>VZRF01009670.1:59675-511916 GCA_013396875.1 Vireo altiloquus
TTTCTTTCTTTCTTTCTTTCATTCTGTTGGCTTTTTTTTAGTTAAACACTGAAAAACAAGAAAACATTTATATGTGGCTTCTTCCATTTTGGAAGGCACTTCAAAATTTCTCCTGTTGAATGTAATTTGAATCAAAAGCAGAAAAAAAATCTGAACTTTGTCCTAAGAAAGCCTTGACATTCACATTTATGATGAGTATTTGATTTACAACAGTCTGAAAAATTATTTAAAAAAAAAAAAAGAGGCTTTTTGCAGCTTTTTCTTGATGGCACCAAATATCATCTATCTACTGGAAACACACATCAGTTCATTTAATTTATTGCATTGTTGGAACCCTGGAAGCTGAGAATTTTGAATTCTCTGTGCTGGAAGGCACTGTTGCACAAGAAAATCCTGCATTGCATCTGAGGCCTTGGGATAGGCTTCCAAAATTGAGTGATGATTTTAAAATCACATGTGTGTAGTTTGAATAGAAGGTGTGGTGTCACAGGGTGAAAAATTTGGGATTTAAGGTTTTGAACACATTTGTAAAGATGGAGGTTTTAGGATGGTGGCTGGATACTTCTTTTTCACTTCCTTCTTCTTCATGAGTTTGGATGATGTCTTATAATTGGATAAGAAAATCTGCACTGCTGAACTTAGAGGTTAGAATATTGGGTTAAAAATCAAAATAATTTAGTTGGCAAATCATTATTGGACCAAAGGTCCTTGAAAAATCTCTGCAAAGCCAGAGAACCACCATTATTAGCCTTGCTTTTCCTTGTTAGCAGAACTCACAGCTTCCAAGACTGTAACATAGATAAGAACTAATAAACAACTGAGTCCAAACAAGAAAAAAAAATGTCTCCTGTATTTCATCCGAGCTAAGGGAAGTAAGGGTGATAGGCTGGGAAAGAAGCCATCACCCCGACATTGCATAATTATGTGACAATGATTATCTACAACATGGTTGAAAATCATGGCAATATTTTTATCCTCGAAGAAAGGAATAAACAATTAGAAGATTGATTTTACTGTGGCTGCTACTGATTTTTATTACTATATGCTTGGGTAAACCACATGGAGAATAAGCACCCAAACCAGCAGCTGCGGAAATTATGTATTAAGAGATAAATCCTGCTGCAAAATGTATAGTAGTATTAGTAGGCAGCCTAGTCCACACTTTTAAAGCTCTTGTTTCATTTTATTGTTTGGAAGTTAAGAGACTATGGAAAAGGTGGAATTGTTATTTTATTTATGGTACTTCTAGTGCTTTTTTCTTTTTCTTAATAACTGTTAAAATCTGATAAAAGTAAATAGAAAGAAAAAGGAATTTTACTTTTGAAGGACTTCAAGCCATGGTAAGGAACCCACGCTGGAACAGATCTTGAAGAACTGGAGCCCAAGGGAAGGATCACGTTGAGGAAGTTCATGGAAGGCGTGCAGGAGACCACATCCTCCATTCCCTGCAAGCTGCAGGAGAGGAGGAAGAGAAAATTGAGAGTTAATCTGAGCCGGGAAAAAGAAGAGGAAAGGTGTTTTAAGATTTATTTTATATTTCTCATTGTGTGGTGCTGGTTTTATTGGCAATAAAAAAAACTAATTTCCCAAAGTCAAGTCTGTTTTGCCTATGACAGTAATCAATGGATGACCTCTCCTTTCACTTATCTCAATCCAAGTGCTTTTCAATATATTTTCTCTTCCCTGTCCATCTGAGGAGGGGAGTGAAAGAGTGGCTTGGTGGTTAATCCACCACAAACATGCTTGAGCTAATCAAAATATTTCAGTCTCCATTAAACCCACCAATATTTTACACAGGGTCAGACATTTCCATGGTTGAAGGCAATCCAGGATGATTATGGTCTTGAAATTTTAGAGCTGGTCCAAAAGTTCTCTTCACAACCTTGCGTGTAGATCATTTCTGAAATACCTTATAAGCAAAAAATCTATAAGTTTCCCAAGTAAAGAGGGTTAAAATTCAAACATAGAATTTTAACCTTCCCAAACGCGTTCTTTATAAATATACTTATCTTTTTTTTTTCATTAAAATGACATCTTTAACAAATGCACACTTAAAAGAAGTAGGAGATGCCACATTTCATTATCATGAAATATAATGATATTCATTATTGGTTCATAGATTGGTTTTCAAATTAATTTTTACAGTCAGATTTTGGCAAAAGTCCACAAAGTTTAAAAACCATCAGAAAATACATACATTTCTACCAACAGAAAGTGATGAGCAAAACCAATTTCTTAGTAGATGATGCATAAATACAGTTTATCAGGTAAGTCATTTGCATTTTAATGAGCCAGTATTTACACATTTACCTGATTCGGTGGTTTTGGGAAAAGTTAAAAGCTTCTTAACCAGGTATTTTTTCCTGATGAAGAATCATTCTCTACAAAGTAAGTACGCAGTTGTATGGAATTTTAACACAAGTGAATGTCAGCCTACATTTCCAGCTTAAATCCCTGTCCTGGATAGATGCCAGATTCTTAATAGCTGTTCTGTTTTCCTCCTTGGCTCATCTTGGTTCATGCAGGGAAATTGCTGTTCCTCATCTCTCCTCTCAGATACTGTGGGATGGTGTCTTCTATAAACAGAGAGATAATTTCTCTAGCCTTTACCCAAATCATGTCAACCTAAAATGAGGTTGACAGTCCACTCATTTAGGACTGGATATAGACACACCTCACTGATGTGCAAAACATTATTTATTTCAGAGGGTTTAGTGCTGTTTTTCCATTCAAATTCTTTTCATGTTAGGGCAGAGGCAATGTTAACTTTCTATTTATGCAAAGGTTAATTTTAGCATTTACAAAAGGAAAACAAACAACCAACCAAACAAAAAGAAGTACAAACCAAGAAACACTCTCCACATCCCACCCAATAAAAACCAAAATTGGCAAAGCCACTAAAATATAGCACACTTGTGTTCCTTAGGACTGACTCAGTGAACAACATTAGTACACCCATGCAATGCAGCTGGGTAACTACTTGTACACAGCCAGCCCTGTAAGACAGCTCAAAGAAAAGATATATCCTGTGTAATTTTTCAGTGTTACACTATCTCAGATGTCTTACCTCAAGTCATTAATAGCATTTTTCCAGTGTGTTTTGGCATGTGCTACTGACTACGTTTGCAATGTGCCTTCCATTCTTCCCTTGGTGAAAATGCTATATTTTCTTCAATTTTTGTTTTTCTGAGTTTGGACCTTTAGGGTTGAGTCCTTGAACTGTAATAGTTATTTTATTTTCGTTCTTCCAGTAGCTCTATGTGCCATCTTCCTTTCGCTTAAATATATTTAAGCTCTCTTGCCTGAAGTTTTACAGAGGATTTCATTCCAAAGTGATGAGAAAAAGCCATTTTCTAATCAATATTATTGGACTTTTCTTGTGCTCATTGCAAGGATCAATTGAGGTAAAAAGAATGGAAAATGCTTTTAAGTTTTACGTAGTTGTATAAATGTTATTGAGAAGAGACCCATGGAAGTTATGTAGTCCAAGCTCTGGCTCAGAGCACAACTAATTGCCCAAGGAATTTTTTTATATATATGCCATTATGTATCCAATATTATTATATAGAAAGATAAACTTAAAAAAAAAATTAGAACATCTTCAAGGATGAAGATTTTGTCTTGTCAAAATACTGAGTTTTATATTTAAAATAAGAAAAAAGTTATTGCCTTTACCTGTAGTATTTCTTTTAAAAGCAAAAGCTTAAGTATTCTGAAAGCAAAAGAGAATTCTGCATTTCTTATTTGAGTGTTATTAAAGAAAAATCTGTATTATTCAATTTTAAAATGTTAACTGTAGTACAGAGTTATATTTTACAATGTAGAATTTCTATTAAATGAGAAATATTTTGAAAGTAGATTTCAAAACAAATCTTTTTGAAATAAATGGGTGTCTATGATAAAACTTTGTATAATCAGGTTTTAGAGAAATAGAAGAAATATTCTTGATGAATTCTTCACTTTCTGTTTTGTCTTGTCTAACAGATTTTCACTGTCATTAATTACTAGGGGGACAGAATTCATAGATAATGACAATCTGTCTCAAAACTAGAAGCTCCACATTTAATGAAAGTTATCTTAGTGCATAGATTG
The DNA here is from genome assembly GCA_013396875.1 of Vireo altiloquus. Classification (NCBI taxonomy): domain Eukaryota; kingdom Metazoa; phylum Chordata; class Aves; order Passeriformes; family Vireonidae; genus Vireo; species Vireo altiloquus. The sequence goes on from VZRF01009670.1 coordinate 63,768, forward strand.
CTCCTTTTTAAAATTTCATTTTCAGAGGCTTGTTTTTGGTTTTTTTTTCCAGTGGTATTCTATGTAGATAGCTGGAAAAATTAGAATACCTGCCCCCTTTCCTCACAGACAGAAATAGCTAAGGGTGCTTTGTTAAAATATGTTAAGAGTTCTACCAGGTAAGTGTTTCCTACCATTTACTCAAGAATTTAGCAACAATGTTACCAGTAGCAGATGTTAGCTACTAAGCCAATTAGTTAATTTCTACTAATTGCTATAAATATTCAATCCAACCCTCAGGTGCCATTATTCCCTGCTATAGAGGAACCCAAACTTTAAAGACTAACATCTTAAACATGATAAGACACATTGATTCAAATATTTAACTAGATCAGGCTTTCATTAAAATTTACGTTTTCAGTGAAGTTTTGAAGATCCCTTCTTATGCTATATACTGTAGAAAATAGAAACAGGCCTTATATTGTCTGGTAGGGTAACTATAAATTTGTTTTTCTTTCTACCAAGTACTAGGAACACACTGAATATTGCAGACAATTGCAGTAAAATATGAAGTATATTCAAACTAGGCTACAAGAGAAAAATCCAACACTGTGTAACTAAAAATGTTAATCTTTTATTATGGTATTTCTCAAGCAGAGGACAATCCAAGGTCCTTTTTGGAAACCTACAATGTGCTATTTATAATTAAGATAGGAATTTTTTTAAATTGCCAGAATCTAAATAGGAAACAATATATTTTCTCTATTGAAAATGAATCATGAAAGCTTTTTCTAATTTTTATTTTATACATGAACCTTGGCACAATTGTATGCTTTTTGAATTTTGTTTTAAATTTTATCCTTGGACTGAAAAATCTTCTGCAGGGTTTTCCTATTGCTACAGCTACAGATGTTCTTGTTTTCTAATGTGTGTATGGAGGGAAGGCCAAAAACTGTCTGCTAGTGCTTATAGGAATTTCTATATTACTACCTATCTAATATTCTGCATAGGAATGAAATTCCTAATTAAAACATAGATGCACATTCTGCTTATGGGAGGTTGGTATACCTCTGCCTAGCTTCAAGAGATGAAAGTGTATTTTGATTTATTGTTCTGTTAAGGCATTTAAAAACAGATTGCTTCCAGAGAGGAGGGATCCAAATATCTGCATTACCATGTTTTGTGAAAGCCAGCTCAGGACTCTTTTCTGCAATGGCCTGACCCAAATGCTCACCACGTACTGTTTCTTCAGCCACCTTTGCTAAAAATACTTTGCATGAGGAAATACATCATGGCATGTAATTTTCCATATCCCTTCACTAAAAAGATATTTTCAAAGAAGAAACCAGAAAAATAATCATAACTAGAACTTTTCAGGAATTCCTGTAATAAAGTAAACAGAATGGTGACACCACTAGGAATAAAATATGACTTAGTACCCACTGAACTTGCACTGAGGTGTAAATTCCATTTGATTTGGTTTGGAATGGGTGTGTGGCCTGATCTAAAGTTAGCAAAACTCACTGCTGATGTTCCCAATAAAACATGGAAAAAGGGCTCCTTAACAAAAAACTCCCCTCCCTTGTGCTGTGCGTGTGCAATGAGGTGGGGGTGATAACACAAAGTCCAGGAGTGAACTGTCTCACATCTTTGTATTTCTTGTCCTTCTAGCTGTAGTCCCTTGTCCTGAATTTGCTTTGCCTTCGCTGTGCTGCAGCTATTGTGAGCTGTTTGTCTTTCTCATGAAAGGCTGTTAAAAGCTTATATGATCTTTATTATTCTTTGTATCTTTAAGAAGTTCAGTGAAGAATTCATATTCTGCACATAGCTGAGGCAAGATTTGTCAGGCTAAATAATTTATTTTATGAGCTCATCTGTTAAGAAAAGTCTGGCCACTTTCTGGTTCATAAAACCTCCCACTGTGCTGCTGGTCTGAAAGAGTATCAGTAAGTCTCATAAAAAGTTTGGGTTTGGCTCCCTGCAAACATCAACACTTAATTATGTAGCTCATCATGGCTCCTCCACTATACTTTGAACACTAATTAAAAGGCTGAAAATTGAAACCCTTGTGCCAGGCTTTTAAGGTTTACCAAGGTGAAAACAAAAAGAAGTTCGGCTCTCCCTGTTCCCTTCACAGGGCAGGAAGGATGAAGGTGAGCACAGTTAATCCTTTGAGCATCCATGGAAGGTTAGGTGCAGGGCACACATCACTGGATTGAATCTCATGGTAAAGACTCAGACTGTGCTGCTTTCCGTAGAAATTTAGATCACCAAAAGGTGCGAAATCTGCTGCAAATTGTGTGATGGAGATTGTGGTACCCTCCCCCAAAAAGGGAACAAGGAGGAACTTTTCCAGCTGTCCTTTCCCTCCCTCTTATAGCACACAGCCCACACACTCATGTCTAATTTTCAGTCACAGCTCCTGAAGGCAGTATAAATTTACAGCTATTGAATAACATTTAAAGATAGTCAATAGTTTATTCAGAAAACATTTAACTGCTTTCCTCCCATGGCCTGCAAACAGCGACCTTTCCATTTTCAACTCAAATGATGCACGCAGGAGTGACTGCACAAGTGGGAACACTGTCAAAAACCTAAAGCTAATTCAGAGCTGAGTGTCTGAACTGTTCAGTACCATTGGCTGAGCCTAGTCCTGACCTGTCAAAGCAGAAATTTCTAAAATACAACGAATAGTGGGTAGGGGTAGCAGAACTGTGTCAGAATGCATTTATTTTGCTTGTCTTCTTGTTTAGGAAGGGCATAAGAAGAATTAAGCATTTTTGGTCCCAACTTCAGCTTTGCTTTAGAAAGGATGCCAGCACCTTGTCCATCCATATTGAAATGTCATAAAAGTATTCATTGAAGAAAAGTAGGATGTCTTACTGTCCCGTCTCACTGTCAAATGAGCAGCATTGTTTACATGCTAATTCCCTCCTCAGTGATATGCCTCAGTGGCATGTCTTTTGGCTAATTAAGATTTGAAAATTCAACCTTCGAATCTGCACCTTAAATCCATAAATGATATTCAGGGTGAGAATTTATGCTCTTGTGAATATACCTGTACCTTACAATGAGACTCATGCATTAACCTTCAAAGACTTCTACAGCTATGGTTCAGAGTACTTTAAACACTTACGAGTGATCTCTTCTAACTTCATTAATGACTCAACTAATTACATAGTTAATCATGTCATAGTAAAAGCTGAAAAAATAGATAACAAACCACAGCTCCTCTTTTCATAATTTCAGTACTTTTTAGTTTCATCCTAAAGACTCAGTAGGATTAAAAACAAAAAATCAATTTTATGCGAGTTTGCAAGTTTATTTTGGCCTTTGTAGAGGAAGACAATTGCTTTTATGAAAAGACCTAGATATTTATGATTCAGGATTTCAGTCTATAATGCTGAGATTTATGCCTGTTCAGAAGCTCTTTCATGAGTTTATTTCCAGCAAATTCTATGAAAAATTAGAGCAAAAGCCACCATCATCTTGGGAGAATTATAATTCTAATGAAGAAACAACTTTGAATTAAACTTAGCAGAAATGGGTTGGACAAGGAATGCCAGTCCTGGTATAGAGGGAGTATAGAGCAGAGGAGGTTATCTTTCTTCTTATACTGCTCTCTCCATTTTTAACGGGCAGAACATGAAGGCATAAAGAGAAGCATTTCCACTTTATCTTACAACACGTAGCATGCAAGTAACAGAGGATATTTGCCCCACCTTCCAGACCAGATCTGCAGTGGAGAAGACTCATGGAAACAGAGTTGGGGGTGAAAGTACCTTCTATGAACTCATGTTAGGAGCCAAGTCTTTTCCACCTATGATGTAAAACACTGAGCACACCCTATGTCTTTCCTCATGTCTGTGTGAGGAAAACATGGAGCCTACAAGTTCTGTTTGTGTTGCCAGACTGCCTAAAGAGTAGCTGCATAGCTCCTCAGTCCTGTCTTTTCTCAAAGGAATTTTTTTTTAAGGACACCCTTAAAAACACCTCTTTTCAGATCGCAGAAAAGTATTTACAGCAAATACAAAAAAACTCATACATTACCATGCATTCGCTGCCAGGGTTTACCCTGAGTATGGATTTATCTCAAGTGTTATCTCTTGGTGTCCATGTTAGTCCCTTCTCTGGCTGGTGGTAGTTGAACCGCGGCCCATGCAAAAGTATGAGATTTGCTTTACCTTCAAAAGCAATATCAGGTGTTGTTAAAAGGAAGATCATCTTCCTTGTAACCTAATTTTTAAGTAATATTAATACCAAAAAAAAGTAAAAGTAATACAAAAATTCAAAACATGAAAATAAGAATTTTGACAAGGGCATGTGCTGGATTCTGCACCTGAGATAGGATAATCCTGTTTGTACATACTGGGGGATGAGAAGCTGAAGAATAGCTGCAAAGAAAGAGATCCAAAGTTTAGGTTGACGGCAAGTTGATCATGAGTCAGCAGTGCCCTGGCAGCCAGGAGGGCCAAGTGTGTCCTGAGGTGCTTGCTTCAAGGCAGGAAACATACTCAGCTCACTATGAGCTGGATCTACTTGTTTAACTAACTCTCTAGAAATTTACTGTTTGGATAAATGTGCCTTATCTGAATCTACTTTCTCAGAAATCACATAGCCCAGTACAACTGACTTAAGGGACAAGAAAAGGAACACTAAATGTAGTGAATGATAATGGGTTTACAAGGTGGATCTGATTACTTTTCGAAGTCCTGATGATGCTTATCTGAAAATACTTCTGAAAATCTTATCAGCTCCATCAGTGTTTGTGGTGCATTTTATACATTTCTAAGCACTCTAAATTTCTGATTTTCAATAGATCAACTGCATCTGATGATAAACTGAAATCAGAAGGAAGGTTTTCTGATTTATAGTTTGTCTCCATTAAATCACTTGGTGATATCTTCCAGGTATGATTTATGTATTTCCATCTGCTGTAGATGAAAAATAGCTTTCCTATTGCCTCACAGACTTTGGAATAATTCACTCAGAAGGAAAAAGGAACCTCTCACACTCCGTTTGCACTCATCTCGTTTTGGTTGCACTCTGCAGGGAGCAGGTGAAAACTACTGAGTAAAAGATCAGATGTAAAAACCAGTTTTTTCTAGCCATTCTTTTAGGTTAGAAAACACTTTGGTTCTCTCAGAAATTTGATATTTGCCTTTTATTATCTTAAAATGCCTAAAGATACATATACATATGAATATTATGAATATATATAATGAATATTTAATGAATATTAGAAAAATGAAAAATGTAACCTATAAACTTTTATTGATGAGAATTTTATAAAAAGGAACTATCTCTAGTTTTCAATTCATCAACCCGTATATTCGAAATATAACTGGAAGTAATTTTACTTGATTGTGCTGATGTATAAAAACATCACATGTAAAACAGAGTAAAAGCAAGCAAATCCAACTGTATGCTTTCAAGATTCTGTTAAAAATCAAAAAAAGCAGTTCAAAAATTGTAAAATCAGAACACCTGAGAGAAGTTACCTTGATTTTACTGTTAAGTGGTTGTTATATAATAAGTTTATCCATTTTCATGAAGCAGAGTCTGATTCTTTCCTTGTATTGTCTTTTCAACACAACCGTGGGTGTGAATTCTGATGGGAACATTTGAGCTTTGAGAAAAGACTTGTCAAAACAGATACAAAGATATTTTCAGAGACAATTTAGAACAGTGAATACTTGACTTTTGCTCTATTTGAATAAAAACAAAGTAAGCAAAGTCTTCAGAGCTTATTGACACTGATATCAGTTTATCTAAAATATGTTCATACTAATCACTTGCTTCAAGGGGGTTTGTTTTGTATTATGCTTCATAAAATGAAACACATTTCTTGCATTCAGATAGGCCGCAGAAATAAAATATCCAGAAAGACAAGTTCAGGTTTCTATGCCTCAGCATTCCAGATTGCCAGCAATGGAAAGAGGACATTTCCTCATTTCCCTGGTCCTTGTAACCAGCTCTGTCCACGGTGATGGGCAACATGTGAGAAGACCTTGTGCAAGCTCTTTGTTTTCCAGTTGCAGAAGAGAGGAAGATTCCATTCCTAAAGTACTCTGAGGCATGTGGATGAAGGTTCTGTTTACCATTAGTGCTTCTACCCTTCAAAATGTTCCACTGTGTATGAGTAAAGTGTATTTAGATGAAGAAACAAGCCAAAATATACTGCTATTTGAACACACAATCTCTAAATCTTTAACATTTTAATAAGAAAATTATTCTGTATCAGTGATTACATATGCAGTGTGCTGAATTGTGAAGTATTCCCAAGAAGGTAAAGCTAGGTTCATAAAATTGCTTTGCCTCAGCTGAAAATACTCTTAATTCAATAGACAGGATACAAAACATAAATTATTTTGAAAGAATGTATTGTGCTGGGAAAGGAGACTACACCAAGCAAGGAATATTGATGTGTGTAAAATTAAATTGTCATTCTTCCTGACATAAATGTTATTTCTCTTGAGAACAAACCTCTAACAGTATACTTAATAGTTATAACCTCTACTAAATAATCATATTTTTGTCTGATTGCAATAGGCAGAGATATAAGACAACATTGTCCATTGGTTCACAAGTGAAGTGAAAATTCTAGGAGAGCATTTAAACTGGACTCACTTTATTTTAATCCCTAAAATTAATTTGACCATCTGCAGGTCAATTCTTACATTTTAGGTAGCTCCTACATCTTTAAATTGTAACAATTCTTTCTTTTCTTTCAGTTGATTATTTTCTTAATGTCTCCCATATTAGCATGGGAAAAAGAGTATTCTTGAATGCCAAATCCCACCTCTCTTCAATACGGTTTTTAGTATAAATTCCCTGGCAATTCTCATTGCACAGTTTATAAATTCTACACAACACTTGATATTTGTTTCTTTGTTCTCAGACTTTTGAATTTCTCTGCCTTTCCTCTTTCTCTTCTGCATGTACCATTTTGGTTTTCTCCTTTATCTTTCTCAAACCCTTTTTACTGCAGTGCGCTGAACCTGCTTTCAAAACTGAAGCAGAGGGTGAGCAGTGACTCATTTATCTCAAAGGTGGAGTCCCATATAACCTATAGCTCCAGGGACCTGTAGTACTGTCCTGAGACTAGCCAAAATGCTGCTTTCATTTCCCCCAGACACCCAAGTCCCTCAAAGGAATGAAAGGCACCCTAGATATGCATCTTCAGCTGTTAGGAAAGGCCGTGAGAACAGTACATCTATGGGCACCAAAGAGCCCTTTTTATCATGAAAAGTGTGTTATGGGTGATTATACAGACCCTAGAACATTTTGTGTTGCTGAGAGGAGACTCAGCAGTCCCATCAAAGGAAAAGATCAAAGGAGGACAAGTAGCCTGATAGTTTAGGTAAGGGCTGTTCACACAGGGGAAGCTTGCTTGTGAACAAAATTTGGAGATTATGTTGTCAAGCCTGTTTTCACTAAATACCATAGAAAATATTTAGCTGGCTTCCTCTGGAGCAACTGGGAGAATGTAAAGTATTTTTCAAAATTCCATCTTTGTTGAGAGAGAATGATACATTTAGCAAATTGTTATTTTCATTGTCTGTCATTGAGGATTCCCCAGAGGCACTGCAGCCTTAAGTGGCAACTTGTTTGAATGAGCACTGCTGCACGGACTATGAAAAGCATGAAAACCCATTTGAACCATTATCTGGCTATTACAAGGATTTTTATAAAACAGAACAGCATTTGAACATTGATTGAGTATTTAAATATTAACTTTGTTCATAAACTTTCTTTTTTTTCCAAAACAAAGTGAAAATTAAAAGAGGGAAGGAAGTAACCAAAGTAAATTGTATTAAGGCAGCAGTTACCAGTTGGTGTCATAAGCAATTGTCGGTGAAATAGAGTCTTAGAGAGGCATGAAAATATTTAAATGGAGGCTTCCTCAATGTTGTCCACTCATATTCAAGATCCAAAAATGGAAGAATTAATTCTCCATTTACTGATCAAATAAGGATATAAAATGCTGAATTTGTTGGATGCCTTTTTTAATCAATGCAAACAACCCAAAATTCTCAGAGGTGTAATGGTCTCACAATGTCTAATTGTGTCAGAAAAATGGGCAAAAATAATTTCTGCTCAGCAGAAGCCTTGATAATTTCCCATAAATTCTTGCATGTAGCCGAACACATGGTTTTGCCTTTTCTAGCTTTGCTTCTGAGATGTAAACTATCTGCTTAGGTATTGCAAATATCTTTTTCCACATAAACTAGCACAGCAGCACTAAATGTGGTTGCAGTTCATAACTTATGGTAACATTACACTGGTCAATCTTTTCGCAAAGTGTATTTGTTGGAGGGAAAATCATCATTGGCAGACTAGGTAGGTAAACAGTATGTCAGTCCTGAAAGATCTGGTAAGGGAGAGTGTGGAACATACACTTAAGTCAATCTTTGTGGCATAGAATAATCCATTTCCTTCCTGCCGTCAGGAAGCTTTCCTCTTGCTTTGCCTGTCACATTAAATATTGAAACCTTCTGCTGAGCAGTGGAAACATTGGGAGCCCTCTGTCTGGGTCTGCCTGGGGAGACATTATTGATATGGGATGTGCAGAACATTTTCTTTGTTTAATTTATGGGTTTGATTTTCTCACACACCATCTTCCGCTCAGAGGGGCAGAGGTCAAACTGTATTGTCATCTGTCTCTTAAACTGTAGCTTTAGGTGTAAAGAGGCATAAAACTGTTTTGAAAGGGTCACTCTGATCAAAGAATCAATTCAATTTACAGAGATTACAGAAAATTCAAGGCACAGAACTTTGACAGAAAATGTATGCAAGGATATGAAATTCTACCAATCAGTAATTATTTTGCCCTTGTGTCAAATTTTATCCCCTTCCTTTTAGGAAAATCTGAAAAAACACGGCCAGTCAGCAAAGAAATATCCCTTTTTGAGAGTTTCAGAAGAAAACACTGATTGTTTTTCAGTGAAAATTTCAGGCTTAAAAACAATCAAGTGCTCATTTTGTACAGTATTTTGAAATGTTCTGGATTTTGCTGTGCTTCAGATAAGGCAAACTTGTTCTACCTTCTTTACAGCAGAAATCTAGCAGACTTAGATCTAACCAAGGCCTTTGTTACTTGCAAAGTTTTCTCATGTGAGAAGCTGTGTCACGTAGTTGAACATAATGAAGGATTTCTGGTCACATACTGAGAACTTGTACTTAAAATACTGCATGTAGCACTCTTATTACTCAGATTTCCTGTGTCATTTCTCTGATGAATTTGATTTTCACAGAGACTTGGGAAACTGATAGAAAGGTTTGTGCATAAGATTTTTCCTGCATTCTGCTTCAGGCTGTGCACTAATATACGACTCAAAATCAGATATAATTTAAGGAGTAAAAGAATAGGATCCCTCTTCACTACTTTTTCTTTTTTTTTTATAAAGAAAACAGGAAGTCAAGTAAGTGTAGAGAAAGAAAGGCAGTAGGTTTCATTGACTCCCCATGGCACTCTTACAAAATAAGAAATGTATATTTAGGATACAAACACTATATTTAAATGAAAGATTATTGTACATCTAAACTTTGACTGAATTAAGACGCAAGATTTTGTACCCTATGAAATACAAGTATGAAATTTTGAGTAGGGGATAAGATATGCTTAGGAACTTTATTAATAAAGGCAAGTGTCACATGTTTAAAATCTGTCTTTGAAAATACATTGCTATCTAAAACAGAAGAAATTAATTCAAAGTTTCAAAAAACCTAAAAATATAAATTTGTTGAATTTTGTTGTTACTACAAATATTTTTAAGATAAATGAAACTATAAAAAGTGTCTCAGTTTACTGCATTATGGTAAAAATTCAAATCAGAACTTTAGCGATATATTCAGACAAGTAGATAAATGTAAAGACTTTCTGAAGCCTGTTTTTTACTTGACACATCTATCACGTAGATATTTCATTGGGGTTTTCTTAGAAAGTTGTGGGTTTAATTGTACTTAATACAGCATGATTGTCTATTAAGTTAATATTCCTTAAATCACGAATTGCATGGTTGCCATGTGCATATATTAAATCCATATGACCAAAATGATGAGGATGATAGTGAAATTCTCGTCTAGACAGGATGCAACTTCTCTTGGCAGCAGCTATGCTTATTAGCAATTCCTTTTGCCAACAATTGGAATTGCCAAACTGGATGTAAGAGTAGGGACATTTTGATAAAAAGCATCCCTTTTCAAATGAAATAGAATACTTCAAGTAATGGGCATATAAAATCAACAGTAATGTTTGCAACTTGGGTAGTAACTTTCCACAGATATTAGCAAGACTCTATTCCATAGTGACATCAACTCACATAGGTCTGAAAAGTTCAATACCAGTGCTTAACTTATTTTAAAAGGATAATATATAGGAAAAAATAAAGTGTCAGAACTATGAAACCAATCAATTGTTAAATTCTTTTTCTCCCCCTCAGTGTGTTCAGGCACAGGTGATTAGTTTATATGAATTTTCCCTGAATCCAGAGTTGATAGGAAATGTTATGCTTGGCCAGTGTGATTGCTGATATGAAAAGATTTATCTTCTCAAGAGGGCCATGGTTGTGTCTTGAAATACCATTTCTGCCTTGAGAAAATGTAGTCTTGAGGAAGGCAGTGTCTTCTCCCCAAAAAATGTACTAGTTCTGCCTTCCTCTTGTGGCCTTGTTGCCATGTGTTTCCATCTGAGACTATTCAGATATTTTAATCTGCTTTGAGAGATTGCATTGTGAATTTCACTGGAAAACATCACATGACCTCTAAGAGAGTATTGTGTGTTCTGCCTGGACTGTTTTGCACTGATTTTCTGATTTATTTGAGAATAAGAGATACTTCATTTTCTCAGACTTGGCTGGAATTATACTCTGTGTCACACACAGCATTTCCAGGACAAAAAAACTTTTATCTACTAAGAAAGGGTTATTTTATTTTGTCTAGCAATGCCAATGCTGATAGCCATGATCAAGGAGCATTCAGATTTTCCTTTGTTATTATCTCTCTGTGCACCAGAAAACGCGCTAGCAAAAAGCACCTTTGAGCTGTGTTGTGCCATCAACCTTTTGAAGCACTTTGAAAGTACATTGAAATCAACGGGGAGTTCTATTTAATAGGCAATTGTACTGCCTCAGGATGTTTGCTAAGAGCCATACTGTTTTCTGGAATGAGATAAGTAAGAGAAAAGGCATTGGCACATAATTAGAAAATATAGTTCGTTCCATACAGTTTGTTCAAACTACAGCAGTCCTTAAAGCGGTGGGTGGAGTTTTATTAGGCAGGCACAGAAGAATAATCAGGAAAGAGGGGGACCTTGGATGACTCTGCTCATGGCACATGAGCAGCTTCTTGAAATGCTGTTTTGTTTTTAATCAGGAAGCGAAGGGCTGACAGCTGGCTGCCCTGGGCTATAATTCAGCAGAGCACTTCAGCATATAAGCAAATGGGACTGCAGCTCGTCCTCAGGGTGCTGATTCAGCAAAACCTTCCCCTTCCCCTCAGCAAAGCTCTGCCTCTCCGCTGGAGATAGATAGTTCCTGCAGTGCCTGCACTCCTCGTGCCCTCCAGTCCATTGTCCCTCAGGAAATGACTGAGAGGTAGGCCCTCCTTTTACAGACTGGTGATGGAAGTGGACAGCAAGGCAGGACAGAGAGAGGCTTAAGACTCTTGCCAAGTTTGCACAAAGCAACATTGAATGGTAAACTCGTCTGGATGCCAGGCAGCAGCACACAAAGGCTGTGCCACTTTCTCTCCCTCACTTCGTTTGACCTGAACAGGGCTTGGTTATTCCTGTCCTTAAGTCTCCAGCCAAGCAGGGGGGACTAAGTATTTGCCAAAAAACTTTGTGTTGACCAGAATATGCTCTGTGTTGTGGAGAAGCACGGTGAGGTTATATTTCCTTATGTGCAACTGAAGATAAAAGAAAACTTCTCAGAGCCTTCTGCAATGTGAGCAAAGATTTGGCATTTTGCACACAGAGGAAGATTTTTGTAGGACTTTCCTGCACTGGAAGATAGTCACAATTAGAAAAAGTTTTATTAATTGCTCTGGAATTAATACATAATTTGAACATCTGTGAACCCTGTGTGGTGTGAAACAGCCCAAAAGAAATCTTTACATACAACTCCTATATAGGATTTGTAAAACATGTGGAAACTAAAAGTTTCTAACATGGCCAGAGATACTGTGCATCAGCTCAAAAGTGCTTTGAAACCTAGGTTTAGGGTTTCCAGAGCTGAGACCACTGACTTTAGGGACTTGATCCAAAAAGAAATGTGCCCCTAGTGTTGCACATCTAGGTGCCAGAAGTCAGTACAGTTCACAGGGCTGAGTTAGGCACTTTGTTCCCTATGTACTAGATGGGAATGGTACATGAAATTGGACTGCAGAGCACACCTCTGGAAACAGCTAAGATGAACAATGGCATGAAAAGTCGGTGTTAGGACTGAAAATGTCCATGGGTGAAGAGAAGGTCGGGAGTTCAATGCAAGTTTGCAGCCATTTAGTGGGGAAATCCCATAAACCTTGCAGAACAGAACCTGCAGTTCACTCCCTGCATCTTTTCAGTTGAAAATGGGCAGCCCTGCAGAGCAGGGTGACGCCTTTTCCCATCTCTTTATAGCTGCAGGATGGATGTGATCCAGCTAATTAGCTCTCTACATGCTGAGCATCATCTTAAACTCTACCTTCTGAGCACAGGTATATCCTGTTCTGCCCATGAAGAAGGACCATTAGCCAGTAGCACAATAAACCTTTAGGTTACCGATATTTTAGTTTTTAGGACTAAGCAATGACTTTGAAAATAGCATATTAAGCTTTGAGTCTGTTCACACTGTGTGAATACAATTATGAGGAATTTCCTTACCAGAGCTAGAATCTAACAGGACGTGATGCTCTATGAAAGTATTTTAGCATATCAGTATTCTTTCCAGACCAGGTTAAAAAATCCCTTGAAAGAGATTGTTGCTTTTATTATCTAAAATGCCTTCTAGACCCTGTGTATTCAACATTTCTGAAAATTCATTTTATCTTTCACTCTGATTATCCATATTGCTATGCCAACAGATTATTGGAATGCAAAATGAAATGAAATATTAACCCTTAGAGTTGTGTTTGTAATGTAACCCACAATGCACATTTAACAAACTTGAGGAATGAATGAGCTCAGAGAAACTGAGGCATATTTTATACCAGTTTTCACATAGTATGGCTTCCTTTTAATTCTGACATGTTTGGTAATATTGCAGTGGACAGCAAACCCAGATTTGACATGATGTTCAGATTAAAGCTGAGACTCAGTTATTCACTCACTGAAAGTGGGAAAAGCATAAAATAAAACAAGACAGAATACTACTTCTCAGAATTCTTAGCTATCAAAATTAATTATTTTTTAATAATATTCAAAGATAAAAATTGTCAATCAGTAACACATTTTTAGCATTTAAAATAGTAACAATATAATGTATTATAAATTAATTTTAAAAAATGAAAGTTCATTTGTCCTTATAAAATGAACTGCAAACAGCACATCTTGGACTAAAGGCCAAAACTTTAATCTCCATCCCATTAAGTTTATTTATAGGAATAATTAATGCCAGATCTAGTAGGTACTTACCTAAATGTCATTCTTTCTATGACTTGCATTACCAAAAGAGAGTTTCTTTGGTCCCACAGTATGGTATCTACATAGAGTATTTCAAATCTCTAAAATGTTATTAATATTGCTTCTTTGTGTATTAATCCTACTCTTAAGAAAAATATCGGTTTTAGTAATAACTGGAACATAAGTAAATTTACTAGACTCTGAAGGTAGATTTTTTTCTCCTGTGAGCCTAAGAAATCATACTTTATAACACTGTGTTCCTGTCCTGCCAGTAGAAAGAGTATGACCAAAGTAGAGCCTTGGTCAACACTGTCCCCTCTCAGTTTCATCTACTGGTAACTACGACAGGCATTTAATGAGTGTGAAAATTGCCTGTCTCTGTGAGGAGCCAGTGAGAAAGGAAGACCTAACAACACAAACAGAGAAAAAATCACTGAGGAGCAGAGTAGGTTCTCAGCAAGGGCAGTTTTGCTACCTTCTCTGAAAAAAAAAACAGATAAAGTGCTTATTCAGTACAATTAGGGAGGTCTTTCAGGTGATCGTTTTTCAGTCCATAACTCAGGAAGTATATTATCTGTTAGAACTGGTAGTTGGTTAGACTGTAGCATTATAACTTCATGATCAGGCATTTAAATTACAGGGTTTTGTTTTGTTCCATGACTGGATGATTGAAGTTTTATGATCAGGACCAGAAATCCATTAAATTGACTTTTTAATGGAGAGGAAGTGTTGTAGCTTGTAAAGAAGAAAAAAAGAAACAGGTAGGCAACTAGATGTTGTTATAATTACTAGGGAAAGCATATTATTTTAAAACAATCTGGGTAAAGTCTGATTCAATTTTCTCTATAGTTACAGACAGTTAAAGGACTGCTGTTGACAGGGAGCATTCCTGTAAAGCTCGGGACTAGATGATTTTATGTGGGCTGTTTTATAATTACACACATTACATTACAATGGGTAAAAATATACGAATCCTACCAAAGATGCCAGTTGTTTTTCTTCAATGAACTGCATTGATGTGGTTAATAATCTCTTGGATGTAGAAGAACACTTTTCTGGGGACGTATTCCCCATTCAATACAGGTTTTTAAAATGCCTCGAAGACAGTGTCTGTTTTTCCACACGCAAGGGGTGTACACCATCCTCTCCCTTAATAATCACACACACAGAGCTTGCTACAGTGCAAAGTGCAGAGCTCAGTCCCAGCTAGGAAGGGGCTGCTTTCCCATTCAGTCAATTGGCTGCATGCCAGTCACTCCAGAAGGCTTCTCAGTGATGGGTTAAATTACCTGCTCAATACAGAATTATATTCTTCTCCTGAATGCCTTTCAGCACAGCCAGCAGCACACACGTGCACATTTTCCTTCCTGCAAGCTTGTAGAGAACATCTGGGATGCCTGTGTAAATTCTTAAATGTAAATATATTGTAACAAATCTCTGGGGATCTTTGGCACTCAGGTGTGATCCTTAGTTTTGCCCTGCATGCCAGAGTCTTGCTGGTTATCTCTGGTTATCAAACGATAGATTATCTCTTCTGGACTTGTGCTGAGAGCTCTTAACTTGGCACTAGTGTCTGCTGTGGGGACACATTTGGAAGAAATAATGATTTGTTTAGAAGAAATAAAAATTTGCCTTAAATGTTCTTCAGGAGTCAGGTTGTTCATCACAAAAATTTCCACAGTTATAAGGGTGCAAATATGATTAAGTCAAGCTTGGTATCAATTTTCATGGTGTAGATTTTCTTATGTTTCTTTCAATATTTATCACAAGCTAGAATAATTAAAATGCATGTTCAACCACTTATAGTCCTCAAAAATGAAAAATGCCGTTTCTCTTCTGCAGTCCTTTTGAGTCTCCTGAGATGTTGTCACTGTGTACCTACTCCAGAAAGTCTAAAGCACCCCTTGCAAATCATTGTTTTATTCCTATTTTTATCTATTATGAAGCAGAGAAAAAGAAAACAACAAAGTCTGAAGTCATGTAGATCTGTAAAGCCTCTCAAAATAACATTGTTGATTACTAGAACAAAACAGAGGAGTGGTGGTTAGAGGAATTCTGTACCAATGTTACTCCTTTGAGAGTTATTTATTGGCTCATAAAATGAGAATCAAAATGCATTGAATTGAACTATTAGCTAACTAACCCCAGATCAATTTTTTATTTACTAAGAAGTTTTGTAAGCAAATTTATAAAGGAATGTTTTAAATAGGAACAAACTACGGAAACAGAAATATAGAGGGTCAGGTTTTGGTAGGAGGAAGTTATAATTTCCCCAGGAAAGAAGAAAAGTTTCGAGATACTACAATTACAACAATTACAAATGATGACATTAAAACCAATAAAATGTTTATTGAAAGTGAAAATAGAGGGGGACGTATATGACTTGGAATTTATTAAACGCAGTACCAATAAAAATGTAGATAAATTTGGGCAAAAATCCATGTCAGGAGAAGTAAGGATTATTTTTCAGAAGTTACATTAGGAAAGAATAATGGTAAAATTATTCATAAACTATGTAAAAAGCCTACATGTCCAATAAATATTTCTGCTCTTTATTTGAAAAATAACAGAGTTGTGTGATTTTTTTCAGAGGAAGACTATACACTTTTCAATTTTATAGTATCCAAGAGACATGTGATTCATGTCTATCCAGAGATAGATATCTTAAATATCAGCCAGTTTTGATAAATTGAATCCAATCTGTCTGAGATAATCTTTGGTCTTTTAATATATTACAGAAATTCAAACAGAAGGAGAATAATTCCCTTGAATTTGGAAAGAGCGAGGGTCTGAAGAATTGTTGGTTGACCCAACTAAAATTAAAGGGAGAAGGTTGGAGCTTGGAAAAAGCAGTAGCTGACAACAAAATCAAAACATAAGGGTACAGCAGACATAAGTCGTCCAACAAATTTTCTGAAGAGTAAGTTCTATTTCCATTCTTTGAGGTTAGAAAATTGGTTAATAGGAACAGCATAATAAACTTTAATGTGTTTCATATGACCATAAGAACATTAGCACTCTTGAGCACTAATAAAATTCATGTTAAATGGATAATGAGAAGTCCAGTTGAGAGGTATTGCCAGCGGGTATTTGCCTTGAAATAGAGGTCCTGGGATGATTAAGACTAGGCTGACACTGAGTGTTTTCATCAGTGAAGGTGTCAGTAATAAACGTCTCAAAATGTGAGTGTAAATGCCACAAGGACTGGTGGAAGAGCAGTGTGAGATTCATCACACAGAAGGATCTGTATTACATGATAGAACAAAATTCCTTTAAAAAAAAAAAGGAGATTTTAAGCACAGAGAAATGTGAAAATCTCTAAGAGTAACAAGTACCTATAGAAGTGGGGATGGTGCACTCCTAAGGAATGGCTTATTAATTATCCAGGAGTCCAAGGGAGAAAGAAAGCAGCGCAGTTCTGGCAGAGGATGTGACAGAAGGATTGAATAGAGCTCCTGGATGGAGAGGCAAGGGACTAAATTCTAAGAGTTGAAGGAGGGAGATAATGCTGGTTTTGGAGACTGGCATAGTCAGAGCATAAATAGGATTTCCCTGTACGATTCTGATGTGCACATTTAACAAATGCTTTGTGGGGAAAACAGTGGGAAGAAATTTTGTAATATAAATGAGGTAAAAAAAGATGGACTAAAAATTTGCACATGAGGTAGCAGATAACGTGAACAATTGCTGAATGCAGAGCACCAAGTTGTTTGCATTATTTGATTTATAGAACCTGACAAAAACTCCCTGTGAAATGCAGCAAGGTGGTTCTCAGCTTTGCAAACACATTTTCTATAACATAAAACAGTCAGTGTGAATTCCCCAGACTAAGAATGGAGAAAGGCTAACATTCTCTGTTATTTATTTTTAACTGTCCCATTATTAAACAGAACTGAAACAGCTCCAGTACTGATGTCAGGAATGCAGAACTCAGCACTTGTCGGAATCAACACAAACATTCCTACTTCTTACCCGTCTCCAGTATTATTGCCGGGCAGAGCTAACATCAGTGAGGCCCAGGTCCATAAGTGAAGTTTCTAGATAATATTAAAATGCACATAACAGCTAGAAATAATAATGAACTATACCCCCTGGAGTATTTCTCTGGAAAATTAACCGTGATTTGCCTGCCTTCCATATTTCAAATTCCTATTTAAATTCATCTGAAGGAAATTAGATGGTTATGAAACCAAGTTTGTTCTTATTCTCATACCTAGTGAAAAATTTCTACAGCACAAAAACACACAAAATCACATAATTCACTTTAATTGGACATTTTTTTGTTTTAATAGGATTTATAGGACATAAAAAAGGCCCAGGGACAACAACTTCTCCAATATTTTTTAAACTTTTTTTTTTTACCTAACATATGTAGAATGTCTTCTCAGAAGTGCATCTCTTCAACAGAGACAGTGATCTAGTCTTTGTATTCCAGACACCCAAGTCTAAAAATCATTCACTGTAGAAAGTGCTTTCCATAGTGCCTTTTTTACAGCCTTTCTTCAAGAGTTATGGACGATTTTGTTTCTAAGTGAAGGGGAAAAAAAGGAAATAAGAGTTTTATGTCTCATTACTGAACAGACTATTTCCTTAATTAGCTGTTTCTTAAATTCTATGGCACATCTCTGGTTTAGATGCACTCATTTTTATCTATATGTATATCGGGATGGATTTAACTAGATGGCCCAAACAGTGATTGTGTAATGAGCTATATAATTGATTTAGAATATGTACTTAATAGCAGGCAGGTAGTTGAGGTAACCTATTATTACTGCAGGGTTAGATTTCAGTAATATGTTCCTTGTCCTGTCTATTTTTTTTTTCCCAAGAGAACCACGGCCTGAGTAGCAGGTTGAGTAACTCTTCTCACAGATGCTTCTCATGTTGGTGAAACTGGGCTCAGTTAATACTTGGGGTATGTCCAATGGCATTCGGTGTAAATAATGAACCAAAGCATCATGCCTTAGCATTTTGCACCGTAATTACCCAAACTGAATAATTTAAAATACTCTGTTCCTAGATTTAAAATATGAATGATAAACAGTCTGTGTAAAATTGCTTGGAGAAATGTGGTTGCTATTGCCAAGGCATTCCTTAGTCTGTAAGTGAGTCTGTGCATAAGGTTACTTGCAGCAGGGAGAGTCCTCAGAGGTCTTTAAGTGTCTGTTGCCGGCAGCAGTAAAAATTGCTGAGGTTTCTTTTCCTGCTTTCTGCTTTCCTCTCTCTGCTTCAGCTCTATCTGCTCCCTTCAAAACCTCTGCCCCTCTACATTCCCTGGAATCCCAGCTTCATACCTCTGTGTCTGCCCACGTAGGATTTTGTGCTCAGAAGGCTGCTGAATATCAGATTATCTATAACACTCAAAATAGAAGATTGGTTCCATGCTCTTCTTCTTCAAAGGAATAAAATAAATCTGGACTTAGAGAAAAGACTTAATAGGCAAAATATTTTCCTACATATTACACCACTTATTTTGCAATACTATATACTAATGAAATAAGCACATAAGTCTTTCTCTCTGTTTATGCCACTACAGATGAGCTGACTTGATTATGCAACACATGTGCTTATCTCCTCTGATTTTCAAGGAAATCGTATTAAAAATGCTGGAAGCTAGAAGTGCTCCAGCTAGAAGCTAAAGCATTGAAGTTATGTAGTTGTTAAAAGAACTTGCACTGTAAGAAATATTTAATGTTTTCTTTTCAGACCTAAGTGCAACATGTTCCTATCATTTTGATTTTTACTAGATCTCAATAATTAATAGACTAATATAAAATTTGAAATAGTAGATAGGAGGCTATAATAATAGTACAGATGGCATTAGTGTCAGGCATTATCTCAAAAAGGGTGAGAAATATGTAATTTTGAATGAAGATCATTCTTGCAGTAGAAGAGCATAGTTAGATATTCCTTTTAGCACCTTTATCACAGTCAGCTAGAAGTGTTCTGGTAAGTAGATGGCTGATATACAGGATTATTGTCCCACATCCAGCCTGCCACATATGGTATTATATTGCCTGCTCCATGAGACCATCTCATCTCATGGCCTGGTCTGACCATCTCCATGGTAACAGGGGAAAAAAAGCCATTTCTCCAGCATCCCTGCCGAGCAGTGTTAGGTAACACCCACCTTTGGTTCAGCATGAGCACTGTGACAGCCAGCACAAAACCTTCATCACTCCTCACAGATCCTCTTCTCCCCATGCAGCTGTGGGAGCAGTGAGAGGCATTCCCTGTGACTAAAGGAGAAGCTTCTGACAACAACCTGCTTAAGGAGCACAGATGTTGTAACTCAAATTTCTGTGGGCATGTCTGTACAATAACCACAGCTTTACTTTCTGTTTGCACTGACTGCAGCTCTGTGCACCTGTGACAGATCCTGCACCTCTGCACCTCCAGCCTGCCCAGGTGCCCTAAGGGATCTGCTGTGGGTGGTAGGATGGGGCTCCCTCAAGCATGCTGCCTCTTGGCACTGCTCTGCTGCACCAGAGAGCATCCTCTTGAGCTAAGCTCTCTTCAGCCCTTGCCCAGCATTTCCTCTTCCCCTCTCACTAATGGTAACTGAGGACTGTAGCCAAAATCTATTCATTTTGCTGAGAAGGTTTTAACCTCCTCCAGAGATTTTCAGATCGATCAGAACTATTTTTCTTCTATAGCCCATTATCTAGGTTGCTTTGCAGAAAATTTGTCTACATATTTTGGACTCAGTACCCTACTATTTCCAAATTCTACAAGAATTTACATCAGCAACCCCACTGCATAGTCTGGCATGTGGCTAATGCTGGAATATTGCTTATGTTTACCGTAACTTATAAAAAAATAAGTAGTTTTTAAAATTACAGTCTTTTAACTGCACATATTCAATAAAAACATTTGAAGCAACTAAGAAGTCTTACTAAAAATAAATTCCTTTTTTATAACTGAAACCAGGCCATTGTTTACCAATATTCTGTTGTCTTAATTATACGTGGTTTTTAATAGGGTAACTGCAAGACTGCAATTAAGTAATTGGATCTGAAAATTTTCATCCCCTCCTCCAAACAAA
Source organism: Vireo altiloquus (assembly GCA_013396875.1). Classification (NCBI taxonomy): domain Eukaryota; kingdom Metazoa; phylum Chordata; class Aves; order Passeriformes; family Vireonidae; genus Vireo; species Vireo altiloquus. Next base: position 84,395 of record VZRF01009670.1, read on the forward strand.
TTAACAAAAAAATAAAGGAATTCCAACTTCTGAAGAGACTTCTACATGAAAAATCTGTTGGTATGGATGTACTTTGTATTGGGACTTTAACTGAAACTCAGCAACATTGAGGTGTGTTTATAGTAAAACGAGCGAGTACATATTTGCCTTTAAATATCTGTTCCTCATTTCCTTTCTTCTCCTCTCCAGATGTGCACACACATGCTTTTGTATATGATTTAGTAATTGCCATTAATGTTTACCCTGTACTGTAAAGGTATGTTTTCACAGAAGACTTGTGCGCCTCTGAGTATGATCACTGGGTTTGGTTGTTTGGGGTTTTGTTTGTTTGTTTTTCCTGCATATAAGCAACTACAGTTTGTTCCCATTATTTATTTTGTCCCAAAAATTCAGGCTTTCTAACTCCTGTGAAATTCCCCACTCTTTTTGACTGGGCACTGCCCTGTAGCTCTCCAGAGTTTCTAGCAGAGGTACCTGTAGCAGTGCCAGTCAGCTAAAATGGTTCTGAATAAGATCATGCTCTGGTGAGATTTTTCTTTCCATTTCTTATAGTTCTTCCTCAATTTGTGATCTTTTCAAATTAGCTGGCTTTTTTTTTTTCCCTCTTTCATTTGATTAATGGTGTGTAATACTAAACCTAGGATAGGCTAGTATCTTTACTTCATATCTATTCCATCCCTTGTGACAGTGATCATCACTACTTTACAGATAAGAGAATATCATGAGATGATGGCAGAAACATTTTGTTTTTCATTATAATGAATGGTCATTAGCTACAATAAAAGAAGATACAATTCACTAGTTTTGTAATACTTTTAACAAGATTAAAATTTCTGTCACCTGTGATGTCAATTTTCTGAAATGTTTGATTTATATATACATAAAATGTCATTATATTACAGTGTGTTCCCAGAAAGCCTACATATTTTTGAAGCCTGTGACAGACTGGATACAATCAGAGTACATCTTGTTAGAAGTTGGATTTAAAGTGTCATTCCAGTACATGCTGAAGAAAGTCACTGCATTTACTTGTGCCTCCAATTGTGTCAATGTTACTCTGTCCTCCGCCTTGCTTCAGATAAGGGATCTGAAATAAAGCTGCAAAAGGTGACCTAGAAATAGATTTATTTTACTCCATATTGTGGGTAAGTAGAAATTAAACATTCCAGTCATCCAAACTTAAAAGGATTTTAATCTCATTTGTTTAAGCCTCCATCTTGTCTATCTCACCATGAAGTTTTTGCCCTGTATCTCTTCAGCCCTGCCCTGAGCTTCCAGATGCCTACCTGCAATGCTCTCATAAGTCATCCAAACCCTTTAATAAGTAGGACTCAGCTGAGTGGAAACTCTATCATACCCTATGCTAAAAAACAGATTTCTGGTGATACCCACAAGACAGCAGAATATCCTGAAGAGTTAGCAGGCTATTGATGGCTTCCCGAGCAGAAGCTCCCACTGCACTTGCTCCTGTGCTTTTCTTGCAACTAATCATCCACAGGAAACACCAAAAACTTGCTCCATCCCTCTGCATAGAGAGAGAGGGGATGCTGGGATTCAGCTGGTGCCAGTCTCAGAAATTTCATGAGTAATTAGTGTCATCAGCAGGTACTAACTGAGAGCAGGAGGACAGGGTGGTTAGGATCCCCATGCCTATTGCAGGCACTTTTGGTTGAGGCTTTGCTTGCATCTCAGTTATAGGTAATCCTTGAGCATTTTTAGGAGGTTAACATTGCAAGTTTTAACTACATTAATTATTTGTAGCTCTTTGTCAGCTGGGGAAATCCATGAAAGCGTCCCATGGTATTGGACTGGGATTGACTGACATGGAGCATTTGTCCATTACTTTCCAAGTATCTATTAGAGCTGATTATTTGCCAGGTTCTGGCCCTACTGCATGGAATGGCAAAACATCCATTCATCCCAGGCAGGATTTTACCCTCAAGTGAAGAGAGGAGAGCTCTGTACTTCTCAGGTTTAGGTACCAATAGATCATTTTACCCAGTCTTCAGTTAATATTTGTCATGTCAAAGATCCTGAGTGCGACTATGCTTTGAAGCATATATATATTTTAAAATGTTGTCAGTGATGGGAAATACAGCAAGGATTATTGGTTTTCATGAATTACCTTGACATTTGTTGTACATTAGGAAGCAATAAAACAGAAGATTCTACAGATTTCTGTGACGTGGGTTATTAGTGTAATGGCCCTATAACCTGGAACGAGCCAGTGTTCTGACAGTGTTATATTAAACTGTCCCAGTGAACATCATATCCTGGAGCTGTGCATAGTGACATGATATACCATTTTAATTATATGTCAATGTTTTAAGACAGGCAGGTTTTTTTCCCTTGCATTTACAGGTTACACCAATCACAGAATGGCTGAGTTTGAAATTCACCTGTGGTTATGATCTAACGTTACTGCCTTGCTCAGAGGCTGGTCAGTGAGACCGGATGGCTCAGGATCATACCCAGCTTGGTTTTGAATATCTTCAAGGCTGGACACTCCATAGCCTTTCTGGGAAATCCTCACAATAAAATAAAAATTAAAAATAATAATAATAAAAAAATCATATGGTACATTTACATGGAATTTTATGTATTTCACTTTATGCCCATTGTTTCTAATACTGACATAGAACAACACTGAGAAGAACCATCTCCTCTACTCTTCACATATATTATTGATACACATGGATAAGATCCCTTGATTGATCCTTCTTCTCACTTTCCAGGCTGAAGAGTCCCAGTTCCTTCAACCTCCATGTATGAGGCACATGTGTGTCCTTTAATCATTTTTCTGACTCTTTGCCTGACACTTTCCAGTAGCTTCATGCCTGCCCTATGCTGGGGAGCCTGGAGCAGGACACAGAACTCCAAATGGAGTACTGAGGGTGAGATCAGCCTGCTGTGTCTAGTAGGCACTGACACAACTTTCAGATGTAAGAACTCGTGCGCTGCAGTGCTGGTGATCTCAGTACCATCATCGAACCCAAGATGAAGGGAGATCTGCCAACAAACTGCTAGCAGCCAAAATACAATTTCCTGTAATGAAAAAAAATTAGTGCTAGGTGACAGCTAAGATAGGTGTTGTTTGTATGAATCAAATAAGATTGTCTTTGTGATAGGAAATAATCTGATTGTCATCGATGAGATAAAATGTGACTTCCACTCCACAAAACCAAAATGACAGAATGAAGAGAGTGACATTCCAGACTGAACTGGCAGAGACTTGCTGTCATTTCCACCCCTTTGCATCTGCCTGGATTGAGTTAGTTATTCTTAGCCATCTCACATAGACTGGTATCTCCCAGGATGACAATTTAACAGCTTGCCTTGCCAGCTTTCTCTAGTTACTTTTTGCTTGTTTGTTTCAGTGTTAATTCCTCACTAATTGTTTTCTTCGAATTATTCCTCCTCAGCTTTTCTAAATCATTTCTGTACTTTATTACGAGACAATAACAAATACCATCTTCATTCATTACTTCATATTCTTCTTCCCTTTCTTTCAAGCTTTTAGAAGAAAACATTGCTTTCCTTTTATTTTTTTCTCAACCATTGCCTTTTTAGTTTTCATCTTTGAGCAAATTCTCTTAAGGCCCTACAGATTCTTGTGGGAGACTTTCTGTTCTGTGTAATGTTGCTGCTTGATGGCAGCACAAGGGAAAATGTTATTTTGTGATCAACTTGCTGCCAGGCTCTGCTACACCCAGCAGAAAAAAGACCTACCATCATACTGGTTAAGCAAGATGTGATGGTCAAAGTGCCAATCCTCATCTAAACATAGTTTTCACTATTAACCCAGAGTAAACCTGCAAAGTCACTCCCACCTGGGGTGATGGTGACTCAAAAAATCTGCTGGAAACATACTTCCTTTTCCTCTCTGCTCTCTGAAGGGGAAGAGGTGGCATGTAAGAAATTTTACTTTTGCCTGGGAATTATTATTGCTCTTGGAGAAACACGAAAATAGAGTACTTGTTTTGTACACCCCCATGATGCTTAAACTGCTGATGGAGTGGATTTCAACCAGGTTATCAGACTGCGCCTGAGGTACAAACTGTTTTTCTCTCCTAGAAAACTGCAATTTCCTTCTTTCCCAAGGAACTGAGATCCCTGGCATACGGCCAGTCAAAGTTGGGCTGGCGCTTAGGAGCAATAAAATCTTAATCCAGCGTGGCTAAATCCTTGATTGTTCATTTCTCATAGCCCTGGGCAAAATCAAATAGAAGTTTTCACACAAGATATTTTCTTTCCTTCATATCGGAATATGACTAAAAAGACAGTATTGACTTCTCACTTTCTATGTAATAGGCTTTGCTGCACTTCACTAACGTTCTCTCCAGCTGCTAGACTATATTCTCTCTAGAGCCTTTGGGAGAACACAGGAGTTCTGAAATTCGCCCACGTTCACAAATAATTGTGTTTAAATCTACATGATGCTCCTTAGAGAAAATAACAGCATGAGTCTTGCCTCTCCAGTCTCCAAAATCTGAAATAAGAGGAGTAGCATTTTCTGTCAGGGAAAAATATGTTCGTGTGTGTTAGAGTATTGTTTAAAGCTTGAGAGCTGATATATTGGGGGTGTGGAGGAGGAAATGTTGGGGGGACAATACTTCCTCTAAAACTGTGAAAACTTTGGACCTTGGTTTAACACAGCCTCCAGGAAGCAGGTGCCACCTTGCAGGATAAATAAAGTGAGTACTTAATTAAGCAGTGACCTAACCAACTGTTTGTATCAGAACTTTGATGGTAGGTAAGCTGCAGAGTCATTTGCACTAATTTAGACAGACTCTGGGAAGGCACTAAAAATTGTTTCCAATATTCCTTTATTGCTCGTCTGGCCTAACAATGTTCTTAACAAGAAGAAAACCTGAGCCAACAACATTTGGTGGAGTCTAATGTCTGACAACACTAGGAAGGAAACATTAATTTTTACATTTTAATTTGTTTGAGAGAATTTTAAACTTAAGGGGTTCTAGGATAAGACTGGGGAACAGATTCCCCTTTTTTCCTCTAAATATTCCTCCTATTGAAAAGAACTGTTGAGGAGATATAAACATTACAGCATATACTGTTACAGAAAGTAAAACATGGGATCTTATATTCACTTTCTCCTCAAAACCTCAGTTTAAATAATTTATTTTCTTTAAAACAGAAGTGAAAAAAGTATTCATTCTCCTGTCTATGAATATATGGCAATTAGGAATCCAAAAATAGACTATCTGTAAAGAAATGCATTCTGCATAATTGCTTACCTAAACAATGTAAAGGTAAACCTTACAGTATCACTACTGCAGCTGGTCAGAAGCGGTAAAGATCTTAAGAGTTTGGAAACTTTATTGAAGTATAAAGCAAAAGTTTAAATGAATCTGTGAATTTGAGCAGTGTCTCCACTCTATTTCTATAGCATACATTCAGGGTGTTCAATTAAAAAGCTTTTGCAAGAGAGCCATAAAACCAATGAAAAGCGTCTGTTGCAAACAAATAATGTTAACACTTGGATAAAGTGATTTATTAACCAATCATAATGAAATTATCAAATCAATGTGAGGAATTCTATAGTTTCAGATATTTATAGAATGATCAATTTTAGTCAAGCTGCTGAGAAAAAAAAATTATTCATTTTAAGCCTCTCAAAAATTTCAGCTACAGTGCCTAGCGAAGATTTGATACCTCATGCAGAAACCAGAAAGGGCTGGTTCAGCCCAGAGGACCCCAGGGTGCTGCACTTTAGGACACTCAGCTTCCAGCTGTCTCAATGCTTGGCAGAATATGCAATGTCTAAATCAGCACATGTGTTTCTGTGCATGGGGAGATTGGTCTTGTAGGAATGTGCCAGTACAGTCACTAGAGAGCTTTGCAAGGCTGATATCAAATACCACGTACGTCTGAAATCTCAATCACTCAATCAGCATCCTCCCACCCCTTTCTGTCCTGCTGGGAAGCATCTGCCCTGCTTTACAAAGGTAATTCTTGTGGTCCTCTGCTCTTCTGTACTCTATTGTATTAAAGAAATATTTCAAGTTAAGGACTGAGAATGGAAAACTGAGCTGCTGCTTTTCACAGTTTCTGCATGATTCATTGGTGGGGAGGCAAGGAGCTTGCTCATCCACAGCTACATCCTGCTGCTTGTATTAATGTAAGACAAAATTATATCATGGCATGGTATCACAGTGGGACTTACTGAATCTGCAGGGTATCAGACTAAGATACACCTCATGCTATTCATTTCCCTTGTGCAGCAAGAATCAGGTCATTTGAACAGATCCTAATCTTGTTAATGGTAACCACAGCATAAACATTCATTTCAGACAAATGGGTATCGCAGCAAAGTAAATAAGCAGGGTGCTGCTAATAGTAAATGCTAGTCTGTATATTACAGATGCAAAATTTCTTGCATGTATTAGCAACATTTACCTTTCAATAAAAAATGTAAATTTAATACATCAAACTCATTCAGAAAGCCTGCATTACAAAAAAATTTTTAGAGCATATATTCGCAGTAAGAAGCAAAAAAAAAAAGTGATTCTTATTTTTCACATAAGTGAAAAAGTATTTAATTTTGTTTTGGTGCCTTGATCTTGTCTAAGTGCATTCTTATGCATTTTCTAGCTTTTGAAAATGAAATAATTCATAATTTTTAATAGAAGATGCTAGCTGTCTTGTTGTAAACAAAGATAGATGACAAATGCCATTGTTTTAAAGCTTTTGAAAATATTTGCATTTTCTTCAGGTTAAATGCTGTTATCACGGTATCAAATCCAAGTATGTAACATGGAGCAGGCCTCCATCTCTTCTCACGGCCACTCTGTCCCCATGAAGCATTTGCAAACCTAACCACTGATTTTTACAAGCACCTCATACTGAAATAACCACTTGCAGTTCAGCTGCAGCCACGCAGCTGCCCCAAGCTTGTCCCCAGTCAGGCACTGAGGGAGCCACTGCTGCTGCACATTTGCCAGCTGTCCTCCAGGAGCAGGGAGAGGCACAGACAGACTGGGAAGGGGTGAGGGGGGAACCTTCAGAGGGGCCTGGACAAGCTCAAGACATGGGCCCATGGGAATCTCATGAGATTAATAAGACCCAGTGCAAGGTGCTGCACCTGGGTTGGGGGAACCACCCGCACCAACACAGGCTGGGGGATGAACAACCTGCTGAGAACGGTTTGAGGAGCTGGTGGGTGGGAGTGGGAGGATGATGCTGGACATGAGCTGGCTTACAGTCCAGAAAGACAATCATATCCTGGACTGCATCAAAAACAGCATGGCCAGCAGGGCAAAGGAGGTGATTCTGCTCCTCTGCTCTGCTGTGGTGAGACCCTGCTGCAGTGCCGCATGCAGCTCTGGGGTCCCCAGCACAGGAATTATATTGACCTGTTGGAGCAAGTCCAGAAGATGCCACCAAGATGATTAGAGGGATGGAGCATTGCTCCTACCAGGAAAGGCTGAGAGAATTGTATTGTTCAGCCTGGAAAAGGAGTGACCTACATGCTCCCTTTCAGTACCTGAAGGGAGCCTACAAGAAAGACGGAGAGAGACATTCTATTAAGAGCATGGAGTGGCAGGACACGGGGGAATGTATTCAAACTGAAAGACAATACATTTAGAATAGACACTAGGAAAGAGTTATCTCCATTGAGGGTGGTGAGTCACTGGAAGACTCACCATAGAATATGAAGTCATGAATGCCCACAGAAGGTGGGAATGCCCCCATGAAGGTGTTCAAGGCCAGGTTGGATGGGACTCTGAGCAACTTGGTCTAGTGTAAGGTGTCCCTGACCATGGTAGGGGGTTGTAATGAGGTGATCTTTGAGGTCCCTTCCAACTCAAACCTATGATCCAAACCAACTCAAATTCTATGATCCTGTAATTCTAAAATTCAGTAGTCTCCTCAATGGACCTCCACACGAGTGGAAAATGGTGGAAGGGAAGAAACAGGCAGCAGGTGGGTAGGGTTAGTTGTTTGCTGTCTGGGCTCTGGAAAAGAGCCCATCACAAGTTTTTTAAGAGCTTCTTCAAGTGTTTGCTCTGCATAATGAGGGAATGCTGAAGAAGTGATATTTCAGATATAAATGCAAAATTTAAGCCTTTGGTTGAGGACAGGATGCAGAGGACAGGTTTTATTTAAGGTTCTGCCTAAATGCACAGTGTACCTCCATTTAGTTTTATATGATCTTAAATATGTGGTCTTTCTTTCATCCAAACCGTCAGTGATTTTCCTCTTGAACCTCATTCTTTGTTCTTTTCAGAAATGCAATAAATACTCCAACTTAATGCATTAAATATGAAAAGACTTACTGAAGGGACCCAACTTATAAATGATTCAGAAGGCCTTATGGTGGAAAGCATCTATTTGAAAACATTTATTATTAATTTCACAGTTTAGATGAAGTTCCTATAAGGCAGTCATTTATCAAATATTGACTTCTGTTCAGCCCACCAGATATGCTTATCTGTATGACAGCACCTATAACCAAAGAGGAGCAAAACACCAAAATGTTCCAGTCACTGATTTAGGTAATGAATAGAAAGTGCTTATTTTGCTAAGGTACTACCAAACATAACCAAAGCATTTAGCTGAGACAACAAACATTGTGCACTGTGTCACTAAAGCAAAGAATGACTTGAGAGTTAGAACAAGTGGAATTAAATCAAAACCAGGAAAAAATTGGCAAAATGTTTTAAATAATAATGACGCTTTTGAACTAAAGTATGCTAATAAAGAACATGTCACCTTCAAAAAAACCAGATTATTTTGCAAAGATTTCATAATCTGAACCAAAACTACTACTATTGTCTTACAGAGGCAATAGCATCATTCTGAAAGGTGTACATGACAGTGCTGTGACAATGCTAGTGGCATTGGTGCTGCTTCCTACCAGCCAGCTCTTTCTAGGCTGAGGAGATAGTAATTTATTCACAGCAAAAAGGTCGCACAGGTATCGTTTTGTTACAGACAGCAAACAAATGACAGTGAAGAATTAACACAATAATTACTTTTTTCTCATCTCTTTGAATAATCTCATGCTGTCCACTTGGGTTCTGAATCAACAGAACTAGAAGGTAAACTTATTCCAAAAATGGACAAGTGAGGTCAGGCTGTATGGAGGTGCATGTAGATTGATGGGATCTTCGACAGCAGACTAAATTACTCCTGATTTCCTAAACTCAAAAAAGGACAGATAATTGTCATTGTAGTGTATGAAAGCACCTTAATTAACGTTAACTACACTAGCACTAAGTGAAAAGAAATATATGGAGATGCAAACCTGTGAATTATTTAGATGTTACTGCTGATGGATCTGTGTAATGTGGTCTGAATCCTTATAATACCTTTCCTACCTCATTAGTAATGCTGGTCATTCTCTGGGATCACAGTTCCTGTGAGCCAGAAAGGAAAGGGAAGATCCATAGAGGAGGCCAATTTAAAGTGTTTTCCTTCAATCGGTTCCACAACTCTCAGGATGGACTGAGGGATTTGGTAGGGTGGGAAATTCTTTGTAACAGTGCTGTCATGCAAGTGAGGGACTCAGAGGGAGCCTGCTGAGGGACACAGAGAAGCACATCTAAAATACTAGTCTAGGTCTAATTCAGCACCATACATAAGATGCTTGTGAAATCAGTGTCAGAACTATTTTGAGACTTTCTACTCCACAATCACCCTGCATTTCTGAGCATTACTGTGCTTCCTGATATTCTTTAAATTTTAATTTATCTCCTCAGAACCTGTCCTGACCATGACTGATTTTTAAAGTGGTTTTTTCCTTTCATTGTGCTGTGAGAATGTAAGTGTGATTAGATGTGGTGTCATGAACACTGCAGCGATCAAATCAGATAGTCAAGACTAAAAGAAAAAGTATTTTATGTACAGTAAGAAAATACTTAATTTCTTTTTAGCTTTTCTACTTAGGTAGCAGTAGAGCTTAGTCATGAGGGCAAAAAATCAGAGGCGTCAATATTAATGCTGATATAATAGACTCCACTCTGATGTCATTTGCATTCACAGGAATTAAGGATGCTTTATTCTGCTACCCTGTATTATAAATCCAGATAATTCTGAAGAAATCATTATGGATTTACAATAGCATGAATGAAATAGGGACCTTAATAGCTTACATTCCCACTCAGCACTCATTGTCCACATGCATATTTCATGACCATCACTACTAGTTCATCAGCAACTTTGCCATTTGCGAGGAGCTACTGCAGTGTATATTCCTAACCTAAAGCACTTTTCAGTCTTCTGTTGAAGACTGACTGAAGACAAAGCAGGTGTCTTTATGAAGAAGTGCTTAGTGTCAAAAGAAGAGCCATGTGCTCAGCTTGAAGACACTCCTGTGATGAAAGGATATGCTTTCAACTTGTGACTGCCATGTGAGCAGCTGCAGTGCGTCTTTAGATGGTTGCCTATGTCAGTAAAAACACATTCAGTTTCCAACACCTCACCTCCTCTCATCTTTTGGGAGAGAGTGGTATTTAAAATATAACGAGGGCCTAATCCAACAACAAGAGATGCATTGAAAGGTGTTGCTTTACCTTAAGCGACAAACCTATTGCTATTTATCAAACAGCTTCCAGTATTATGAGAGTGCTGGATTGAGCACCCCTGCCCAATTAAAAGATCTAGCACTTACCTCACACTGGGTTCATCAGTACTGAACCTGCACTGCTGGAAGTGACAGCACTTAGGGGACTGTAAAATTGATCCCGCTGAGATGATAATACACCCTCTCCCTATTCACAGCTCTTTTTTATGATTCAGCTAAAACTAGCTTTCGACACGTGTGTGTAACACAGGATGAAGTGATGGTCCAGAGACTTGGAAGCTGTAAAATGCAGGAAGCTGTAGAAAAAACAAACTCATGGTTTAAGAAACTTAAATTCCATGGCTAGATGTTGTTTTTCACAGTTAGAATTTGCTAATTGAGATATCACCAATCCACTAAGAAACTGTCCAGCTGTGAAATCCATCATTAGCAGAGTTAGAAAAAAAGGCATCTTGAGGAGCCTCTAGCTGAGGTGGCACCCACATGATTCAAGTGCCCAGAGGAAATGCTGGCAACAGGAGCTAGTCCAGTGCTGCACTTTCCTCATTTTCATGCTTTAGTGATACGGTTGGGTACTTGATATTATTGCAATATTTTTGAAGGACAATGCATTTTCAGTGACTTAGTTTTTGAAAAATATTTACTTGGGTTTGCAGACAATTTTGTTTTTAAATGATCCTTTTAAAGTTTTGTAAGTCAGACGTCAGTCAAATTTAGAAGAACTTTTTAGAAGTAATCTATCTTTTCTCCTTTATTTATCTCCATAGGAAATATTTCAGGGAGAGCACCGAATAAGCAAGTTGGAGACCAATTCATGGATATGTTTCAGAATTTACCCTATTTGGAACAAGAAAAGAGAGAGGAGATTGTAGCTCCACTGAGCCGCAAAAGTGGTGCTCAACAAAGAACTGTCTGATGTAGGCTAACAAGAATAAATCACAAAGTGGAGGTGAGAGGAAGCACAGAGGCAGGAGAGGTGTTTACCTAAGCACAAGAAGAAAATGCAGTAGCCTTCAGTTCTCTCGAATAGGTTGAGGAAGCAGGATGCTGGCATTATTGCTCATGATCACTTTCTCTAGAAATGTGATGAGTTTGAAGGGCAGGGTACCCCTATGGCCTTTGTTGTGATAAGTTATTGATCGTTACAATAATTGTAGCTGACTTTGCACTGCAAGATAGTGAAAATGTTCTCATTCACAAATGCATGACTGTCTCTTGACCCTGAAAGTGTTCATGCATTTTTTGAGGGGAGACGTTCTGCAGGATTCCTTGAGACTCTCCCTTCCTCTTCCTACAGTCATAATGGAAAAGTCATCTGAGTGCTTTGATGGAAGAGAAGTCAAAGTGAATTCTTACAAATGTGACGATCATATGAAACACTAAAGAAACAAGGAAAATCTGTGGGAAAGGGAAGGAGACCAGACAAATGTGAACAGAGTGTAGCTCTCTTCTGTAGCTGTGAAGGGCTCTGCAGACGCTCCGATCCACTTGAAGGGAAATATGTTATTCAGGTTGAGAGCACACCTCTGCCCCAATGCAGCCTTCTGCTTGCATGGAGGAATTATCCAGCTGCCTCAAGGTGGCAAAAGGAACCCTGTCACAGTGGGCCGTGGTGGTAAGAGCCGCGACCTTCCCCAGAGGAAGCGTCCTTAGAAGGACACACGCTCTTGGGCTCACGGGATCTGTGGCTTCACTGGTGATTTCAGCACTTCCAGGTTTCTCCAAACCTTTGGGCCGACGCAGAGGAGAGGGACGGAGCCTTTCTATGAGAGTTTCATGGAGGTATTTATTAGAGCCCAACCCTGAAGGGTCTCAGGGAGCAGGCTCAGAGAAGCCAGAGAGTGGGCGGGTTTATATAGGAAAAGTAGGGGGCGGAGAAAGGGCGGCGAAAAGGGGAAGCTCCAATAGGGTACAAAAAATTTACCTTGTTGCACAGCACACTGGGAAAGAGTTCCATCTGCTCACGGTGAGCTAGAGTATCTACCTGCTGAAGGGCTCTCCTTCAGGGGAAAGGTTCAGACCCTGCTTTCCTAGGTCTCGTCCCTCCCTAGGGACGCAGTTGTCTCCCATGTGGAGTGCTCATTGCCCTCCACACAACCCTGGCTCTTTGGCCAAGACAGATGTTAGAAGTGAGTGTGGTTAACTTAAAGGTAGTGCATCCATATCAGTCTTTCCTATTCGACAGTTTGCACTAGCCTTAAAATAGTAAGGAAGAAAAAAGAGGTCTCAGAAACAAAATGAATTTTATATGGGATTTGGGATAATTCCAAATAAAAACTTGTTTCGTCACAGAATTTTTTGTCACTTGTGCGTGGTTTTTGTAATGTGCCATTTCAGTTTTTTAACAGCTTGCTCCGCAGGAATATTTAAGGATGTTAAACCCTTGAAAATATTCAAATATGCTCGACCCTATGAGATTATAAATGGAATATTTATGCTGGCATTTGTGGAATATTTATGCATGAAGAATGGGTTTGGTGTTTCTATTTTTCCCATATTAATATTTGATCAATACAAGCATTTACTTTATCTTCCCTTGGGTTAAGAGGTTTGGGACTTCCTGTTGATATTCCCATACTGAAAGTGGAATACTCCACAGGAGTGTGGAATAACAGCAATAAGGGAACAGTAGTTTCCTCATGTGTAGATTTTAAAATGGAAGCTCAGCTGATATTTCTAAACTCATCCCAAAAGAAGAAATAATCTCATTTACTGTGCATCTCATCAGTAACTCTCATTTACCAGTTTTTTTCTCTACCAAGAAACTTTGTGAAAATAAAGTTGTGGAAAGGAAAGATCTTTATAAATTTTAATTAAAATTATATGCAATTATGCTTGAAATCTTACCTTTTTTTTTTTTTTTGTATGCTGTATGCACAGCAGCACTGTGAATTAAAATAAAATATGGTGTGCCTAGACTTCTACAAAAGGATTCCCTTTGGAACTGTCTAAACCTAATTTGCTACGTCTCTTTGCCTGCAGCAAGAATATCAACACATACTGTAAATCTTTCTGGTTCTTTCATTTCCTTTGGCTGTTTAAACTGCACTGAAACAGTGAGAAGCAAACATAAAATATGTTATTGCATTCTTTATGTGTCTGCAATTGTGATGCTTTTCTAAATAAAAAAGATTATACTTTTTGACTTTGTTTCTTTGTTCCTTTCTCAACAATTGCTATTCAATGAGAGACAGCTTTATGCCCGTTCAAGCAGTCACACATTCTACCTTCTGAAAAAATTTATTATTTTAGTTAGTTGAAAAATACAGTTAATAAAAACTGATACAGCATTCCAGCCTGCCCAACCTGCAGCTCCTCCCACGAATGCCAAGGTGGGATTGCTGGGTCCAGCCAATGCAGTCCTTCCTTTCCACAGGACTCTGTACTTTCCACAGGCAGCTCTGTCTCACTCATTTATAGAATAAAGTTACTCACTCCCAAAGTGCTTACTTCTCCCCAGAGGCAATGAAGAGGAAACTACTTGCTATAGATAGCCGTCTTCCAGATTTGCATAGTTGGGGGATAAACCACACCCAAAATAGTAAATGCTGCCCTCATAGCTAGCGAGGCAAAACTGAGTTTACTGCACAGTGATGAGATGCTGACTCTTGACTAGTCCTAGTTTTTGTCTGGGCACCACAAAGCCAAGCTGCCATTAGTTCTTCAATTCATTCCCAGGTCCTAGTCCTGTTGCTAGTTCTCATCAGCTCACAGGTTCTTCACTACCATGACCTGGTAGTGAATTGTTTCCAGAAGCAAAATGGCCTGACTGAAAAGATTATGAGACCCTTCTCAAAAGGCAATATTGATTCTAGTGAGTATCTAGTGAAAACTGCATTCAGTTTTCCTTCTGCTGCTCTAGATAGCTCTTCAGCACCACTCATCAAGCATTTAATCCTTAGTCAATCTCCCATGCTTTTATGCCACACTTTCACATCATGTCACACACATTTTGATTTTCACACTGTGAAAATAAACCCAAGTTACTGTCAAGTTGACATTCACCACTGCTGCTAGGAAAAATTTGGGATATGAAGCTTGAAGTGTTCACATTATTCCAGGTCGCTGCTGCAGATTTGATACTGGACACATAAAATTGAGATCTTATCTATCCTTTCCACTTCTTGCCTCTAATATATTTTGATTTTCAGTGTTGCTTTCCATCAAGATTGTGATTACTGATCATACTCATGAACACAAGCAGTTTTGTTCCCCAGAACAGCAATTATCTGTTTCAGGATCTTTATTGCAAATCTAAAACATTCTCGCTTGTATAGAATACTTTCAACTAAAGATGAATACCAACAGTGCCTTATGCATGTATGAAGATTAAAACATCAAAAAGAAAAACTTCAGTCCAGAGCCCCGAAAGAAGATGATTTCTAGGAAGCTGTGTAGGGATTGGGGTCAAAGAAATAATTTTCACCGCGTCCAGTATTCTCTGCCGGACACATCTAAACGAGGTGGGTTTTGGGGAAGGGGAAGAAAATATAAGTTGGGAAGCTCCTGTAGCACCAGTCACAGCCTGTCCTCACCCTTATCCTTCCACTGGATGTCACCATGCCGGGGATGCTGCTGTGGGGCGGGGCAGGAAGGGACAAGCTTCCAGGACTTCTGCCCCAGGGCTGTCACAAGAGCTGACAGAATAACTTGCTGTCAAACTTGCTGATAAACACTGGTTTATCTACATGCCAAGGCCAAGGCATCCCTTTACCTTACCAGGTTTTGTGTTGGCTAAGGATGGGGGACCTTTAGTGTGGGGGACCGTGAAGGTACAAATATGGTGTCGTGATGGCAGCGACAGATCTGAGAACCCTTCTGGTGTAGAGGCCAACCTGGATTTCACTCTCCAGACTAAATATCTTATTGAAGAAGTAGACCTATAAACGTCAGTTTTTCCATCCGTGGAATTAGGGGATTCAAGCTGATTCAGGCTGTCAACATGCCTCAGCACTGAATCAGGCTGTATCGGGAGGACAGTTGTATCTGATGAAACCGATGAAAGATTGCTTAGGGGTTCAAATGAGAAATAAAACAAGAAGTTCAGTGGTTGTTTGTCATTAACACATAAATAGATCATTTTACCTCTCCTAAATTACAAATTACGAACAGCTTTGATTTACAGGGGGAAGAAAAAGACAAAGGGAAATTACGCATATTCCATTGTTCTGTGCAACAACCAGGATTTTTAATTACATAAAACACTCTTCAAGTATTAGTAATCAAATATAGACTTTATATAGCACAACAAAATAGAATGAATAATCTGAAGCCTTTCCAGACTAATAACTACTCTATGAATCAAAGGATGATTAAATATTCTGCAGTATCTTCCCAGTTTTCCACTATTTAATCCAAGTACCTTCTTCAAATGAGAAAATCTATTTTATCTGAAAAAAGCTCATGTTTATTAACACAAAAATCAGAACATTAAAACGACTGCTAGACAGGAATTTGCATAAATGAAAACTATGACTGTTTCATAATTTTCTCTGATGGAAGATGATATATTTTTTTATTTATATATTTTTTCCCTTGGCATTTTTCCTTTTTCATGGCAATCCCCCAAAATTTAACACAGCTCACTAGGGACAGCTGCCTGGTCTCAGCCCATGCAGCTCTATTTTCAAGTATTTAATTTGCCTCTGAAGAGCAATTAGCTATATGTACCAACTTCTTATCTGTACTTTTTTTCTGAAAACTATTTAATTGATGCAATATAAAATATACAATGTCATGCGAGGTACCTGTAAGACAAGATTCTGACAAAACCCTCATGTTTAAGAAAAAAATGATTTCTCATTAATCTAAGTGAGGAATGTATACATATTTGTAAAAGAAGCGGTCTGATTTTATGCATTATTGCATTCAAATGAGTAAGCATAGCAATTAAAACAACAAGTGTTTTTAAAAAATATATCTGTTGGATGTCTTACTATAAGAAATAAATTTTCATTATTTTGAATAATATTAGCCATAGGATAGCGATAGAGATACCATCTTGTGAAATATATGTATAAACTCCTAGTCACCATAAAGCATATTCCTTAAAAGTGTCTCCTCTCAGGTAACATAATTCATTTTAGTCCCAGTGTTTCACACAAAATTGACACGATTTCATTTTCACTTTTTAAAACCTAGAGATATAGACGTAAAGATGACAATGTGACATAACACTATGTTTACCATAGCTCTAACATAATTTTCAGCTTGGAGTGTGAACAATAGATCTTAGATTTTTTTTTTAATTGAGCTAAATATTCAGCTTACACAAAACAAATCACCTCAGTGGTTGAATCTTCAAATAGTCCAATATTCAATCAAATGTTCTGAATCACATCTGAGCCTTGTGCATGTTCATGTGAAACATAGTGCTGTGCTTCATGTTTCTCTCTCTGTCACTCTTCTCTTTCTTTTCCTTTATTTAAGTGTTAAATATTTTATCCCCTTTCAGTTTCTAAGTGAATAGTGTGCTTTGGATGACTGACAGCAGGGTTTGATATGTGTTTATCTGCTTTTACTACTGTCACTGTTCTGTTGTAAAGTGTGGTTAGTTTCAGTCACAAGAACCACTTTGATCCATTTGAAGGAAAAGGCTTGGTTTATTTTTTTACTTACGGGTAATGCATTAATAGATAGCTACTATAGCACACGTCATATTATTGACATGGTAAACTAAATGTTAAAAATACTGGCATTCAATTTTCCTAATAAGACTCTAAAATCTCTAATATTTAAGTATTTAAATTGCAAGGGCAGAAATGGTGGTATGAGACTCTCTCCCTACAGGGTAGCAAGAAGTTTTTTATCCTCTCCAGACACCAACCTGCAAATAACCAGCAGCTGTTGATGGTGAACTTTTAAAGAACTCAATGCATTTAAAGCAATGAACGGGAAACCTCTGCACTGAAATTAATACCATCTTGAAAATATCAGAATATCTGCCAGAACAAAAGAAAACAATCCATAGGGACAGCAAAGGGGTCCTCAGTAAAGCAAACCATTGAAAGCAAAAGGAAAGAGTGATTAAATATTAAAACCTTATTTATTTATGCTGTAAAATAATAAATAATGTAGCTCTTTCTACATAACTGCCCTGTAATTAGGAAGAAGTTTAAAATCTGCTCTAGAATTTAGTACAGATGCAGACAGGCAATGCATGGCTGAAGATTTCAGGATGCTGCTTCAGCCTATTTTTTCTGTTCTCAGCCAAAGGAAGAGAACATGAGAATGTGCCTGTGATAAACCTACTGTGTTTATGGATTTCTGCGCCCAAGGGGGCGGATGAGAGTGGGAGGCAGCTGCAACAAAACCAAAAACATTTCATTTTTTTTCCGAGAATTAAGAGTGTGTTCCAAAGGACGGCAATTTAAACTGGATTTCAGCCCTTGTAGTCCCCAGAAATCCTTGAATTTGAATTGAAAGAGGCACATAGAACCCATAACAAAATCCTACTGCACTATGGGTGGAACAAAGTTGTTTGGAAAGCACTGATGTGAGTAGCTTTTAATATCCCATTTCCAATCATCAGTAATCTAATTCAAACTGACTGAGCCATATTTAATAACTACACTTTAAAAATCATACTGAATTAA
The DNA here is from genome assembly GCA_013396875.1 of Vireo altiloquus. NCBI lineage: Eukaryota > Metazoa > Chordata > Aves > Passeriformes > Vireonidae > Vireo > Vireo altiloquus. The sequence goes on from VZRF01009670.1 coordinate 102,536, forward strand.
TTGTTTTAAACTTTTGTTCACCTTCTATTAGTGCCAAACCTGTGCTCTTATCTCTGACTGGAATTTAAATCGGTGGCAGCCTTGGTGTACTTCAATGGCCCTCCAGTTCTCTTTTTTCCTTTTTTCACAGCCCTACATTCGAAGATGAAACTCTTAAGTCTCTATATTATACAACACTGATTGCCTCTGGCTGCACTTCCTTTCTACAACGACCTCACTACTGAGGTGACCAGAAATGCTCGTGGAGTATTAAATGACCTCATTAAGGGGTATAAATATCCAACTACTATTTCCTCTACTTGTACATCACACTCTGGGTCAAATCAGCTTTTGGCTGTGTGCATGGACTTCACTGACCTAATATTTGTGAGAGCATAATTTGGCTGATTGTGTCCAGAGAGGATGTAGTGTTAGTATTTATCTTTTTTATTTTCTATTTAGTAATTAGGGTGGGAAAGGTCCCAGAACAATATGTCTTCTGTTGTGGAAACATTTTTTGGTCTTTATTATGATACAAACGCAAAATATCACTGCAATATTTATTAGTGCAATTTTAAGAGTGGGCTGGAGCAGAGTGGAAATGCTGCTCTAGGCCTCCCTGAGAAATATTGCCAAGGACTTTTTTCTTGGCATTCAGCAAAAAACTCCAAATTTAAAAGCAATGCTACATCCTGGTCCTAGTGGCGATCCATCTTTTCCCTCTTTTAACTTCATTCTGTCACAAGCAGCCTCTTATAATTTCTTTCTTTCCACATCACCTGTTTTAATGCATCTATCTTCATTACACTTCCTGTTGCTCTCTTCAACACTCCTGAGAATATCTTCATGATTTGGGGGTGCTTTGAACTGCAGGCAGTTGTTGCAGGTGAGGTCACAGCAGGACTTCAGAGAAATAAATTATTATTGGCACTTTTCTGCTACATGATGAGATCCTTCACGAGCTGCAATTTTTATCCTTAGTGGCCATTTCAGCTTTATACCAGGTTTTATTTCAGAGCCTGTGTGCAGATTTCATGATACCAGAATTACCCATCTGTTGTGGAATCAGGGCTGTTTTGTGCTGCAGGAAATTGTCTGTTAGACTGTATTAGCCAAAGCAAAGTCTAACTGGATGCCTAAGGGTGCACCTAGCACATATATTGGCATATAACCTACCTCTACAGTTTACGCCTTAGCTGCCCACACCATGTAGCTGTGAAAGAGTGCAGCACTTTTTCCTAAGTTTTGCTTTGTTTACAGGTCCCTTCCAACCAAGCCATTCTGATTGATACACTTCAGGGTCCCACTTGAGAGACATTAAAAGGAAGACAACTGTGTTTGGCTCCTTCTGCCCCTCTCACTTCAGGGGTTGCTCTCCCATTTGCCATGTTGATGGCACACCATGCTTCAGGCTATGTCAGGCATACCCTCAGGTTTCCATCTTCCAGTTAAGCTCTTCTCTCACACACCCCTGAGTCACGTGTTTTCCTAATTTTTCCTTTGGTGTATAATTCCATTTTCCATCCTGGATGTGATTCTGGTGTATACCCAAGCAGGAGATGGTATATAGATTTAGTCCATGCTGTAGATATCATCTTTTTGTCATCACTTTAATTCTTTCTCCAGCTGTGCCAAAAGACCTAAAGAATATTTTGTGTTATGAAAGGCAATAAAATCACAGTGAAAAGATTGAATGGTTAAGAATCCAGACAGCAGAAAGAGACACACTTCCAGCTTCCTACTTCTTTGCTTACAGTCCTGCTATTTTGAGAGATGATAGTCTACAAGGAACAGTCACGAATGGAGGCAAAACATACGAAGTCAAGATCCCTTCCATTCTATATTCTGTATGGTTATTATCTTACATTTTAATGTAAGTTATGTGCAAGTTACATATAATATCTCTCTGAATTAAAAATCAGTACTAAAAACTGACCCAGTCATCAGTCGTACACAGTTCAAATCTGTTTTTCCTTGCCAGTATCAGAACTAAATACTCTAGAGAAATTTTCAAAGCACAAACAAGAGTGTGAGGGGGAAATGTCTGCACACACCTAAATAATTCCCTTCTTAATTTAACAAAAATATATGTTCAGTTTAAAAATCATGACGTGAAAAGCCAACTGCAATGTAAATCTTTTAAAGGGTTTTCTATCTACAGAGAGATCAAAAGCACCTCTAGATTTCCCACCAATCACAAGTATTGCTCTACTATCTGGAAGATTGAATTTAAAAGGATCTGTGTGGCCACCACTGCTTTCCCTGCTTTAAAGTAGTACTCTTTCATATCTTGGTAAGAATGATTTGAAGAACTGAGGGAGCAGCAAATCAAAACAGCAACAAAAACAACAGAAAAAAAAAGAAAAGGAAAAAGCCCTTGGCATAAAAATCAATTCTGAAGAAATCACAGTAAATAAATTTCAGCAGAAACAATGTCAGGTATCAAATAGGAGAGGAAAACATATTCCTCCAGGCAGCAGAATGTATATGGTTTTTATCCAAACCCAGCAATGGCAATTCTGTACCCAAAGATTAGTGGCTTAAATTCTGCAGCACAAATCAAAACAGAGCCTTCTAAAACCATCCATAGAAATGATGCAGACTCCGAACAAGTATTAAGAACATCATTCAGGTGTGAGCCACAGCAAACAATAGACTGGACTGTATCCAATATTCAGTGACTCACACTGTGAGGGTAAACCCTGCTTTGTAAAAGGCTGCAACATCTTCTTTCTTACCCCCTCTTTTTCCTAGTCACTGCAGAATGGGTAGCAAACCCCACTTTCTTTCCAAGCTCAGGGCTCTATTTCTGCTGCTGACCCTTGTTGGGACAGGAGCAAGAAACAGCCAGGACACCTCAGAAAGTGAGCTCATTTTTACAGCACCTACATCCTTTGAAGGGGGCCCAGGAAAGGCCAGGAGCCTTCTCTCCTCCTGTTCTTCTTAGGAGCCAGGTCAAGCTGAGCATGAAATATTTCTCATACTGGACGGAATAACACCCTGAATTCTTCTCAGCATCAATGGGCTTTGTGTCTGTAAAACATTCTATTTCAGAAATAGGACAAGTAGCTCCTTACATTTAAAATATACACTGGAAAAGCAAAACTTAATGGTTAATGTGTAACTTGGATGTAGCTGGAAAAAATAGCAAGAAAAGAGTATGAAAATAATACATTGAGTTACCATTTTTATTTAATTAGTGAATTTTCTGGAAACACACTAAACTTGTATTAAATTTGCTTCCTTTTTTTTTATTTTAGGTTTTTTTAAATAATAAATAAAATATTTCCACTGTGTGGATTATTTAGTCTCCTATAATTCTTCATTATGGCTGTTATTTTGTACCCAGGCTTAGTGACTAGCATTGTTTTTTTCTTGCAACTAACCTTTATAAACTGCAATTGGCATTCACTTTAATAAATTTTGTTTAGTCACCAAAAAAAAAACCTTTTGTGAATAAAAAAATCTTGGGTGTTAGCCAACACAAATCTTGATTTGCTTAAAAGCTCTAAGACAGCTTCAAAAAACAAACAAAAAATCAAAAAAAAACCATTAAAATGGGATGCAAACATAGTCAACAAAAATTTTTATTAGAAATTATTTCCTATTTGTTCGTTTTTATTCTTTTTCACTCAGTTTTAATATATGAATATTCAGTGACTATACTCCTGAAATTCGTCAGTTTGGAATAGCGTACCACAAATTATTTCTTCATTCCTGCAACTTACTTAAAATTTAAGGTATAATTGTAGTGATACCTTAACTTTTGTAACCTCACCTTTTTCTCATGTTTCTGTATGTCTCTAACCCTTGTCAAAGAAATTTGTGCAGTGACATAAAGTAGCGCCTGACTAGCTTTGAGCTTGTGAGGGATGAGTTTCTTTATTAAGAATAAGTGCAAGAAACAGTTGTTCAGACTGGAAGTTGCACAGGTTAGGTGGCCAGCATGGAAAAATAGTCTGAAACAGCTCAAATACAGAAATGCAGGGTCTTATAATGTCTTAAAAATTCATTCCAGAGTAAACACTAAAATTCTAAAATTCATATGTAATCATCACAGACAAGATCTTCACATTTCATGTTTGTCTAGTCTCTGCTGTCCCACAGTCTCATGAACTTGAAAATGAGCAATGAAGCTCCAGTAAAAGGCACTAAGTGGTAGCTCATGGCCACAGGAGGCTATGAGAGGTAGTGTTGCCACCTTCAGAACATGAGAGACTAAAAGACCATTATGCTTTCCAATAAAATGAAAACCATATCTATATATAGACTGACTGATACTGGAAAGGCTCAACATTTTCTGGAAAGTGATAACAGTAGCTGACCACAATCTACTGGAACAGCCACATTTTGTTTTAAAATTCTTTTTATGTCTTTGTCTGCTCTCTATTTTTGTTGTTTAATATACGCATTTCTAACATCCCGTACACTTATATGCCAGGTGGGAGATTATTTTCCTGTGGTTACTAATCCTGTACAGCATGAAGGACAGAGGCTCATTAAGGATAAGCTTTCTTGAAAGATTCTGTTCATAGGTAATTCTGCTTACTATAAATTTTATGGCACAGCAGGGTTGTGTTCCTCATCTTTTATTGCTAGGAGCATTTGTACAAAGCACAACAATATGAGTAATATTCTATTAGATTTTTACAGTATTTTCCATCTGAGGTTTTTCAAAGCATTTATGGAAAATATTAAGCATGCAGTAGGTCTGTGAGGAGCCTTCTGGTTTTCTTTCTTACCTCTGCACAGTTGGACCCATCTTTGTCATCTGTCCTGTAAGCTGTTGAAGTTCATTATCATCAGTTAAAAATATCTCATCATACAGCTAAAAATAGCTCATCATACAGCTCAGCTCATGTAAACAGGTAAAATTATGTCAAACTTATAGAATTCAGGTCAGTTTCTACCAACAGTTTGGTTGACACAATAGTTCTCCAGACTGCAGTTTTTATAGTCCAGAGACTATTGCTGCTTATGAATACATCCAGAAAGAGCCCAATTCCCTTCTTCCATCATCACCACCCCATCCTTTCTTTCAGTATTTGTTTCATTTTTAGAAATTTTTCTGATCTGTGAAATGGAGAAGTGAACAAAATCAGCTTTATCTTTAGGAGCAGGAAGGTGTAGTCTATGCTTGTCTTCTTTGGCATAGAAACACAGAATAATTTAGATAGTAAGAGTCTTTGGATCCAAGGTCTTGCTCAAAGAAAGTCCTGCCCATGGCCTTGGCCAGCAAGGTTTTGAATACTTTCAAAGGTGCATGTTCCACATCTCTGGAGAACCTGCTCCTGGAATTAACCACTCTCTTTGTGAGGACATTTGTTCTTATCTGTAGTTTGAACTGGCCATAGATGTGGCAGTGCTGCCCTGATGAGGCTCTGTCTCGTTGCTCCCAGGACCTGTTGCTGACTCCTGCGCATCATGCCCCTGTCGAGTCCCCATGTCCTCTCCTCCCCAGCTCCTTCCCAGCCTGCACAGGAGCTGCATGGCTTATTCCCCTGCAGATGCAGAGATCTGTGTTTGTCTTATTAATCTGCATGAGATTGCTGTCCAGCTATCATTCCTTACAGTTTTAGAACTGGACTGTAATTATTCTTTATTCTTTTACCAGCCCTACCATTGCTAAAATCAGGCAAAGCAGGTAGAGAATACTAAAATTAATGACAAAAACTGCTTTCATTTTCTCCTCTCCTCTGCATTTTTTAATCAATGGATGTTCTAACTACAGGAAACTGGGCAAAATGCAGCTCATCACCACTGCTTCTGAGGGAGATGCTTCACCTGTGCTGCCAGGGCTGAAGAGCTCCCTCCAATATGGCAATTGCAGGGATGCTCCTTAGGAGAGGAAGAGTAGATCCAGAGCTTAAGCTTTACTTTCTACCTGCTTGTTTCTCACCCCTCTGTAGTTACAACACAGGTCTGCTCAATTGTGCATGGGCACAAGTGATTAGGTGAAGTAATCCTCTCTTGAAGCACCGTAGATATTTCACTTAGTTAGGCTTTGAAAAAAAGATGACAAATCAAACCCATTCTGTCTCTCTCAGATATGATATGTTCTTCACAGAGAGCACTTCCAATCCTGATTGCAGGGTTTTTTTAGCATAAGTATAAATTAATCTGCTCCTTCCACTGGCACAAAGTGATTTTGCTGTTTTTATTCTCCCCTAAAGAAAAAAGCCAGTTTCAGTTGTATTGGGTATCAAAAATATCATCAAAACATAATCTGAATCAGTATGTAATTATTTTTTCATTTCAAATCGGTCTTTGACAGACATGCCTGAAGGCAAAATAGATTCATATCCCTAACAACTTTTTAGTGTGTGAAATCTATAAACAGATTATACAATGTGCAAATTGCTATTTCAACAAATCAGGAAGGCTTAAAATAAATCTCTGAAAAGTAAACTAACTAAATTAAACTCTGAAGAGTGAACACTTTCTGTAGCACACAAAACTGGGTGGTCATTTAATAGGGTTTTTTTTTAATTGCATTCATTTTGTTAAAGGAAATATTTCAAAATCAATAAAATCTGTGTTAGTTCTTCTAAATGATGTACTGAAGTCAAACCAACTCCACTGACTTACTTCTAGAGACCATGAAAACTCAACCATATCATGAGGGTAAGAAACTGGCACTTCAATGTCACCTTACAGTACACTCTTGAATTACACAAGAGCTTGGGGAGACGTCTTGGAAATTACCAAAACTCCATTGCCCAAAGCTGAGTTATGTCTTCTGTGGTAGCATCTCCTCTGGGCTTTATTCCTGCGAGTTGTGCTACAGCAGAAACATTTCAGATTTCTCAGTGAAACTGTGCTTCTGGAAGGGGTCATCAGAGTTCAAAGTGGAGACTTTTTTCAGAATCAGGAAACTGGGTGTTCTGAAGAATCTGATTAAAACTAGCAAGTGAATCATATCATCAAAAAATGGAGAGAGAATATACTTCATGTAGCTATCCTATCCTAGCTATCCTCAGGGACACACTGATGGCCTCCTCTGTCCATAAAGAGAAGTTAAATAATCTATTCTTAGCACTCAGTACAAGGACACAGACATGCACTCTTTTTATTTTTCCCTTTAGTTTATTTGTCCTGTTTCACTAGTCTAAGGAACAGATATTGGTGCTGAAAAAAGAACAAAAAGGAAGAAAAACAAGTTGAGTCCAAAGGGAGATAAGTCCTCTATTCCTTCATCAATCTTAACTGTAACTGCCCAGTACTGCTTTGCATTTCCCAGGGAGGGGATGATGCAGCCAGGGAGTACAACCCCTCCCTAAGCTTCCCAGGATCCAGGGCAGCCCCCTCCCCAGCCCATGTGTGCCCCACTGCTGGGCTGCATCGTGATGGATCCATTGACATGGATGGATAAGGTAAGGATTTATGATTTGGCTGAAAGGAAGATACCTGTGTCCTTCTTGTGGCTACATAATGCGAGTGAGTATGTCAGGCTTGTAGCTGATTCACCAAGTAGTCCTATTACCACAGAAAAATGCATGGCATGCTTGTATGGCATGTCACGGAATGACCATTACAAGCACTTATCAAAGGAAAAATAAAACCCAGAGTAGGAGACTGATTTCATTACATTCAGAAATGCTTTTGATCAAATGAAAAGCAATATTTGCTCAGCTAATGCTATACTAACAATAGTTTCCAGATTATTGTCAGAATGCTTAAATCTCTACATCTGCTGTTTCTCTATGGATGAGACAGCAAGTATTGATACTTTTCTTATTATGTGATCATCTAATTTCCACATTTTGTAATGGAAGAACACAGCAGTATCTAAGTGGAGAGTTTTCTGTTACAAGCAACACCTGTTTTAATTACTACTGTGTCACAATGAATAAAACTATAACAATAATCCAAAATACCGAAGTTAAATCTCGGGGAGCATCTGTACAAAATGAAGCATAAGCATGCGTGTTTTCTCACATGTTATGAAAATATACACTTAAACATTTCAGTAGAATTGTGTTCTCCTTTAGGTAGAAATACACTCTGCCAGTTATGCTAGCAAAGCTTAAAGCATTTAAAGCAGTAGGATTTCTTCAAGATTTGGTATGCATGCCTCTCAGTTAATGCTCCCTAGGTATTTCAAAAAACTGAATTATCTATTTATGTTTAAATTCTGAAACGTGTTTCATTTAGTTTGATAGTACAAAGTCTTACTGAAGCTTTTTAATCCATTTCAGCTTCAGCAAATATTCTCCACAGTATTTCAGCTGAAGGCCTTCCTGTTTGTCTTAATTTACTGTGAATAAATTTGTTTCTACAATTAGCACATGGGCCCCTAAAGCCAGAAATACCCTAAACTAGTGCTACAGTGCATTTTGGGATGTAACTTAATTACTAAATCTAAGTACTAGAACTATGAACCAGAAGCTTATAATAAGTATTAGGCTACTTGCAAGAATGTACTGAAACTTCCCAATGGAAATACGATGATCTTAACATGTTTCACTAATGAATCCTACTTCAAGCAATGTGAGGCATTATGTAACATTCAAAAATGTAGGAGATAAAACAGTTTCCTATTTGTGAAAAATCCTTTTATATAAGCCTGTTGAAGCATATGTGCCAATTAAAATACTAGGCCTGTCATTTTAAACTCTTCCAGACAAGCACAGAACCTTTTGTTGCTACAGTTGTGGCTATTTGTGGGAGCAAGCAAGAAATGCCATGGGTGTTTTGAGCTTTCCTCAGCCTGTGAATGTGCAGATCAACAGAGCAATTCCTCTGTGCATTCTCGCTTCATGAGAAAAACATGAGCAGAACTGGGTGCCAGGAAAGCACATTTATCTGGTATGAGCTGCAGAAAGTCTGTCTCCTGTGTTCATATGCAGTGGTCTTCCACAAAGCCCTGGAGAGAAATTTGCAGTGCTGTTGCACGAGACTGAATAATTCAGCTTATACTTCTTTTAAGGGTCACAAAGCAGTGACAAGAACAAAGAAAAGATACTTGTTAGAGTAACTTGCTGTTTAGGCTTTTTGGCAAACGCAGCATCCCTCGTGATAAATGAACTCCTTCTCTGAGAGCACACGGGGCCGTGCCTGCTGCCAGCTTTGGGGTGAAGAGTAAGCAGTTTGTGAAAGCCTTCGCATATTTCCTTGCCTTTACGATTTTGCCACCCCGCCAGCATTTCAACATCACACAAAACTTTTTTTTTTTTTTTAATAATTGCATAATCTAAATCAAGAGTTTGGTTTCTTTATTGATAATGAGATTTCCATACATGGTTCCAGCTCCAGGCGGGGCACCATCTGCAGCACTGATTGTTAAGCAAACATTGCCACATTAGTCACTAGAGAGGTACAAAGTGAATGCTATCAAAATGTAAAAAAAACATTGAGCAACAGATTAGTGGGAAAAATAGGTGTCTGAAGTGCATACCACCTAGAGATTTAAAACTGGAGTTCTTAACATTTTATTAATCTGAATTTCTCTGAAGTTTTTCATGATGTGTTAAGCAGATGAATCTTTTTCTTATATTTCCATTTCTTACAGTGGTGTGGAACAGTTATAATAATACAATAATACAGGGTAAAATCAGGCAACCATGCCAATGAGGTTTATCTCCTTCCTAAAATAATAATAATAATGTGAACATTGTCCTTATCTATGTGTGGTTTTCCTCGTTACTTTGTATTGCATTGCATTTTTGCCAATATTTATATTTCACAGTATCTATGGTTGGTACTACTTGCTAGCAGATAGCAGGGCAACTGCTCTCCAACAACAAACTTTTGGCGCTGAGGTCCCTGGGCAAGATGAAGGATTTTGACAAGCATAAGGGGCTTTTCTTCTGGAAAACTGGCAAAAAAAGGAGAAATCTACAGCACTTTTGCACTGTTTGGGTGGGACGTGTCTGAGATGCACACCCTTTTTCTGAGAGCTGAGAAAGGTTGCTGTGTCTCAGCTTTTGGGACGAAGCCAGCAAATATCAGAGACTTGTCTTGGGTAGGTATGGCTTTGCTTTCAGTTGTTCTTTTGTTCTTTTTTACACAGTTGTATAGGATGAGCAGAGTTTTCTTATTTGCACTCTCAGTGCAATTCATTGCCTTAATTATTTCTGTCAAGAATTCTTTTGTTCATCTTCTCTTCAGTGCAAATTCTCTTTTCAGCATTTTTAGTAGAGGTTTGTAACACTCATCTTTGCAATCTTTTTTTTTTCTGAAGCATCCATTCTTTAGGAGCAGATTCAAGGTATGTATGGTTCATGTATCCATTTTTTCAAGACAGTCACACCCTCACTATTTTCAATTCCGTGTTACACTCTAGGTACTCTATCAATTTATTCACATTCTTAGTGGATGGTACACGTTAAGCAATACTTTTTATTAAGCTCTCCAAAATGATGTCAAGTATTTTCTCTGTTAGTTGCAGTTAATTTTGGATGAAGTGATTTGTACAAGCCATTCAAATGAACACTGGCAACACATATTGACAGCTTGGACTTGTTGTGCACTGTTCACTCACAGTTTTGTTATCTTCCACTGAAATTTTAGAGATATTTCCTGGGCTTTTATAACAAGTATGTATTTGCCAGCTGTAAATTTGTCACCTAAAAAAGCACTTATTTTTCGAAACATGGGAAATTACACAAAGCCAGGTGAGATATATTAAATATAACACTTGTGTCGAAAAGGAGGCTTGTGTCAGTCCAATTTTATTTAGAGTGGTTGGAACAGATACATGGTTAGATAGTAAGGGGTGTACAATTTCAAGTGCAATTTCAAATTTTTCATTTTTCATTTTCATACCCATGGAAAATGAAAAGGTTCCAGGCAAAATAGGAAAATCTCAACAAAGAAAGCGTTTTTCTTAAATCTGAAAATATGAGATATACAAGTTCTATCCCCAACCCCAAGGCATTTCAAAGCCATATTGATCTACATATGGAATGTATTTTAAATAAACTAATCTTGTGTTCAAAATATAGTTCAACGGTTAAAATACAGAAAAATGACAGAAAAATGACCTTTTCTAAATTTTCTGATTTTCTTTTTATACAGATAATCCTAAAAGGTTTAGCTGGAGGAACAGGCCCTGGTTGGAGTGATATCTTTTTCAGGCATGGTGTTCAGATCAGAATATTTTTGAGACACTTGTTAGTGCCATGATTTATTGCTTCTAAGTTTTGATTTTTCTTACTGTTGCTGCCTTTTCTGTCTCATTCCATGACCACCCATTTCTTCAGTCACCTTGTTCAAGGAATGTTACCTTCCTCTGATTCTTTCTTTTCACTATCTAACCTTTCTTCTGATTCCTGATGCACTTAGCAATGTAGTGTCAATGGGTTTTCTCTCTTTGCCTATTATGCTATTCAGAAGTCCTGCACAGAGTTTCTAATTTGCCATTAATTTTATTTTACTGTGAATACAATACTAAAATAATCACATCATCAGAACATAGTGTAAAGTCCCACAATATATAATGATTATTCTAATGGTTCGGGTTTGAAATGGAACAATTTCCTTAGACTAATCACCTTATAATGGACACCTCAAGTGGTCTCTGTAGCCTTGAACTCAAAACATTGTAGGAATCTAAATCTTACAATTGACCTTCTAATGCCTCTGTACCAGAAGCCTCAACCTTCAATTCAAATAATGTTACCAATTCATATTCATCTATGTCCCATATCAGCAAGGGCTGCACAAATTTTCACTGATTCTCTCCCAAGACTGTTGCTGTCACACAAACAGCTCTCTCGTGCCAGCAAGGAGTGCATGAAAGCAACAAATACAACCATTCTCCAAGGCTGCATGTCAAAATGGATATCTTCTAATGCTGTGGGTTTTTAAACTGTACAATTATGCTCCACACACATTCAGCTAACAGGTCCTTGACCTTCATTTCTTATGTTGTAACTGGGGAAATGCCTCGCTGCTTAATATGACTCTAATCTGTTTTGCTGGTTTGTTACTTAATTTAGATTTTATGTTAGTTAGAATGAGATATGTCTTTACTTTGAGGCGTACATGACTAGCTGTGTTTGGGTCTTGAGCCTTAAATCTAAGCTTCCTGGTTCGCTTGGTCATTACCAAAAGAACATGTAAGATTTTCCTTGTGACAGGAAATTAAATACTTAAATGTAATGCAAATATTGTGAATGAATACGTTGAGCTGGAAAGGGCTGTCATATAATTACATAATACAAAATATTTTCTGAATGATGCTTGAACAAACATGGAGCTTTTTGAGGAAAATGAAACCCTTGCAATGCAGAAAAACAGAAAACTTTAGTCTCATTCAAAGAAATAAGTTTGAAAAAATCTCTCGGTAGATTCAGCTTTCTCTGAAAGAACAATTCTGCTCAAATTAAAGAAGGTAGTGACCAAAAGTGGTGCCATTAATCCACAATGGTCATTTCTTGCAAATCTAACCTCTCCAAAACCTTCAGATGAACTGTATGGCTACATTTTGTAATGGTAAAAAGCTTCAGGTAGTAAAAGGCTTCATTTAACTCTAAAACTTCAGAACCTTACAAGAAACTGTAAGAAATACAAGTGAACAAATACAAGATTAATTTCATCATTCTTCTATAAAAAAATATTATTGTTACCATTATTACCCTAGCTGCAGTCAGAGAAAGGCAGGCTTTTCAGACTTAAAAATTGTTCCTTTTTGTCAGTTCTAACTGGCAATGAAGCATTTGCTATGGATTCACAATATTAAAATGCAGGAGAAGATGCACTGCTCTTCAGTCTGCCCTTTTGTCTAAATGAGTCTGTCAAAGAAGTATACTGAAATATAGCATTAATATAAGGGACAAAGCAAACGTAATAACTATTTCTGATAATTCCTGCATAATTCAGCAAACTAAGCACAATAATAAGAAAGCATTTCCAGGGTAGTAAAATAACCTAGACATTGTTTTTATTCATGGATCAAATCGATTACCATATAAACAAATAAAGAAATAGTAGAAATAAATCCACACTTCATATGTGATTTTTCTTTAGTTTTTTTCCAAACCCACAAAAGGAGAATCTATGCGGAAAAGGATGATAAAAATGTCTTTTTATTCAAATTGTGATGCTTAAAAGCCAGCTGTTCTTAGAAGAACATGAATACTAATACAAAAAGAATAAACTTCTTAAAAATGGCAGAGAGGTTCTATGAAAAAGTCCATTAAATATTATGGTTTCCTAAATAGTCTTAACTCTCTTTTCTTTATATGTATCTGCTGCATAGTAAGATTTTGAGTTCTGGCTCTGGCTGCTGACAGAGGGTTTTTTGCAAGAAAAGATCTGTTTAATATTTTTATTTAAGGATATTTGGTCAAAGACATATTTGCAAGGTCAAGGTTGTAGAGGTTTTGTATTCTCAGGTCGTAGAATACTCTGAGTTGACAGGATATTTGTCCTTGACAGGAGACCCATTGAGTTCAACTTCCAGCAGATAGAACAATATCTTTTGGTAGTCTCGGAAGACCACACATACCATACCTGCTCTACAGATAAAGAATAATGAAAAATGACATTTAAAAGTTAATTTATCGTATTTGTTAAGTATAATAATTTTACTATGTAATTTGTCTCATGCATTTCCATTTAATCTATGAATAGTTTTGTAGTTCTACCCTTAAGAGTGAAATCTTTTTTCTTTTCTTTAATCCCAAATGGTACTTTCCTTTCTCATTAGTTGCAGTCTTTCTTTTTCTCTACCTGCTGCCCAGATGACAATTAAACATTTATTTTCTTGACTTACGAGTCCCTACAGCTCCTTGGTGTTTAGTATTAAAGCCCAGGTCTGGCTCAGGCAGAATATTTTCACTATGCTTTTTCTTTTAAGTCTTCAGTTGTTGGATCTGAGAGATACAACTTTCTTTTTCATTTTTTTTTTCTGAAGAAGAACATGTCCTCCTTTGATCATGTCTCTGAGAGAGTTCACAAGATTCTGGGTACCATCACCTACTCACTGACATGTTTCCTAATCCATATTCTCTTAAATGCTGTAGAAACAAGATTTCTCATAAAATAGTTATTTCATTTGATCCTTCTTTAACTGCCCAGCCCAACCATCAGGCTCAGACCTGTGGACCATTTAACTGCAACTTTTCAACATTCAGGACCTCAGTGTTATAAAATGTCAATACTTATCCATTTGTTCCCTAAACCACTCTCTGGACATTGACTATGTTTTCTTGTATTTGTCAACAAAAATCACATCAAACCTTTGCTTCCTGATACCTGCTGCTGTAAAAATAACATCCCCAGGATCCCTTGTTGTTATCAAGAGGATAGGAGAAGAAGAGATGCAAACAGACAACAAAAAGAGGAATTTTGTCAAATAATTCATTGATATTTTCATGTTGGCAGTTGGTTGAGTTGTTTATTCAAGGAAGACTCTTTGACCTACTCTATTTGTAGACATTCATAGAGCTCTAGCAATTAGTAGAGTCACTTCTCTGCAAATTGTTAAGATTCCTTGTAAAAGGTTGTATTCTTCATAGTACCATACTTGAATAATTTTTATCCTCCTCCTAAGCCCTACTTTGACAACCATCCTTTCCTGAGAGGTCTCAGAAGTTCCACTGACATGGTTTTCTTTGGTGAATGTAAGACAGCATGGATGGGTTTTGATCCAAATATTGTTAGGACACTGGAGGTTCCCATGTTAAAAGAAATACACTTCCTTTGAAGAGTACTCATAAAGAAAGACTTGTTTTAATGAAAACAAATATTTTAACATTTCAGCACTGTCTGCCTTACTTTTTAAGTGGATATGTTTGTAATCTATTAGAGCATATCTGGAATCACTTGGCTATTTAAAATTAAACAGTGCTCTGGGTTGAAAATCTGCAGAAAAATCCAAACAAGCAGGAAAATTCCTTCTAACATGAGTGTTTTGGATCAGATACACCTTGAAAATTCTTGTTCTCTCCAATTCAAGAATACAAAACAAAGATGTAAAAGTAAAATTAAACACTAAGCTGACCAAAAGACCTCAAAAATATTTTTTTTAAGGTCTTTTTTGGGACATTTTCCATTTTTAAAAATTGAAAATTTCTGGTGATATTGTGTATTTGCAGTTCAAGCTATTATTTTGGCTCTTGCGTTGCAATACGATTTGTTGAAAAAGAGAAAATTCATCAAGGAAAATGCAACATATAACATACTCTGTTATCATCACAGGGAGAAGTATGAAAGGAAAACTGCAGCTATTATAGACTTCTGGGAAATAAAGCACAGTGTAATGGTAAATCTAATACAGCTTCTGAATTTGTGTCAGCAAGGCAATAAAGTGACTTGATGATGTTGAATATTAACTAAGGCACGTCTGGTAGATGTTAATGATGGTGAAGTGCATTCCTGAGAGACAAATTCTTTCCAACTTCCCTTTGAGAATGCACTAGATTCCTAAGGCAATGCACCAACCATGACCTTGGAAGTTTTCTTGTAATTGAACCACTCACAAGTTCTGGGAAAAAAAAAAGGGGAGGGGTATCTCTCAAGCTCCATAAAGAAACATATTTTTGATTTCTCATGCTCTGCCCATTAAATGATTCAATCTGATGAATATAAAATCTCAGTGTTTCACAGTACAGATGGGCCCAATGAAGCTTGCCTTCCTTCACCTGGTAACTCAATCTTTTACCAAGTGAAAATCCTGAAACAAAAAGTTGTTTGACATGTATTTGCATATTTAAACTTAAATGTATAACTCTTCAAAGGATGCCCATGTATGTCATGTGTTAATCTACACAGAAAGAAAACAGATCATACTTGTCAGTAGAGTTGGGAAGAGCTGGAACTAAGCCACATGGGTATAAGAAGTCACTGCTTAGACCTTTAGGACATGAAGTAATCTGGTACATCTAAAACACTTTTGGAAGGAAACGTCAAAACTTGCAACAAACAAGTGTATGTAATGTGAATAATTGCTGCACAATTAAGAGCTTGAAAACATGCTCCCAGCTATGACTGACTATAAAACCCCCACATCCTTTGAGTAAGAAATTGAATAATAACAGCAGAGAAGTTAGATGAAGCATCTGACCCTAGAGGAGGCAGGTGCCAATTCTGGCCTTGAATGTGAGTGCTCAGTACATGCTCCCAAGAAGTGTTATCCTGTGCCTGCAGAGCACTTGCCTTTGGCAAAGCTCAGGTGAGTCCCTGAGCTGCAGCAGCCCCCAGGCAGACCATGGAGCCCCTGCCCTGGCACTGGGGCCGCTGGGCTGATGCCTTAAATGGCTCCCTAGAAATGGGGACTAGACAGGAATAAAGGAATAAAGGAGGGATTTATTTGAAAGGCCTTCAGAGGTACACTTTGGGCTCCAGAGGGTCCTGCCTCAGTGGATCTCAAAATGGATGACAAGTCACGAGTTCTTCACATTTTTATATCAGCATAAATTCACCAACCAAAACCCAGCCAATGATGGAATTTCCCCAAGCTTGCTCCCCGCTCCCCAAGATGATGGTTCACAGTTTTTTAGCCTAGGACAGTCTGGGCGTCCTTGGAGAGCAAGCTGGAGAGGCTTTGTTATGTCTATCTTAGTACAAGAGATCAGCACTTAACAAGTTACAGGAAACTTCAGTTACACCAGCAGAACAGAATTTGAAAAATATAAAAGTTAAAACCTAAGGCATCAGGGCTCACAATGCTCCCATGATCAGCTCAGCACCCTGTCGTTCCTCTGGGACTTCAGCACATAAATAAACAAAGGAAACAAATTGTAACTTGCAATTAGTTGAAGGAGCTGAAGGAGCTGAAGGGCCCAGTCTTCTGAGAGGTGAGACTTACAGGATCAGACCCTTACCAGTGAACCTGATTGTCCCAGGTAGAAGTTGTTCTAAAATTAACAGGGGAAAGATACAAACTAGCTCTTGGAATGAACTGGCATAGTTAGGGAGACAGGCTAAAAATCAAACTCTCATAAACAAGCAGAGAGACAGATGTCAATGAAGTAAGCAAAACCTTATACAACACAGATGTCCACTAAAATTACTATTACTGTCTCTCTGGGTGTGGGATAATGCAAACAAGTTACATTTAAAGTTATAAAGAGGCACTTTCACAAAAGGTCTGGTCTGAAGAATAAATTATTCAAATTAGTTGGTAAGCCAAAAATAATGATTTTTGTTTTGTAAAGAAAACAGTCATGGATTAAGTGTAAATTTTAAAACCAGTCAATGAGGAGGGTCTTAACTTACACCAAAGATCTCTTGTTACCTTCCTCTCATTGGAATTCTGATATGTTTCAATTCTGCTGTGCCTCTACCTCCAGATAAAAGTAGCAGAATAAAGCAGTTGTGGGAGAATCAGGCCAGAGATATTCAGGATGACTAATGATTAACTTCAGAATTCAAGAAAAAGGGAGTCATTTAATTAAGGCAGCTGCTGAGTATTTTTTAATAACCTTGCCCTTTAACTTGTAGAAGTTTGAACATTTTAAGCAGAGCCCTAAAATTCCCTCTCTCTCCCTTGGAATGATTATTGATATTGCATGCATTTCTGAGGATGCCATTAGATAGAAGTAGGACACTGTTTCCCCCAGGGATAAAGGAAATGTTCCCCTTTCCTCTTTTGCAGAATTAAGCTGTTTACACAGAGGAAATGGGTGCATCATGTTTTTAAGAACAAGCTGCTATGCCCACTTAGCAATTTTAATCTAGGGAGAATGAATTCTGCTTCTAGGCAGCAAAGATACCTCGTCTTCTGTCATGAGAGCAGGAAGGTGCAGCTTTGTCTCCAGGGCTCAGCAGGGGCTGTTCACCATCAATGCTGCTGCTTTCTCCAGCCTGCTGTCGTGCTTGTCATCCTCTGCTCCAGCTGCAGTCACTGACCACCAAGCAGGAGGCTCTCTCAGAAAAGTCTGTCTGAGGCTTACACTGTTCGCAAATAAGGACAGCCTATCTGCCTCCAATTCCCTGTGGTTTGTGGGCTTTACTGACTTTGTGGCAGCTCACTGCCCAGTTCTTTATTACAGTTTGTGAGTCACTCTTAGTAGGGATTAGGAAGTGACTATGTATTTTCACTTACTTGGGGCAGAAGCTTATGTGACATTTGCATCATCCAGATTTAGCATCAGGCCCTTGAAATAGTCTCTGAAGTTTATTTGGGCTCATTTCACCCCAATCCAAGAATGTAATCATCTGACCTATTTTATATTTAGACTAGATGAAACTCTGCCCAGAAATGCCTATTTTTCTCTGCTGAGTACAAAAGGTATCTACAAAACAAGCTCAGATCTAAACAGCTGTAGTATAGAGAGCTAAATTTGTTAAATTCCAGATGGTGTCAGGACAGTCACAGTCTCGTGTGGGATTTACTCATGATGGCATGCTTCTCTGTTTGAGGGAAATTATTTTGAAAGAGAAGGTGTTTCTAGATAGCTTTTGTAATTAACAAAGTTATAACAAGGATCAGCTTTAGGAAAGAGTTTAGACTTGTTCTTAAATAATGCTTAAGACTGAGATAGCCAGTTCAAGGAACTGAACATGTAACACTGCTTAAGGCAACTTGTTGCCGTTACATGTATGGGACTGGTATATTAGGGTCGACAAAAGCCAGCAGGCTCCAAGATAGGACCCCTAATGACCCAGAGGAAATGATGGAATAATCCACATCTGAAGTGTCCTCTCGGAGATTATTGGCCTATTTTGTTGTTTCAGCTAAGACCCTCCCTTAGAGGGAGAATGTAAATTTACCCAGTTTGTGAAAGAAGGCACATTAGGCAGAACTTCAGCTGACTCTTACAATACAAAAAAGACCACAGGAACCACTTGCATGTATAAACACTGCCATTATTTGTAAGAGACATGGGGACAGAGGTTACCTCACCAACCTTCAAGGGAGAGCCAAGAAACTGTGGCTCAAGTGCTAGAGGCAAAAGAAAAACACAGTTCATGGGCTGTAGACAGGCAGATGTTGTGTTTCTTTACATTACAAGGCATTGCTCAACCTGGAGGTGCTGAGGTGCAGGACTGAAGTAGGAAGCATGTTTGTTTGAGATTTAATTTACTTAGGAGGTTTTCAGTGAAGGCCAGAGCTAATGTCAGCATGAAATAAGGAGGAGTTTGTGCGTGTATATAAAGGTCACACAGGATGCAAAGACAGACTGGGTAACAATAGATCTCATCTGGGCTCTCTGCAAA
Source organism: Vireo altiloquus (assembly GCA_013396875.1). NCBI lineage: Eukaryota > Metazoa > Chordata > Aves > Passeriformes > Vireonidae > Vireo > Vireo altiloquus. Next base: position 121,625 of record VZRF01009670.1, read on the forward strand.
GCACGTGCATGTATGTGACTGGGACTGGGCACATGGTAATCCATGAAGGAAGGATGATGCCCAGGCATCCACTAACGTCGCTTATTAACCACTTTAAAAAGCAAATACAGACTATAGAAAGGGCTTGCAACATTACGCTGTGTTAGTGCCCTTCAAGAGGAACAGATATGAGATAATTTTGCTGGCTCCTCATTTCTTGGAGAATTGCTATTTGATAGAGATGCCTCCCTCACCCTTTCACTGATTGCTCTGCCAGCTGAGACTCAGCCTGATGTTAAGGCCAGGCAACTTCCACATCAGATATGTTGACCTCAGCACTAGTACTAAAGAGAAATTAATGTAAATGTGTAGCCAAAACAGAAAATTTAACTTGTTGATGCTAGTAAAATCTTATTATAACAACAACAACTTATTGGACCAGCAACAACTTTGCTCAAAAAAATCACATTTCCTAAACTTTCGTCCATGTGGCAGGAAGAGCTAGAAATAACTTGTGTTTCACATAATGTGATAAAAAATAATTTTAAAATATAAAAACCAAAGGAGTCAGAGGCATGTTGCAGTGAAGTCTAGCAACTAGGGAGAAAATAGGTTTTTTAAAATAACTCAGTCTCTGAAGTGTTTGCTGTCAAAAATATAGATAGAGTAGTAGAGATGACTAAAAAGACAAACAAAAATAAAAAAAAGTGATAGCAGTTATGATGGGTAACTACACCAGTCCTTAGAAAGAAAAAGGAAAAGATTAAGTGACTGTGCAGGAGAATTAATGTATATATGTCAACCATCAGCAAATTATCACTTCTCTCAGTGGAGTCAATTCAATGCAACGACTTCAAGGTAGTGGTAATTTTCTAAACACCATTTCCACCCTGAAAATTTACTCCTGTGAAGCAATGAATTAGAAACCCAAAATTGTAACAATAAATGTTTCAGATAACTGCAGAGAAAAACAAACCCTTCAGGTACCCTGGGCTCAGCAGATCCTTTCATGTGGTGAAACTCACTTCTGCAAAGATCTTGAACACAAGTGGTGGCATCAACTTTTGAAAGTACATCAGAAACTGAAATCACTTCACCCTCTCTGGCAGCCAGAAGGACTTTTCTTGAAAAAAAGCTGATGGTTGCTATTTTATTGTCCTAACAAAACCCTTATGGAAGCACAGCATGACATTATCCTGGGGAACAACAACCTGTGATGTTAAAAATGTAATTTTTCCGAGGTGCCATTTCCTAGCTTATACTAAGCAGTGGCTGGTAAAAGGTATTTTCTGTATGTTGCTATTTTTGGAAACAGGCGTCAAGGTGCTGCACGGGACAGCAGGCAGGATAGGCACAACCAACTTGTTACCGGGGCAAACTTCTGAATGTGTATGGAAAGCATCAAATCTTTGGTCCTCAGCACTCAAGTCCCCAAAAACGTATGTGAAACACATACATTTAGTGGCCTTAGTGCCCATCCAGCCAATCATGTGGATAGCAGACCAAGAGCCTCCTTGAAATAATAATTTCAGTTACAGAGGATGATAAAGTTGTTAACGAAAATATGGACAGGATGTGTGTTTTGGAAACTGGAAGGAGCGGAGGAGTGGTGGAAGTATTCAGGTGCCATGGTAGGAGCAATTTGACTAAACAAAGAAATCTCCCTGAGAATTGTGCTATTTGAGTACCAGTAGTTCTCTCCAAAGGCATCTACCAGAGTCAGTAAAACTTGCTCTTGCTCCTCTTCTAATGTGTGAAGTATTTCATGAAATCACACTTGTGTTCTGAAACATAAATTAACCTGCAACTAAATGTGTAGAAAACTTTTACTGAGTTACAGGATCTTTAGAACTGAAATAAAGAAATATTGTCATATGTGCAGTTTAAGCTACCATAAAAACAACATAAGCTTTATTGTCTTAAAAGAAATATATTGCCCTGGCACAGTTTTTACTGTCGAGCAGCAGGAGTTACTTTAATACAGTGTTTTTACTTACTAGACATTAAAAAGCCTGATCTTGAGGAAATTGCAGTGCATAAAATCATTCCTTTTGCAGTACATTTCTTAACTCAGCCTGAATTAAGAAATTTCCCCCTTAAAACTGCTGTAATTAGACCAAGTTCTCCTGCTTGTTGCCTATGTGGCTGCTGTTCCCCTGTAAGAGGCATTCAGGTACCATGTGATGATCTCTTGTCTTTAAGGTCCCAGGTTTCCAACTTGGCTTTGGAGCCAGACTCCATATGTGTCCAGGAGGACATGTTTCTAGAACAGGATCATTGGCTGCAAAATGGAATTACAGTGATGGATACTTCAGTGAGGATGAGTGGGTGTTGATAGGCACAGAAGCATATCTGTCTTGTTATCTGGCTCTCCTATGTTTGCTGCAAAGGTAAGAAATTTTTGGCCTGCTCAAGGAGTGTTGCTTAGGCTTCACTGTACTTACTTTTTCTTTATATTTTAGTCCACAAAATGTATCTTCTGAACTTTTACTCAAAACAGTGTTTATACAAAAATGTGTTCTACATTTGCAACATCTAAACAATAACTTGTAGCCTTTATTTAATGACAAATTTACTCATTGAGTTCAAATACCAGCATGTCAAACTGACTTTATAATTTTTGTCATCTAATTCATATGTATTGGTCTTGTGATGAATTTTAACTCTGAAGCTTTACAGCCACAATCTACAGCCCATCTCTTCTATGGCTTGAGATAGCACAGGGGTAAGCAAATAGCTTATAGAATGATGATCTAAGAGAGACTTCCCTCACCTAATTTCAACCCTTTAAGGTCAGTCAAAGCTTGTTGTTCAATCAAGCTTTAATAGCAGTGAAAGCCTCCAGAGGACAGGTACTTGAAGCAGCAGGTATAAGAAAGCTGAGATGTTCAACATTTATTGACAAAATCTAGATGCCTAATATTGCCTTGAATTGAACAATCTAGATGTCTAACTTTTAGATAACTGAAGTTCAATTAAGGCGCTTATTCTATTAGTGACACAAAAGTTGGGATATCATCTAGCTTACATTCCCAGAGCTGTATTGATTCACGAATGCACACAAGACACAAGAAAAATGCAATACTTTATTCAGGCACTAATGAAGTTACAATTATGAATAAACATGTTGTCTGCTCAGTTGAATAAACTACTTCTAATTTTACATAATTATTTTTCAGAATACTTTCACACTGCTTTTACAGCAGAATTGTTCTGAATTAAGTGACATTTGCTGCTATTTGTACTGGTCTAAGTAAGCTGCATAATGTGCATATTAATGATAACTCTGGAATGTGCTCTTTGGCTAACCAAAGAGGAAAATTACAGAGTAATGTTAAACATCAGAGATACCACTGATAGGAGACATCATCTAGACAGTAGGGAATAAATAAATCTTGATGACATGGAAATAGATAACTTTTAAGAAATAAATATTGCTGAATTTTTTCATAATTTTTTTGACTCAAATGATTGGAAACTACTTTACATTCCTATGCAGTTCTCCATTCGATACAATTAAAATAGTGTTATTTTTGAACCAGTAAGATTTTAATTTGGGAGATCGTCTTTAAATTGTGCTGATAGCTCTCCACAATTTGTGTTTTCTCTCTTAGTCTTCATGGCCTTGCTTCTTCCCTGGATAACTGTCTATCTTCGAAAGGGTCTTGCTTTCCATTTCACACACACCAACCACTTGAGCTGTTCTGTTGTTAGTAAATTTCTCCTTATATACCTTCTCCTCTCTGTTGTCCCTTTGTCCAGCACATCCACTGAGCTAAGCTTTCATGGTTATTTAAATGGAAGTGAGCAGAATTATTTCTGATTTATTCTTGTGGGTACATAAATCTTGTTGAATCAAAAGCAAGCGATCAGATTCTGCAAATACGTAAAAGATAACTATCAACTGTGGAATTAATTTCCCACCTCTATAAACAACTAAAATTCATATATCTAAATTAGGATAAGAGGAAAGCTGCTGTAGAAGTGCTTATTTCTCTTTTATACCTTGATAGGTGTTTAGCTTTCTCATATGTAGGTGCCTACATTAAACTCTTGATGTAAGGTATTGTGACATTACTTGTTCTTCTATTTCTCTTCATCTCTGTTGTTGCTTCACTGAGTCTTTTTAAAGAATGATGGAGACCATGCACCTCAGGATTCATCACATTTTATTTTCCCTTTTCTAGATCAGACTTACATCCCTGCATTTCACTTGATAGAAAAAAAACAAGAAGACATTTCTGGAAACATAAATAATGCCTCCAACAGGTAATGTATGATAATGCATAATAATGAATAACACTGGTTGCATAATTTCAAATCGAGTATTAGACGTCTACATTCATAGACAACACTCTCTTTTATTAGATATTGTTGCAGTAGTTTTGTGTTTTGTGTTTTAATTTTACAAATATTTTTATCTGATACTTAGTTGCCAATTATTTTAGCTAAATAAATTTCTGAAGGAAGTACTAACCACAACACCCTCATCACTCACTAATTCTTCTATTCTTTTCCTAGTCCCCCACTATGTTAATTTTATGGGTTTATAATAAGGGGATTTCATTGTTCTCAAATATCCATTGCTCTTTTTTTCTGGTTCCTGACGAATACTCTTGTATCATTTGTGTTCCTTTGGGGCAGTTGTTTTCCTTTGAAATTTAGGACTACTGTGGAACTAGAGATTCAGTAACAGTGTTGCTGGGCTTAATGGGGTTTTTTTTTTGGGAACAGGTACAATTAGGTTACAAAAGTACTGCAGCATCCTGTTCACTCCTTAACCCTCTTTTGAAAAGCCTTGCAAGTGGTGCTGTGTGGTTTGACAGGGTCTGCTCCTGTAGCACTGTTCCTCTCAGAGCAGCTCTCTAAGGAAACCTCAGCTCTCCAGAAGTCCTCATTTCTCCTGCTTTTTTTTTTCACTCTCAAGGTATCAATTATGTTTTGCTGTATTGCTGAGAGATTTGAAGAAATCAAATGAAAAGTCAGATATGAAATACATGAAAAGAACATTAAGCACCCAATGGAAAGCAATGAGCAGGACATTATACAAATCAAACAGCAGAAGAAATGCATTTCATAATGCCATCTGCCAATTTCTCACATAAAGCCCTTACTGCAGTGATTGCTGATACAGAAGTGATGAAATAGTCATTGTCTGGAACCCCTTTTCCAACAATTACCATAGAATCAAAGAATCTTTTAGGCAAGTACTGTTAATTGCCTACCATTGGTATTATACAAAGTAATAAGACTACAACAGTTATTTTCTGCATTGTTAATTGTGGATGTGAAGGAGACACACGCACATATGTTTAAATAATCACTATATTTATTGAAATATCTGATAAGTAAGAATGACATTTCAATGCTGGCAATTTCTGTTGGGGCTGTCTCTCTCATTTGTCAAATCATTTTGTTTCCTACATCTTCATTAGACATTTCAGAGAATGTGATACACACTGTTTCGATAGTAGAAAATGTCTAAAAAATTTATTTTATACTTCTTTCCTCCAGAAGCCAGAAAACAATTAAGTCATTTATAAGATGATGGAAAGTTTTGAGAAAAATTTGGCACAGCACACACCTTAGCAACCGGGAAAAGAAAGATGAATCACTTAACAAGTTGCTTAGACAAAGATCAACCTAAAAACTCACTTGAGTGAATACAAACAAATGTCTGACAGCATACAGGAGCTGTACTGTCATTTTGGACAAGTAGATACATTATTTTCTTAGTGCACTGCAGAGAATGTATTATCCAGTTGCAGCCCTCCAAAGACTGAACTGGGAGCTGAGGCATTAATTACAGTAATCGCAGACAAATGACAGTATACTTCTCCTGTGGTGAGATGACAAAGACGAAACAAATGATGGGCCTGGCATACCTATTGAAATGCTAGAATTTATTGAAGTTTTTAAGTCTGAGGCTTTCTGGACATACCAGTAAATTAACCAGATCTGAAACACTGATTTTACTTTTTGAGAACTAAATTATCTTCATTCTCAGTGACAAACAGAGCTCAGGTGGAAAGTGTCACTTGAGGGTCTGTTCAGAGATAGGGAATCAAGAGTAGACAGAATGTTTTGGCAAGCTATCAAACTGAGATCTAAAGGGCAAGTAAGTACACTGACTAAACCTCTCTTTTTGCATAGATTAGAATATGCTCCAATTAACTGGCAGGATTCTTTCTATGGTTCTCCTTGCAAGAGACTAACTGAATGCAAACAGTTATCCTCACACATGCAAAACCAACATGGTTACTTGGTTTGGGCTAGGAAGACAAATACTGAGGAGAATGTAACCATTTTAGTTGGCAATTCAAAATTTAAGTGAGTAACTTCAGCAGATAGATTCATAATATAATTACAGAAAGTAATGCTGTATGCACAAACGTGGATTTGGGCTGAAAGCAGAGTTACTCAGCAGGGGGAAACAAAAAAGAAACTAAAACATTTGCTAAAAGATTCCATAACAAAACTTAGTCTCTGAACATCTTGAATAAAATATCTCATTCCTTTTGAAGAACAATGCATAATTCTGGAGGGCAACAGAAATAAAATTAACCAAAGTGTTCAATTATTCATGAGAAACTTTCTGACCTTGATCCAGGTCTCTTTCCAATCTACTAGAATTCTTCTTTCCTTTAACTTCCTGCCAGCTCCCCTCTTCTGACTGCAGTCTGCTTCTTCTGGACTTGCTGTTGCCATGTGGCAATTCTTGACTCTTCTCCAAGCTCCATACATCACAGTACAATCAATCTCTGTCAACAAAAATTTCAGATGCTGGAATATCTTCATTTATTGGTTAGGACAGACTTCACAAACTTGCTGTCCCCAAAGTATTCATAATATTTATAAGCAGATCTAGGCCAATATTTACCACCTGAGTACTGCATTTCCTGAATTGTGGGTGGAGAAAACCATCCACAATTTTGGCCAAGGAATATTTCACACCCCACAGCTGTTCATCACAAACAGTTTTTAGCTTATAGACATATTTTTAAGGGGATCTAGGTGACCCTTTCTTGGCTGCCTTCCACTGAAGCAATGTCCAGCACAATTGTTTGGGATTCATTGAGTGCTGAAATAGTGTCCAGTGTTGCATTATGTAAGCATTTTGTGTTGAGGTCTTCTCAAGTGTTTGAATCTATATTAAGGCATGTTTAGAACATATAGTTATGGTGAAACATTGCATAACTGTACAATGTGCATGCTTAAAAGGGCTATTCTATAAATATGGGAAAGGTTTTTCCATGTTTCACAATATGAAAAAATCCCACTCCTTTTTGTGCGCCTACCTGAAGACAGATGGGAATTCTATATATAGTACAGACATGGAGACAATTTAGCTGGGACCTCCCTTGTTCTGTTCCTTAAAACAAATTTTTAATCAGACCTTTATTTAATCCACAGCAGTAGCCTCAGTCTAGTTCCCTCGGTATTCACTGGACATCCTTAATAATTCAGCTAGGGATATAAACTAGTTCTGCTTTACAAACTATACTTAAATAGATTCATGTCTTTTATCCCATGTCCTACTTTATGTAATTATTGATTCAACTACATAGTTCATCCTCTTCACAGTCTCCCTTATGCCTTTCTTTACCTTCCCCAGACCTTGCATTTCCTCCTGGAGGAACAGCCCTACCTGAAGGTATGGGAAAAAATAAAATGTATGTTAGGTTTGTTCCTCAAACTAATATAGGTATTCAGAGACGTGCTGCAGAAAGAAGAAAAAACAGTTATATGAGCATTGATAACAGTATGTGCTATATTTTTCAATACTTATGGAGTAGAGTAGCTGACACATGGAATTTTTTTTAATTGAATTTATAAAATTTGCATTCACTGTTCCCTTGGAAAAAAGGCTCTAGAAAAACTACATTCATAAACCTTTCACAAAGAAAAATGTCCAATTTGGAGCTTTTCTTTTAAAATGAGATTTTTTTCCTTTTTCTGATTGTTGTTGGATATTCCAAGAATAAGTATCATCTCTCCTACACAATTACATCAGTTTTTCAGCTGGGTTAGCTGGGTTTTGGCTCAATCCTTCAGGCACATACTAATTCTACATTCTTCTTTCTCACTGACTAATGAATACCACTACACACCTCTGCAATTACTGTTTATTCAGCAAGAGAAATGTCTTTCCTTTGAACAGCCTTATGGGATGAAAAATAGCATCTTCTGTCCTGTAATCTGGGTCAAAGCATCCGTGAGGCTCACAGCTGTCTCCACACTGCTTTGTGACGGGCCAGGGATGATTCTCACTATTCACTGGAGGAGCCCATGCTCTGTAAACCCTGAAAAGTACTGCTTTCAGGCTCTGATGTGGGGCTTCCCTTCTCAGTTCGTGGCCACAGGAAGGCTGGCAGCAAGAATGCAGCAAGAAGGGAAACATTTTTTAAACTAGGAAAGTACATATACAGGTGCTAATCACATAACTAGATGAAGTATGGATTGAAAACCAACTGCAGGTGTTTGAATTCAGCCAAGTCAGACACTCATCTTCTTTCTCTTTCTCTTTCTTTCTCTTTTTCTTTTGTTTTTGTTTTTGTTTTTGTTTTTGTTTTTGTTTTTGTTTTTGTTTTTGTTTTGTTTGTTTTAGAGGGAGCTGTGCCATAATTTGGTAACAGAAAGAAAAATTACTAAGTATGATGAACACGACAACAGCAATAACTATGCCGTTTTTTAATGTATGTATTTATTTTAGTTTGGGCATAGCGCAGTAAGAAAAAAAGAAATTAAGTGTAGAATTACATTTTTCAGTTAAGAGATGAACTGTTTTGTTGTTAGAGTTATATGCAAGAAATGTGTTTTTGACATGCCATTGTTAAATTAACTAAACAGTTTTCAGTATAATGAATTTTAAGTTATATAATAATGGAATTTAAATGCATATGGCCTTGGTTTTTTGTCAGATTTTGGTACAAGAAACACACAGAAGGCTTTAACTTTTTACCTGTATGAGAAAGTGTGCATTTCCCCCTCATTTGGTAGGGATGAGTTTTCACACAACTCCCGTGCTGTGTATCCCTGTCATGGACAGGAGAGGCACAAAACCAGGGTCACATGAATCAGTTTTCTGTAGTTCAGCCAGGCTCCTTCACCAGATATGTTACTTCTCTACTCATCCTGAAATATTTAAAGCTGTAAAAGAAACTTCTAAATCATTCCCCCATCTTTTAGCAGAAGATGCTTTACTTGACTGAAATAATAATGCATAGCAGACTTTTGGGGCCCAAGAAAGTAATAAAAATATACTACTCAAGCACCCAAGAAATTTGCCATATTCTGTAAAGTAAAGGACAAAATTCTATCTTCATTAAAAGCAATGGCAAGATGCACATTGATTTCAAAAGAATTAGGATTGCATGTATAGGTAAAAAGAAAGGACTCTGTAACATCTGTTGATACATCTTAAAAACATACGCTACCTATTATTCATTCAGTCATGAGAAATGCAAAGTGTATTCAAGTCTTTTCATCAGTGTATCAGTCACCAAATATGTAGGAGTTATGCTAAAAATCAGTTCCTTGCAGACATGAAAACACTGTAATAGGATAACAAGATAAACTGGTGCTTCCTCATGACAGATAACTGCTTCTCCTCATCGCTTAATGTTTTCAAGAATATATGAATGCAACAAAGTCAAGAGGTTTTGGCAAGAAAAACTGAAGAACGACAGACAAAATATACTGTTGACTTATCACAAACTGCTATGCAAGTTTTCTTTTCATTTTCTAAAGATTTGCATAGCAGAGAAAATAAACATGATGAAATGTTTGAAATCAGAATATTTCCCAAGCCTCATGACTTATTGTTCTGTCTAACAATAACGCAACAGCATTCTATAGGTAATTTTACATGGAGTCACTTAACAATGAAAATATGCTTTTAGGCCAGTTTCTGTCCCTCAGGATTTGTAGAGATGCAAAAACACATTAAATTTATGTCTTGAGCTTAAATGCCATCCACAAAAGACCACACCATTTTTCAAGTTAATTCTTTCTTCCATTATTCTGTTTTTCTTCCATTCATGCTGTCAAACACAACAACACTGATTCTAATGTTTTGTTTCTAAAGAGCTGTGTAAATTTAAGTGCAGAACTGAGAATGCATCTTATGGCTAGGAATGCAGTCGTACTTCAAAGTCTTTTGTAGATATTGTAGGCATTGAAAAACTCAACTTCTTTTCATTTTTAGCCTCCAGTGGTCCCTTACAACCTTGGCCATTCTTCATTTCCATGATTCTGTGTGCTCAGTTTTGCTCTAGACATCCTCTAGACATGTGCAGTAAGGATTCTTCAATACTTTTTTTCCTCTCTTTGCCTACTCAAGCACCACTTCTTTTCACAGTGTCTGGCTTGTGATGCAGACAGAAGCCTGCCCAGCAGCAACCCTTGCAGTCTGCTTTAATGTGCACTCCTCATCAGCTTCATGCTTTATTCAAACATCCAGCAAAGAAGATGAAAGAAAACACAGGCCACAATAATTCACACAGATTATAAAATGTCTACTCTGTAATCAGTGGAAAATAATTTGTCTGCCTCATCAACAGCATTACTCCCATTTACGTAAAAAATTAAACTGCATGAAAAATGAGTTTCAACCTTGGCAACATCTACTTCTACTTACAACAGAGCAGCAACTGGAAATAAAAGAGGTATAGCTGCCTACAATCTAAAGGTGTTTCTGAAGATATGGATGTGTGTTGCACTCCTGAGCATTACCTGAATTCCCCCTGCATGGTGCGACCTGCTGGAGAAGGCTGTGAGGAACAAAAAGAGAGACATAAATGACATGATATGTCATTTTTGTGACATAAAGCACAGACCACTTTAAACTAAAGAGAAAGAAACATTTCTGTAATGGAAAACGAATGGTGTTATATTTTATATTTAAAATACCATGGAAGTTTATGATCTCATAATCAACATTACACAAAGAGCTATGTGCTTTATGAGGTGCTCTTTTACACTCTGTTCCCTCACACCGAGTGCCAAGAGGCAAGCAGCAATGTGGCAGGTAGGGCCAGGCATATGTTTTATGTTTTACCTGGGGGTGGAAGAAATGAAAACTCTCTTTAAACTCTTGAAATATTTACGACTTAAGAAAACCACCCTGAAGGGTCTTCTTTTATGTACAATTGAAAAATAACCCCTTTGCATAGAACTCTGCCTTGACCTATAAAATACATTGAACAACATTTTGCTCTCAGCATTGTATAACTTTTAAAAAGTTTCTTGCTCCATTAGAGCTTGAATTTTTGCTTAAAGTCCTGGGAAGCTCAAAAACCTACCTTAGATCCAGGTGTAAGGCATTAAATGTGTTGGAAGGAGACAAAATGGAGGAGGGAACCTATTCAATAAACATCAGTGATGAGGGCTAATACATTCTTTTAAAGCTGTGTGTTTATTACTTTGGGGAAGATTGATGCATTCCTGGCAGGACAATCAAGAAGGTATTCACAGACAGTTGACAATACTAAGTTTTTGCTCATTTCTTTGGAATAAGTTATCTAATCACTTCTTCATTGTTTTCCTTCTGCATGAAAATAAGAAGCTTACAAACACATTTAATATCTCTGACTTTCTGTAGAACCTCCTTTCACTGACTTTTCAGCAGAGATACAAAATGGAACTTATTCCATTATTGTACCTTAGTATCAGATTAAATAATAATGGAAATATTTCTGCTATTCATCCATCAGTATTCAAATAAGCTAAGTTAATGGGTAAGTAGATGGGTTTTTTATCATTCAGTCTACATTTGCAGATATGTAATTTGCTCAGAGGACAAAAAAAGCTGTTTGTAAATCTTTCTACAGATTTTTCATAGAGAGTAATATTTCTATAGTGACTCTCAAAGCTGAAGTACATTTTTATTTTTGGTCAGCCTTGGGGGGGCTGTCCTGTTGATTTTGTTATAGCAGAGATAATTTGCCATGTTTGCTGTAGGTTTACCATTGTATTAGCTTTCCATTAAATTGCTGCTTGATTTTAGGTGTATGACTGTTTAGTACCTAATTTGTTACTCCAATAGAGGTATCTTTTCCTTAACTCTTAAATGTAAATAATTTAATAAAATATCCTCAAATTTCTCTTTTAAGATGTAAATAAGTTAAATGAATATTTAATTGTAATATTTTGAATAATATTCTGAATAATGAAACCAAATCTTTTGCTACTTTTCTGAAGTAGCAAAAGATTTTTCCATTGGTTCCAACAGGTTTTGAATGGAGATCTCCACATAACTTCAGAATTCAGCAGTGTTTGTAATTCTACAGTTACTGTTGACTCAGAAAAAACTTCATCTTTCCCAGCATGATATAAAGTTTTAAATTAAAAAAAATTCTTAAACAACATTTCTCAGTTTCTCATATGCAGATGTGTTTTTATGAGGACATTAACAGCAAGAAGAGGGGCAAGGAAAACCTCCATTCTTTTCTGTTCCCCCCTATTCATCGGATAGGGGGGAATATAATCACCAAAGTGACTATGTAAGAGGAAAAGGCTGAGGCATTTAATGCCTTCTTTTCCTCACTCTTCTACAGTAAGACTGGTTATTCTCAGGGCAATTGGCCTCCTGAGCTGGTAGACAGGGATGGGGAGCAGAATGGATCCCCTGAAATCCAGGAGGAGGGAGCTGGTGACCTCCTGTGTCACTTGGATGCTCACAAGTCTATGGGATCAGGTGGGATTCATTCCAGGAGGATGAGAGATCCAGTGGAAGAGCTCCCTAAGCTGCTCTCCATCATTTATCATCAGTCCTGGCTAAATGGGGAGGTCCCAGATGACTGAAAGTTGGCCTATGTGGCACCCATCCATGAGAAGGGCTGGATGGAGATGCAGGGAGCTATAGACCTGTCTGCCCGACCTCGGTGCCCAACAAGGATATGAAGCAGATTTTGATCTTAAAGGTCTCTTTTAACCTTGAAGATTCCATGGTTCTGTGATTCCATTCTATAAAAAGTTTGGGATTTCTGTATAGACTTCTATATAGACTTTTCATTTGATTTTTGCAGCTTACTCAAATCAAGTTGTAAGAAGTCTAAGACATGAAAAAAACTTTGAAAAGAATATTTATAAAATGTTTCATTCATCAGTTCCAAGATGGTGTAAGGTGCTCTTCATCTTAGCCCATGAAACAAAATTTTGGGCATAGCTCCTACATGATGCCAAGTATTCCTTCTACTCTGTCAGGAATGGGTTAATAGTTTCTGGCAAATATTTAACTTGTATTTTAATTTGCATATATCTCTCATATGCTTTTTGAAAACAAACATAGTGCCTTCCCAATGTGAGGTAGGAATTTTATAGTTCATGTAAGCTATCTTCTCTCAGACTGCTCTGTGAATATTTTTCCACGGTGGAAAAAAAGTGGTTCAGATAGAGAATGAATATTTTAACAGCAATATTACACCCTCAGTAATCCCTTCTGTCACCACACCTATTCATCTTGATGCTCCACTGGTTTCCTCAGCGCCTGTGACCTGAGGGTGTTCGAGGGGGTGTCTGTAATGGGCTGGCAGATATTTTCACCCTACGGTGGATACCACTGAAGTGTGAGTGCATCTTTCCTGCTGATATGGATATCAGGCTGTGTAATTCCCCACAATGAAGGAAGAGAATTATCAGACATTTTTCTAAATATCTAATATCTATCATTAGATGTGGCTTCCTGGCAAGGTTGGCTTCCCCCTTGCTGGCAAAGGGGCCTTGCAAACTTGGCATGGTGTGCCATGGAGAGCAGCAGGAGGGCCTCTCATGGAGATTTCCTCCTGTTACCAAAGGGACTGAAGGGTCCCTACATCTCTAGTTCTAGACTTAACTTGAAAAATTCAGCTTGACAGTCCATGAGATCCTCACCCTGCTGAAGATTTTGGAGGTATAGGCAGCATAAATGCCTTTTTCTGGTGAATTGTCTCCCTCATTTCCTAGAAATACTGTTTTCTCTTGTGATAAAATTTTGTTCTTTAACAAATGAATTCAAAAGCTTGATGAACAGCCTGACTAAATTTCCATGATTGAGAGCCTTGTCCTTGGTTTAGTCTTGCAAAACTCTGTATATATCTGGGTGAATTAAAAACAGTTAGCAAACTCTAATTTTCTTGGGTGCTAATTATCAAATTTTTGCTAAAGTTTTCAGTACATATTTTTAGCCTTTGTAGCTTTTGTTCTACTTCACATTCCAAGGAGGGAACCTGTGATTTTATTGATGATATCTATTTTAATTAGTTGCTATTTCCACTGGGATAGGTAATGCTGCAGAAATCTGCATTTAAAAATACCAAACAAACAACAAAAACCTAGAAACACAATGCAAACTGTACTATAGCCATGCATGTTTATCTTAACTTCAAACAATGCAAGCAAAAGAGCAGAGTTTTGTCATCTTGCTACACATTCCTCTGTATTATCTACTATGTCTTATATCTTTCATTTTTTTTAATTTTACCATTGAAGTTTCTGTGCTTTTCAATTAATAAACATATAATAATCTTTATTAAAGACTTTTTTTTCTCCCCTGAAAAGAAAGAAACAAGTTTACAAAGGCTACATCAGGATTACTGGCATGAGTGAGGACAGGTTTCAGTGCAGCAAAATTGATTTAATTCCCTTGCCTCAAGTTTTGTGCTGATGTAGAAGATTCAGAAAACTCCAGTTTTAATAGATTGATATTGATAAGAGTTCAGCCTAAAGATAAGTAGTACTCATTTATAAATATTAATGTTTAAGAAGTTTTATTAAGTTAATGAAGAGAAATTCTTAAATTACAAAACAAGTTTAGTAATATAGAAGTGTTAATATTGCATAGGTAAATATCATACAGGGATGATTGTCCTTGACAAGAAAGTTGACTGATTTTACTGTCAAGATGCAAAGTTTGCTTATGTTAAGCCTAAACAATGAACTTGCTTTAGCATGTACAACTTATACTTGTTTGCCTAATACAAATATATGTATTAAAATGGACATATTTGAACTAAGCTAGTACTGTCCTGATCTTAACTGCAAATGGGACTTTTTTTTTACATGCAGATTTATCTGTAATGGATCAATAAAACATGGAACCCTGGCTCATTGTGTAGATCACATCTGTAATATAATATTTGCTAATGGGCATTTTAATTAGATGTCTTGAAAATATAAAGGGTGTTAGAGAGAAATATTTAAAAGCCATTCTTACTCTCAGATATCTACGTTACCTTATTGTTTTATCACATCAAGATTTTGAACATGAAAGATCTTCTAATTAAGTTCTGATACCTCCAGTTGAGATTTCTAGCAATGAAAACAATGCAATTCCCACTAGGGAGAAGAAGACTTTGCTGTGCCCACAAAATACACTGTAGTAAGTTTTATTGAGGTGTTTAAAAGGAATCAACTGTGAACCCTGTAAAATGAATTCAAAACTAGATATATGCATGCTTAAGAGCACGGGAGAATATTTATAGGTAGAGCTAATATCCTCTGTTAGACAGATTGGTATAGCTGGAAATTTTAATAAACTTCCAGACAATATATGTTTCAAACTGATGATGATTTCATGTACCTAAAGGCTTGTGCAATATTTCCAACCATACTTAGTTACAAACCTTGTCTTATTTAAAAAGTGACCTCATTTTTACTAAGCAGATACAGCACCTTAAAACTTTATGGAGTTGAGAACTGCAAGGTTTAGTGTATCAGCATTTGTCTGTTTACAAACATGGTACAGATACTGCACTAGATAGGAAATTTGGATTTGTTCTGGCATAGCTGTTCACAAAAATCAATAAATATGTATTAGAAATTATAGATGAACCTGGACAATACTTGAAGCAATTTTTTATAGATGTTATCAGGTCATATCACCAGGTCATATTGTCATCAAAGAGAAAAATTAGAAGAAAATTAAACAGAAGATACTATTAAAAAAGGTAACTTTTTCCCCCAAATTGTGTGACTTTTTCTGGAGATGCATAGGATTTACCTTTCTAAAAGCCATTTGCTCTTTTGAGCAGGTCTGATAAACAGAGCTCTTTGCTTTTCAGGCAGCACTTTCAAACGATACTTGATTAATATCTATCAAAGTAAATAGTTAACAAACTCACATTTTCACATGAAATAACAAGAGCAAGAAATTGTGAAACACATAGCATTATATATTTTTGCCTTAATTATATTAATGCCATCAAAATATTTTTATCATCTTTATCAGATTCTGTTTCAGAAGGTGGTGGAAGATTCTTTTCTCCTCATTCTGTGTGCCTGAAAAAGTGAGGTACGTTAGAGTATAGGATGACTAACTTAAAAACTTGAAACGCTAGTAGAGAAATTAGGTTAAAGTTTCAAGAAATTACTTTAGCAAGTGTCTTTTGCTCTTGGTTGGATTTAGGCTCACACAGGAATAAGTCAAGGTGTCTCATATTTGAAGTGCAACGTTAGATAAAAACTGTCCTAAGGTGAGAGGTAAAAAGCTACATTTTGTCTTTTGATAGGTTAGACTAATACCATATTGAGTGACTTTCATTAAAATATAAAGATTTTCTCAGGATATCTTATGGACAAATTGTTCCCATCTATTAGAGAGTGGAGAAATTCAGCTTGGGCAACAGTACTGGGCAGACCGTCCAAACAATATTTCATTAATCTCATTTAATTTATTTAAGAGGAACTAAGACCTTAAATCAAGACAAATGTTGAAGGAAAATTTACATCAGGAGAAAGACATGATTATAGCACCTGTCTGCAGGTAGACAACATAATTGTATCCTTTGTAAACCTAACAGAGTTTAACTATTGTCATATTGAGAATTTGTTCCTAAAGTAAAAAAGGAAAAGGAATAAAGTATGTTTATGCATACATATTAATGAACTGCATAGTAAGAAAACAGAATTAACTTGAAAAACATTGCATATTATGAGGTAAATTTTCTGTTAGCTTTGTAAATTTTGAAAGAATGTAAAACTAACTTTATATAATTTGTTTCATTACTTCTGTATTTGTTTGATTTAACTGATGATTAGAAGCATGGAACACCTCTCTTACAAGGAAAGACTGAGAGAAAAGGATTTGTTCCCCTGGAAAAAAGAAGGCTTTGGGGTTACCTTATTGTAGCCTTCCAGTACCTAAAGAGAACCTACAAGGAAGACAGAGAGAGACTTTTTACAAGAGGATGTAGTGACAGGACAGTAAGGGATGGATTCAAATTAAAAGAGAGTAGGTGTGGATTAGATATGAGGAGGAAGTTCTTTGCTATGAGAGTGGTGAGTCTCTGGAACACTGTCTAGGGAAGTTGTGGATGCCCCATGCCTGGAAGTGCTCAAGGCCAGATTGGATGGGGATCTGAGCAACGTGGTCTGGTGGAAGGTGTCCCTGCCCACGGCAGGGAGCTGGAATTACGTAAAGTTCCCTTCCACCTCAAACCATTCTATGATTCTATGATTTCACACACAAAGTTTTTTTTTTTCCTGTAGTCCCACTAAAATATAATTCTTACAACATTACAACACACCAAACTTTGTGTTTAAACTCGCATGTTTGAAAATGCTAAATTAAAACAGACAGTACAGTTGGAATTTATGCCTATTTTCCATAAGCACTTTAAGATTCTTTAAAACACATTTTGTTCTTTTTTTTAGGGGTCCTTTCTCTCATTGAAGGAAATGGGTAGCAATTCCATTTAGCAATCAGCAGCCCATTCTTTGTTTTTTTGTTAGTGGTGTTGGTTTTGGCTTTTATTTTTCAGTGTGTGTATATCCCATCTGAATGATCAGAATTTTGGCTGAAGAAAATTACCAATGAAGCTCAAATCTGCCATAAGAGATTCGTGGTCTCATTCAGAAACTCTTTAGTTTACCAATTTTCCTTTCCTTGTGATGGTGTGCATCAGTTTTAAGCATAGTGTTTCGGAGCACTTCTAGTTAAGACTAAAGAGACTGGGTGATTGTCTTTCAGATTAATCTCAGGTCTCTTCACAAACTCCTTCAGTTTCTTTTGCCTCTTGTTACTGAACAGAAATCCCCTGGCGAATTCCTGGTGAACAATGTACCTCTTGAAAAAAACACTACAATTCTCTGTTAAAGTTCAGGAGAGAAAAATCCCCTCATTAATAATTCTACTTGGTTTTCATACAGCAGAGACACACAGTTTCAGACAACAATGAGAAATAACATTTAATTATAAAAAAAAAATAAACCCCAAAGCCAAAAACTCTCAAAATAACTCACAATGAGGACTTAAATTGTATAGTAACCACTCACTCTTTCTTTTAATATTTTGAGTTACTGATCAGAATCACAAAAAAAAATTCAGTTAAATATATGCACTTTTTGTGTCCACGTACACAATTCCCTGGGAATGGTGATTACAGATCCAACAAGCCATTGTTGATAGTTCAAAAAGACAATAGGAAAAATATCCTGGTCCAAAGACCCTACTTTTGATTTTTGTGCACATGTGTATTTATTTATCTTTAAAAATTATTTGTATTCAATAGCTCCCTACTTGGGAGACAAAGGCTGAATAAATTCCATATAATAGAAAAAGATTAATTTCACACTGTCTAACTAAAATTTATAAACTCTGCCCTTCTCTGTAGGTGAACAATTTAAAGTCTATGCCTGTGGCCCACAATTACCAACCCTGAGCCATGTTTCACAAATACATGTCTTGATGCCTGCCTTGCTTTCAGTAATTAATGATGACTCATAACTTGCCACACTAAAATGAGAATCTGTGTTTATACCTTATCTCCCTCTTTCTTCTTCCATCTTATTCAGAACATGCTAGAAATAGTTAGGACTCCCAAAGGGCTTTATCAGGAAAAAAATTTACAAGACCCTCCATGCTACAAAAAATAAAGCTATTTCACTGATAACATTACAAATATATAATAACTACTGCATGGTCTTACCTTCAGGCTTTTAGGTATAAAACCAGAAATTAGAAGATTACTAGCTTAACTCACCTTTAGGATAATGTCCCTCCTCTAGCATAAAAAGATAATATTAGCTATTAGGAAAAAAAGAAAGAAAATTATGCTGCAGACTTTTGCAAAACAGTCTGGCATGCACACTTCCCTTTTCCCTTAGACATTAGTGTGTTCAAAACAAATCACAAGTCTGACTTTCCATATCTTTTCCAACCATCCTGGCTACTGCTCCTCAGGTAAAGCAACACTGGACTTTCATGAAAGGGAAACAGCAAACCCTGCCATTACCTGGCCATGGTGAGCACCAAAAAATGAGCCCATGAAATGAAAGCTTTGCCAAATGACAGCATGATTACCATAACAGAGGTAAGCCATTTTGCTGGAATCCTCTTAAAAGAAACAAAGAAAAAGTTATTATCAGCCAGCAGAAAGTGAAGAGACATTATGACACTATGAAAAGCAAGATAAAGCATTGTTGAAATCTGTCAAAACTCAATAGGTAAAGGACAAACTCTGTTCCACACACAGCATGCTAGGGTACAGATTTTTCTACACTTCTGGTTGGGTTTTGTGATGCAGAAATACATGTCCAGCAACTCCCCAATGCATACAGTTCTTTCCAGTGTTTCCTATCACTTGTACAACTGAGTCTGTGTCTATACCAATCCCATAGAAATATAACAGCAGCATCTCCTGATCAGAACTGGTCTCAAGGGGAAAAACCACTGTTGCTGTGGCATTGTCATCCATATTATACACACCTCAGGGGTTTTGCTGTACATTCCCCCCAGACAGGCCCCTTGGACTGAATCCCCTGGTCACTGAAATGTATTATGCATGCTCTTAGGTGATGCCTTTTTTCACACTGGAGGACCCTAGGCTTTTAAAACTGCTGCACAACATAACCTAAAGTGCAGGGAGTGAAGACAACAGAGAGACTCACTAGAAAGCCACCTTCTTTGCCTCACCTGAAATATGCACCCTTTGAGGATGGATCTTCAGTTTCCTTCAGATGGTGTGTTTCTGAGGATGTGAGACAAGCTGCCCCTTATCTGTCTTTCCGTGTGTATGTTATGATTGTAACTAAAAGTCACATACAACGTGTGGGACAGGGGGAGATAAAAGTCCTTATGTCCTCCCTTTTTTACGTATCTTCTCAGGAAAAATCATTATTAGCTCTTAAGACAGTTAGTTGTAGAAACCTAAACAAATACTCTTATATGGATAGTCTTTAATATCTTTTACTTGTATAAAGCAGAATATATTATTAGTGGAGAGAAGAATGACGCATTTTCTTTCTAGTGTCTTTCAGTTAAAAATAAAACAAACCAAAAAAAACCCAGACAGAAATAACAGAAAGAGTGTTTAAATATTATAAACATATTAGCTGGTATCCTGCAAGGCAGACAGTATTTTCCATGACATTCTCAGACAGCAATATGCCAAAGTAGCTTGCATCAAGTTGCTGAGTGGGAGGCAGAACAGAAATGCTATAAACATGAGCCTGGGCTCTCACTGCAGTGTTGTCCTTCTCACAGCACAGAACCTATTTCTCTGAACCCTCGCTGACTTCACACAAATAATCAGCACCAGGAAAATCAGTTTTACAACTAATGGCCAAGAGATGTAGAAATATCTATTCCTCCTTGGTGAAATAAAGTGTCGTGGGCCCTAGGAGAAACAAGTGAGGAAGCAGGAGCAGCAAGAGGGATTACCAGTCTTAGTGATTGTTGCAGGGACATACGTTTTCAGTTCAAGGTTTACTTTTTTTTTTTATTCTGTTATTGAAATGGAAAGGCCTCAGCTATGTTAGTGGGTGAAAAAATCTTTTATTTTAGCTGCATAATGATTATCATTTTTTTTTCCCCAGTGTGCTAGGAAACTCTTTCAGAAAGAAAGAGGAAAAAATAATGAGTGCTGAACATTGAAAATGAGGACAATGCTTACTTGACTGAGTAGAGTAATTCCATACTTTAAAACAAGCTTTTCCATTCAGTGCAGACTTCAATGTAGGTGCAGAAAGCAATGCCTGCCCTACTTCTAAGCATAGCTCTTTTTGGTTTGGTATCTGAAGGAAAATCCCTTCAGACTCTGTGACTGTAACATTTTGATCATGAAATTCAAAATCCTATGAAGATAAAAATGTTAGAACAGTCTGTCCAAAATAGTCACCCAAGTAGCCAAGTAGAAAGCTTGAGTTTCAAACAAGGAAAGTGGAATAGAGTACTGTGAAATAGAGCCTGAACTTTTGTCCCCAGTTCATCACAACAGAAAATAAATATGGAAAATGGATGGAAAGCCTAGACTTCATCTTTGAGGAGAAGAAATGAGCTTTGAAGATGTCACACAGACTACTCTGTGGAGATGCAATTTCCTGAGTAAAACTCCTGAGTTTTAAAGCTCGATGCTAATAACTTATAAGGGCTTTTACATACTCAGTGAGTTACCCTTTACAAAGAAGACTGAAACTAAAAGTGGGTCTGTTTTTTGTAGATGACCACAGAAAAGAAGTTAGAAAGCAAAGATGCTATCCTTTCAAGCCTATGCCATGTCCTGTTCCACAGGAAAGTGCAGTTAGAGAAGGCAGCCAGCCGCAGAAGACACCCATTATGGAGACATGTTTCTTTAATATGGTGGCAAGAAGTGCTTGTGATTCTTCACAGCTGTTGCAAGAACTCTGTTTTTAATTACATCCCCACTGAAGGCTGTCTTAGAGCAGAGGAGAGCACCCAGGCTAGGAAAGCTTGTCTGCAACCTGCCTATCCCTCTCCCTCTCTGTTAAAAGTCCTGCAGTCTGCTAACCTTAGAGAGCCAGTTGCAAACACAGAGTCAGAGGTGAACAGAGCAAAGGAGCAGTTCAAAACGCTTTAGGTAAAATAAGGTAAAAAAGAGAGGCGTTAAGATTTTTTTGAATGAATCCAACGTAATGAAACGGTGCAATAAAGTAATTCAACTACAAGCTGCTATAAGGCACTGAAATTAATGGTGGGTAGAGTGATAAGATTTTAGGAGAAAGCTATTTTAATTTATGGTTGAGAGAGAATATTTCAAACCCAACTTGATTTCTGACTATCCATGAAGATGCCATGTATTACCTCTTAGGATAAAAATTAAGGAATAAATTAACTACTATTGTCTTCTTGCTTGTAGAGAAAATGTACATTTTTCATTCTTATTCAGTCACTAATACTGACATATTTAGATAAATATAAATACTATTGCTACCTTTTCTTGCAGCTTTTAGGGCATATTTATTTAAGCTGTCCAGGGAATACAATAATTTGTCAGGAGTTCATTTTCTTCCTGGTTTCACCCAAAACAAGTGTATGCAATATGAAATCAGAGGAATCCTTGCAAGTTGGCTAAAACTTCCATATCTAACTACCGTATACTGATTTTGTCTTTTATAACAAAAGAAATTACTTTGGAAAAAGTCTATGCAGCAATTAGTGGATTTGGCAACGTTTCTGTTTGTATCAGAATCCACTTTAAAATCTGAATCTCAATGTAAAATAATAAAAAATGTTTATAGATTTGGCAAAGAAAAGTGGTGAGCTCTAGGGAGAAAATGGTATATTTTCTACACATGGATCAATTTCATTATGTCTGTTGCCTATTTTAACAACCTACGTGTCACTGCTGCATTTTTTAGTAGGAAAAACATCTCAGTAGAACTGGCAATCAAGCAGCCTCCTGTAGCATCTCTAGACAATTCAAGCACCAGTAACTCAAAAGTATTCATGAGAATCTTAGTCTTCCCCTGAATGCATAGGGATGGGCATTCCAGAGGGTGATATCCACATTTGTTTTTCAAGAAGTTTAGCTAAATCTCTTCACCATCGAGATTAAAGATTCTTTTCTGTCATCTGGAAGATGTACATACAGTTTTTTCTGTGATAGACAGAAGGTTAGAGAGTTATCATAACCTGTAGGGCATTCTTTTGAATGAAGTTATCTGGGCTGCTCAGTACTGAATTGGAAGAAAATAGAGCTAGTTTGATTAAGAAAGTTTTAATATTTCCTGTCATAATAAGAGAAGAAAATGTAGTTGGAATCAGATTTCACCTCATTCTCCTAAATGGAAATAAGAAAATAGTTCACATTCTCCACTAATGCATGGACAAAGAGTTATTTATTCATTAAAAACAAGGCAGAATTTATCAGACTGGAGTATTCAATCAAAAATATTGGTGGATTACATTAAGAAAGTTCTTAGATGCTACTGTTATGTGAAATAGCATTTTTTATGAAAGTACCAATTTGCACATGACAAATCAGTGTACAGGTGGTGCTATTTCCAAATTATATCACATTTGAGTAGCTTTTTAGTCATTTCCCTTGACTATCCATTATCGTCTTTCTATCCCAATTTAATGAAGCTCAGGACTCTCTTCAGCTTCCTTCGAATCATCTTCAAAGAATACTTTTATCTGGACAGAGGAGGATGGCATTGCTTTACAAACTGTCTCATTAAGCTGGCATCCTGACAGGGTGGTTGGTGAGAGGACTGCTGAGCTAGGTATACATTCAAGAAGTTTAGGTTTTTCTCTGCACTCCCATATTTTCCCATCTCCAATTTAATCTGAGTCTGGATCTGCTCTCAAGAGTCATCTCTGGATAATGGGTAAGGTTAGCTCACAGGCTCCCATCTCACCCATGAGACTACTTTGTTTCTATGGCTGCACTGCTGCTGACCCCACTGAGACAAAATTAGGCTTTCTTTGAGGATGTACAGGTGAAATGCTTCTGTAGTCTGAAAGCAGCTCATCAAGGTGGAGGTTACCATAGGTGCTTGCTGTGCCTCCAAATTGCTACTGATTGTTCAGCCTTCCATGAGGCAGACTGGACAAAAATCACAAGACACAGCGACCGGGGCTGAGTTAAAACCACTGGCACATTTCCTCAATTGATTCAGCCACTACTGGGTTGCACCCTAAAAGCCACCCTAAAACACTGTGAAGGATGTGGCCACAAACCTTATTGCCTGCATGGACTATGCACAGGCTTAGAGATACATGTTTCTTAGATAACTTGCTGGAAATCGTCACAATTAAATGTGTGGAAGTACACACACACATGCTCATTAAAAAGAAATTTTCCATATGGGCTTCCATATGCATACATATCCATGTAATATATCTGAATTTAAAAAGTACAACATCTGCAGAATGAGAAAAAAATATTATTTACCTCTTGCCAATGCAGTTTTTGTCCCACCTCAGGCCAAACAATTATAAATTACTTTATTTATTATTTTAGAGAGCATGGAAATGAACAATTCCATTATTGAGACCCAGATCAGAATTACAAATTCTGCTGAGAGAAACTAGCAAAAATTCTACCGCACTCTATGTAGGCCAAAATGTGCATGTATTCGTGTTTCACCTTTTCACTGAAGCACACACAGACCCCAAACTACAGAGTAACCCAAGTACCTGCTCAAGTACTTGGCCTTTCAAAATACGGAACATAATTTCCTCCAGTGTAACGATGCCTTGGTATGACTACCTGAAAACAGAGGCTGGACAAGATTAAGAGAATAAAAGTGGGTATTTATTGAAGGGCCTTCAAAAGTACACCTTGGGCAGTCAAAAATTTCCGAGGGGCTCCACCCAAGACATCAGGTCACAAGTTTTTCACACTTTTATAAGTTTGGTTCATTTGCATATCAGGGTTAATTCTCCAGTTACAATTTCAGGTAATGATGTAATTATCCCAAGTTTGCTCCCCTGTTCAGAGGCTTAGTTTACACATTTTGGGGCCTGGGACAACAAGGTGTCCTTGAAGTGCAAACCTAGAGAGGGTTTGTTATGTCTAACCAGCATGGGAGAACAGTAGCTAACAGGCTATGGAGCTTTAGAGTTACAGACTAAAGCACTACAGTATCTGCAAAATATCAAAGCTAAATCCTAAGGCATCAGTAACATTTTTAATTTTCCTGGTAGTGCAACATCAGCAGAACCCAAAAGTCAGTTCAGATCTGGGACCTGAGAGCTGGCACTGCATCATGCTGGTTTAGCTGCTGCCTCTTGGGCCTTCCGTTTCCAGCTCTCCTGTAGGCTTTAACATTAAATAATGTTGTACAAGACATTTGTACCAAATTGAAAGGGTATAAAATTATAAATGTGTTAGATATGGTGTTTACTGTCTCAGATGTTAAGCTAAGGTTACAAATATAGTATATATGCCTGCTTATGTGCAGTCTTTTTACTGTGCTGTCAGAAATGTGCAGAAAATTCAAACTAATCTAAGCAAATGAAAAATATTTCTGCCAATTCTCAGCACAACAGAACCTTTTCAGCTTCATTTAACTTCTTCTACAAACCAAAAGCAATTTTCAGAGGAGATAAATGATTTTCACTGCAGGAATGCCAAAGCTTCTCAGATAAAAGGACAACTTTTGCTAGAAACAAGTGTATAAAAAAATTTCTGTTTATTCTACCACAAAAATTATCAATTTAAACACCTCTTCACAGATTAAAATGGAATATATTTTATGTAATTATTAGAAAAGATTGTGAGAGGTGTGTTTTTTGCCAGGCTGGTAAAATAATGTGACAGTTTTCAGAAATACATCCTGAGTGTCAAAGGTATATAAGAGATAAAGCAGTCATATGGCAATACTGTCCCTTCACTTACACACCATCAGCAGAAGGAAGGCAGTGGGAAGTATCATGTCCCAAATGGGCTCCTTACCTGAAGATCTTCAGCAAGTAAGGAAAGATGATTCACAGGCAGAAAGGGAGATGGGTGCACAGTGCATCCAGCAGGTCAAAAGCAAGAGGACATGTAGTTTGTACATTGTGGTGCCTTAGATTTAGTAAGGAGGAAGGACAGAAGTCCCTACTCCCTTTGAAAACTGCAAGACTACATGCTGCTTTTTATTTATTTTTTTATTATTTTAAAACCATAAATTCAACCTTGATATTGTTACTTTTTTATTTTTGAGTTAAAAATTCTATTTTGATTCCTGTAAAAACAGCAGTTAACTAATTACTTTAAATGTAATACACCTTACTGGTGTTTGTATGTGTAGAAAAATCTGATTTATGCATTTATTTTGCTATGTTATTAGCTGCAGGACTAATTTCCACTGCACTATGGTAGTACAGATTGACCTCTAAAATAATCTGTAATTTTGCAATCTCAGATGCAGAGAAATCACTCTAGCACAAAAGCTTGAATCATCTTTGAAACTTAGATGTATGTTCTGGATCAGGAGAAGCACAACTGCCGGAAGTTGTGTCATTGGTTCAACTTTCCTCATTAAAGAAAAAGTAGGTCATAACTTTTTTTTCTGTGGGACAGTTGCAGGTCCTCAGACTTCACAGGATAGTGATTACAAGAGTGAAGAGTGCTTCTGATTGATGATAAATGAAGAGTGCTTCTGATTGATGATAAACACACATAATTTCCTTTTAAACATTATGTGCACCATGCTCATTCACTAAGTTGCTCAGTAAGGAAAAAGCCATTTGCCTTTTCCTAGTAAAACATGGAAAAGACTATGAATTCCAGAAAATAAGGTGAAAAGTAGTTTGAACACTGAATCATTTCCTTGGTGCAGGTTTTTTTAAAAAGACTGATTTCTCATTTCCCTGCATAACCATAATTTCTTAGCTCATACTCAGATTACATCAAATCCTTTCAAAATTAGCCTAACAATGCTATTATTATTCAATGGAGGACAAGTGTGATCCTAATAGATAGTTACAGGAGTTTTTATTATTGTTATTATTATTAGTAATCATATCCTGCAATACACTCCAGGAGTCCTAGGAATTACCGAATCCTATTTTCCGCTCTAATATGGAGTCACACTCATCTCATGTTTTCTCCCCCCACACATTTTCAGCTGAAGTGGCTCTCATATACAAAAGATATAAAGGATTTTATTTTGCTTAGGTCATTTTCGAAGTGCAACGCCCTGCACCTGGGATGGACACAACAAAAGAGCCCAGGACAGGCTGGGATCTGCGAGGTTGGGAGCTGCCTTGCTGACCTGGGGGACAACAAGCTGAGCATGAGTGAGCAGAGCAACAGAGACAAACTGGATCCTGGGCTGCATCCACAGGGGCCTTACTGGCAGATATCCTCTCTGCCCAGTGCTGCTCAGGCCACACCTGGATTTCAGTCCTGGTCCCCCACATTTCAAGAAAGACACAGACAAACTGGAGATGGTCCAGAGGAAGGCTGTAAAGATGATCAAAGGGCTGGAGTATGCGCCCCATGAGGAAAGACTTGAAAGAGCAATGTCTTTCATCCCTGAAGAAGGGAGTGGGGACCTCTTCATAGTATGCCAGGTATTCCAGCACTTCAGGGATGCCTACAAAGAGGACAGAGGTTTTCCCTCCACAAGGAGCCACATGGAGAAGACAAGGCACAACAGGCACGAGTTGCACTGAGAGAGGTTTCATCTTGGTGTAACAAAGAATTTTTCTGCAGTGATACAATCAGNCTCCTTGGCACAACGGGCACAACAGGCACAAGTTGCACTGAGAGAGGTTTCATCTTGGTGTAACAAAGAATTTTTCTGCAGTGATACAATCAGTTTCTAGAACAACCTCCCCAGGGATATGGGAGAGCCCCATCACTGGAGTTTTCAAGATGCAATGGGACTGGATAATAGATAATCTCATCTAGACTCTCTTTCCCATGAATGATTGGACCAGATGATCTTCTGAGGTCTCTTCCAACCTGCGCTGTTTTATGGTTATATAAGACAATTCTTCTCTGAAGGTCTAGGCGTAACTACAGTGCACAATAAGGGGTTGAATGAGAATCACAAAAAGATTGGAGTTGGAAGACACCACTGAAGGTTATCTGTGCCAGATTGGTATTGAAGGCAGGGCTAATGCCAGGTTTATCACAATTTTTACAGCTAAGTTTTGAAAAAAAAGCAACTTCCACTGCCTCACCATGCTGAGATAGAGTTGAGAAAGAGATTTTTTTTTTTCCCCTTACAACTAGCAGAGGTTTCTTTTGCTATTGCTTGTGACCGTTGCCTCCTTCTTCCAGTGTATATCTCTGAGAAGACGCTGGCTGCATCTTCTCAACTTCTTTCAAGGTGCACAAAGGCAGGAGGTAATATTCCCTGACACTATTTTCTTCAGGATGAACAAACCCAGCTCTTCCAGGTTCTGTTTGTAAGATATATACTCCATGCCCTTAAACATTCTGGTGGATGTGTGCTGGGCTCTCTCTTGTTTGTTGACATACTTCCTGCACTGAGGAGGGGAGATCAATAACAGGATGTACATAAAGCCTCACCACAGTGCCAGGCTAATAACTTACCTCAAACCACTGCTTATGCTGCAGCCCAATGTGCTTTTAGCTTTCCTTGTAGGAGCACACTGCTGCCTGCAGTTCAGTAGCACAAATAGGTTCAACCTTGATGGCTTGAATAGTACAGCTGCAGTCATAATCATATTTGGGACCTGCTAGCAGGGCTGAAAAATGATTTAGGGTTAGTTTAGAGCATTTTCAAAAGTAGAAGTCACAGAGTGTACATTTATCCCAAGTTTCAGTTATCACAGCAGGAAGCAACAATGGCTTTAAGACAACATGACTTCCTTGGTAAAAAATGCGTGGACAAGGGCAGCATGAGTGATCTGGATGATGAAGAGCCTCTTGGGAAAAAAACACACTATTTGGTACACGACATTGAGAGTGCTGAGGGCTGCTGTTGAGGGACACTGGGCAAAGTCAGACAATTCCTGCTTCCTGTTTTCACAAGCTCATCCATTCCACCTCTTTGCCCCAAGGCAGGCTGAGCCACTGCTGACTCCATCACACTTGGTTAATGTTTGTCTCAGCTGCAGTCAAAAATCTCCCATCTGGCAGGTTCTCCAGGCAGCTATGTCCTTGCTCCCCTACCCTTACAGTTAGAAACAAATTTCTGATATCTAACTTGATATTGAGCTGCGATTTTAGGCTTCCAGAAAAAGATAATGGACAAACATCTGCAAGATGTGATTCAGGAGCAGCTGGCCCTGCCTTAGACCAAATTACACAGACTGAGCGACATCTTGGGGGCCTTTCCAGCCCCATGCTTTCTCTGGTTATCTTGCTGCTTTCAGGGAAATTATTTGACAGCTAAATCATCTGGAAGTTGTCTTTTGACATGAGGCTGAAGGAGAATTAAAAGATGACAGTAAGGCAAATGCCATACTGATGCAACTAAGGTTAAAAACATGCTATAACAGTGACCTTCTTGGGGTATGATTTTGTATTCCCCTAGATAATGCACCAGTTCTAATGTGGACGATCTGCTCTTAAAAAAAATAATAACAGTTTGAATTTATAAATCAATTTGTGAATAGAAAAAATAATTTTATCAAGACAATTTTTTTTTTAATCTAAAACCAACTCTACAGTTAACCCAGAAACAGTGCATTAGTCATAAAAACATTTTGGAGGAAAGAATGCAGTGATCTCCCTAGTCTAACAGAGAAAATCTAATTTCAATATTTTTGGAGCTTTATTGCTGTCTCTGGAAAAAGTTCACTAAATTGGATTTATCTCTACCTAAATTCCTCCTAGATCATATGGACTATAGCTGTAAGCTGAATCTTTGTTGAGTTTTGAGCTAAACTCAGTGAAACTCACAGAGGACTCATTTAGAAAGATTTTAAATCAAATACTATATTCTTCTTACTCTTAGTTCCCTAGTAGAAACTTAAAACGTTTATTTTCCCTCACAAGATCAATATTACATACAAGCTAATATCCTTGTTTGGTTTCTCAGACTTGTAAAGAATAGTGTAACAGACTGCAGAAACAGATTCTTCTATTTTTCACTGTATACAAGCCATCTAGGAGATGAAGGTGGTGAATGACTAGTGAGTTTGAATGCTACCATCTTTTCTGTTTTTCAGTGGCCACTTGCCACCAGGCAGATGTGCAGCCCTGGACACACAGAGACACTGAAGAACTGCGAGTGAAGCTGAATGAGGTGTGAAAAGAAACCCTTTGATGGTCTGCAGTTTAGGGCTTTAGACAGGGATCAGTGCCACATTAGCAGAATACTAATATTTCCTTTGTTCTGACCTTCACTTCCTTCAGTTGCTTAAAGAGGTGAAACCTTGCTAGTAGAAACTGCTCATCTATATTTATGCGTATTTTGAAGGCAACAATCCTTAGGTAGGAACCAACTGCAGTTACAGGTGACAGTCCACCTGCCCCATGGTAAAAAAATCCCAGTGCCTAAAAATCCCACTGAGCACACTACCAAGACTGTCTGGATGTACAATGGTCAGCTGGAGTGTTTCCCTAGTCGGGCACATGAGGCAGGTTAAAAGGCCTTCAAATAAAACAAAGCATCATGTCTCCTCTGATGCAGGTCTACTGGCATTTATTGCTTCAAATTCTTTTCCAAATAATGTCACAGTGCAACAATAAATATGGAGATGGAGGCACCAGAGCACTACTTTCTTGATCACAACTCCCATTTCACAGCCTTAATTGCTACTAATGAGACCCTTGGTATCTCAGTCACCTAAGAAAGCTAATGGTTGGTACAATTTAAATTAATTGAGCAACATTAAACATTCATAGCCAGGATTTTCAATATTGTAGTCTTAAAACAGGCATTGTACTAACATATTTTTTTTTAACTGCTAAAAAGAAGTCAGTGCAGGATTCAAGACCTTGATAGAGACTCTCTTACTCAGCTACCAGACTGTTCATGCTGCATTCTGTCAGAGCAGATTGCCAGTGCCAGCCAGAGAGGGAAAGTTTTATTTGATTTATAGGTTTCTTCTAGGTAACAAAAAAGCCAGCGTGCTTTCTGTGCTTCAGCATGCACATAGGGCAGAAAGTAAGAGAATCACAGGTCAAGCCTTGAAATCTGTATGATTTTGCAGTCTTTCTCTGTTTAACAATTGCGTAACAAGAAGTTGATATTTCAGAACCACTCTATGACACACTAATATCAAGTTGGCAAGTATGAAAGTAATTTTCTGTCATGTAAAAAAAAGCAGTACCTAAAGCCAAAATATATTTTTTTAAACTAAGTAACTTTGAAGGCTACATGCTTATGTGAGTAATTAACTACTTAATTCTGAGGGCACAGGTTCTTTTGGAAATTACAATAGTTTGCATTTAAATTATCTTTAACTAGATAATCTTGATGTTCTTTATAATTAGTAAGCAAACTGTAAATACCTTATCAAGGCAGTTAAATGATAATTAGATCCATTAAAATAATATCTAAATTAAAGGCCAGGGAAGGTTAGCTTAATTTCCTGTTTATGCTCAAGGGTAAAAGTTGAAATAGTAGAAGAAGGATTGATCAGATATGAAGTAGAAGGAAACATATTAAATACTTGAAATTTAATAAAGTTTATGTGAAGATCCAAAGTCCACCTACTCCGGTAAGAACAGAAATTCTTAACAGCCCCTTGTCATACAGTTTTGCTTTCCCACTTCTGCTGCAGCATCATTTAACTTGAACACTCTCAATGGTGCTTTCCTTAGTTTTCTTCATCCAAATCTCTAGCCCACTCTTGTTTTTCTCTGGCCATACCAGTAGAATGCTGGGTATATACCTGCTGGTGGCTCAAGGATTTTTTGCTGTAAGTACTCTACTACTCCTATGTAAGCAGTAGTCTAGTTATCTGAGCCTTGCTTAAAATGAAGGGCGACCTACAATTTTGAAAAAAAAACCCACATACATTTAATTGGAAAGAAGCAGAAGAACATTCAATAAATTATTAGAAGAAGAAGGAAAATAAGTTGTTGGAGGAAGCACAGAAAACCAGGAATTCTGGAAAAGGGAAGAATTTCAAGTTACAAAGATGTGAAATGGGGAGAATAAAATAATACTGGAGGGAAAAAAGGAGACAAGTAAAGGGAATTGAAAATTATGAAAACCAGGGAAAAAAAGGCTGAAAAGAACTTTTCTTCCCCCAAATAAACAATGATTTAGAAATACAGGGGCACAGAGAAATAATAAAGACATAAAGGAAAACTGAACAAAGGAAGGAATGACTGGGACAGAGAATGGAGGCAGCACAATAGAAAGAGAATGAGATGTGGATTGAATAGAGATAGGAGGGAGAAAGAGCAATGAAAAAAACCCACATTCTCTGTTTAGATAGCGATATATATTTTTAGTACAAGTTTAATCTTTTGTGGCAGCCATAATTATGCAAAATAGCAATCTGCATCCTAAATATCTAGTAACAGCAGAAGTAGTGGTTTATAGTCTTTCTGTGAACACACACCATGTGTCAGAAATTATGACATTTTTCACCATGATAGCTGTCATCAGCAGTCTGTTCAGAAATTCGGTGATTAAGATTTAGCCAAAGATTATGTAATTTTCATAGCACTTACGTGGCAATGCTCTTGTTCTGACATGATGATTTTCAAATAAGCATCTGACACCTGATGATATCCTGAAGTCAATAAGCCAGGAGAAATGGAGGAGTAGAAAAAGAACAGGTTTGTTCTGTAGTGGGTTCCAATCATTGCTACATCCCCTCAAATAATGCTTTATGCATCACACCACGTCTCTTAGCAGGAGAACAAGGTGTAAATGAAGACTGGTACCCTAAAAGTCTTTGAAATCTAAAATACCAGGATTAAAACCAGGTGTACTTGCTGTAGGAGAAGTCTGACTAAGGGAAAGCCATTGATTCTCTACTGCTGTCACAGTATCTTTCTTCTGAAGTTTGGTGGTTTATTTGTTATTACAGTAAGGAATCATCACAGGCTTCTCATTGGACATTAGTTAAAACACCATACATTGAACTAGCAACTCCAGAAGAAATAGAACAACACTTTACTGTCCTGAAATGCTTAACCCCCCGTGACACCTGCTGGGAATTAAATTGTCTGGGCTATTTCCCTCAGTACCAGAATTGAAAAGATCTTGAAAGTAGCAGTAGATATTTGCAGCTAGCAGATTCAGTTTTAAGCAGGACAAATCCCTAAGCCCAACACATGCCCAAAAGCTGGGTTAGAAACAAGCTGTGTGGAAAATAAAATTTACATTTTAGCTACACAAAGTGAGCAAAACCAAAAAAATGTCATAGGAAAGTAGCATCTTTTTCTTCAAAAGGGTATCTTGATTCTAGTGTTGTGTTGATTATTGTAATCATGTATCATGTTGGCTTGATCAAATAGTTATTGGTATGTAAATGATTCAACATCCAGATGTAGAACAAATCTTTTGTGCCAAAAAATAACCAATAGTCAATAATGACATCAAAACATGTATGGTTTCTTTAAAGAAAGATTTAGATAAACATCTTCTAAAATTCAGCTAATGTTATATTCAAACATATTATGATGACTTTCTCCCTCAAGAAGACTAAATAACATGGTAATCTATTTAGAAAGCATCCATTCGTTTTTAATTCTCTGCAGATGAATATAAAATATCCTGGTTTGTTGAGATGTACTAGACATTTCCCAAATATTTAAGTAAAAGGGCTTTATTCATGATTGGTTATGTCGGGCACATGAGTATTGCTAAAATGGTAACACTATAGATTTTTTTGTCTGCACTAAGCTTCTCAATCCTCTCTTCAAACATTTGAATAGTGCGATTAGCATCTTCATTTGGCAAGGGAAAATGTTAAAATTCAGATGGAACTCATCTAATTTTAAGCATTATGGAAATTAATATGGAACTTCCTATAGAATTGAGTTAATCAGGCTCTTATTATTGTGATATCTGCATATATTTAATTATAGCTGGTTCCACTGCACATTTCATGGAGAACTTTGTAAGGGTATGCAGAACATGGCCACTGTCTTTAATTGAGAAAGTTTTGTCTGAACATTGTAAGTCCTTTTTTTGCACAGGATTCTAAAATCAGGAATCAGTTTGCTAGCTGAAATAAAGGTTCCTATCAAAACAAGTAAAAGCATCCAGAACTTTCAAATAAAAATATTCTTTACATTGATAATTAATTTTTTAGTTATTCTCGTGGCCTACTATCAAACTGCTTTCTTATTGCTGCCACCCCGTTTTCGGGCTGTTCATCCCAAGTTTGGAAATGCATTCTAGTGTGGGCAGGGATTTTTCCCATATGGAAAGGCTGACAGCTGCTGTTTTGTGGAAAGTTTACTCATTTAAAATTACCACTAGCACTGTGCTGTGGCTCTGCTGCAGACTCAGTGGAACGGAAACGCAGGAAAAGTGCTTCTCAAAACAAACAGAAAGCTGATATCATTGCTTGTGCAGCAGCTTCCACTGAAAAATGAAAAAGGTGATCCAGCTGTGCAGTTGTGGTCTATGACCTGCAGCAAATTTAGAGCCTCAGGACAGCTGGCCAGGTCTTTCTCTCAGGGAGGCAAAGAGCTGGGCTTCCCTTTGGTTCAACCAGAGGGTTTTCTCCAAAGAGGTTAACATGCTAAAAAGCAAAATTGCCTGTTTGGAAAGGTTACAGTTAATTCTATCACTTTCATAAATGCTAAAAAAAGTTTTAGGTAAGATTTTTCTCCTCACACTTTTTCATCCGCTTTTTTTCCCCCCCTGCTTGTTTTCAGGGGGTTTTTGTCAGTGGTTTGGGTTTTTGGGCGGAAGGTGGGGATGGAGGAGATGAGGCACAATAACAGAGGTCCAACAGCTCAGAAAAACATCAGATAACTACAACAGCAGATTAAAAAAGAAAACTGTTATCATCAGCCTGTGACAGGGAATGAGTGAGCATGATTTTTGAACGCTCCCTTAGAAAAAAATATGCCAAAGCAGAGAGATGCAAGTCATAAAAACAATTTTGAACTTCTGCCTTAAGGCAAGAATGCTGGCAGGGAGCAGAAGCAGAATCATGCCTTTCCAGCTCTTTGAGTAACTCCCGTGTCACTTTGATGACCCACTAGAAGATTAAGTTAAACATGGATGGTCTCATGACTCCAGAAGAGCTTACGGTGCGGTTTGAGAGACATCTCCAGAAAAGAATAATGTCTGCTCCACTGAGGAATGTGTGCATTCCTCTTCATCTATGCCACATAAATCTGGAATTAAAGATGATTAAAAGTACATAATGTAAAGCCTGCATCACTGTTGACATTAAAGCGAGAAGCTGAACTGTTGAAAAAATAACAACCCTAAATTTAAAATTCAGCTGTCATATTGATGAATTACATTAATTTATGTGCATACAGATCCCAAGAAACAACAGCAAAATCAGACAAGAACAAAACAGAACAGTGATTATATAGGACCTCAGAGTATGCTAGGAACTATCCACCACAGACATGGGGTTTATTTATTCAAGAAATTGTTGCATTTTTGCTAATATTTCAACTCCTCTGTGTCAGATGCTTCATCCAGGAATAGTTTCTTAATGTACAACGAGCCAGTGAAACTCAGTGAATAAAGGAAAGGGAGACCTGTATGCCTGCTGTACACATTGCACAGAACTCAGCTGTATTGCAGATGCAATAATATTAATGGACAGAAAAAAATGCAACTGTGATGTTATAGTACATGTGTCATAAAATGTGTTATAACTTCTTTTTGCTTTGCTATCCAGCAGTTGCTGTGAAGGACATCTGCCTTGAATGGGCTGACCAATTAATAGTGTATCCAACGCACATGCCAGTTTTGGATGTTTAGAGGCTGGAAACCCCTTTCAAATGCTGTAGTTATATGTAGCCAACATTTTAAAGCTGACTATTTATCTGAACACTTCTGTAGAAGAATTTGGTTTTATTATGTTCATTTAATCATAAATAAAATGCTAGGTCCTTTCTGGAGTAAAGTGATTCATTGTTTCAGTTATTACTGAGGAATTTCCAAAAAATAATATTATTGAAGCTGAGAACTTCCTTTTTGACCTTTCCAAGGCAGATAAATCCCCCACGTTTTCCTGCAGGCAGGACAGAAAATCCAACAGGTTTCACTTACAGAGTGAGTCTTCCTTTCTTTTCTTTGTTTTGTTATGCGAAGCGAGTCAGTTGCATGGAGGAGAGGAGTAAGCCTGATCAGTGGATCTTACAAAAAAACCCCTCGAGATCCAACAACAGGTTTCCCTAGAGATGCTCTTACCCCCTCAGAGTTCAAAAGATGACTTGAAAACAGATTTTGGTACCACTGCTTGATAACCCTGAACAGGTGCTGCCCGTAAGGAACAAGAAATAGACAACTTCTACTGTAAATCTCTGCATTCTTACAGGTTTTCTAACAGAAAAATCCACAGACATCCTCAGGACTTCATCAAAGGATGTCTTACAGATTCCTGAGCAGCCTGGGTTTTTTCAATTTTGTTTCTTTACCCATTTTTTTTAGAAAGATCACAGCAAATCTCTACTTTTTACCAAAAATTTAAGCAGCAACTTCAACACTGATAAAGATTCAGTCAAATTCTGTGAAAAATTCTCTCTTCAAATTAAATGCTGTATTGAGTCAGGTTTAGATGGAGCTCGTTTTCCCGCAGCAAGCCACGCATTGTTGTGTTTTGCATTGGTAGCTAGAAAAGCATCAATAACACAGCAGTGTTTTGGCTACTGCTGAGCAGGCATTGGTGCTGTCTCTCAACACTCCCCCTGGGTATGGCACTGGGAAAGATCCTGGGAGAAGACACAACAGTGCCAGCTGACCCAAATTAACCTAAGGGATGTTCCATACTGTATCTGATGTCACTCAGATACAAAAGCCAAGTAAAGGAGGAAGCAGGGGGAAATTCATTATTTGCAACATTTGCCTTCTGGAGCAACCACCATTGGCACTTGAAGCCCTGCTTCCCAGGAAGTTGCTGAACTTCCCAGCACTTGCTGATGGGAAGTAAAGGTTAAACTTCTTTTTCTCTTTGCTTATCTGCAAGCAAACTTCCGCTTTTGCTTTAGTAAACTGTTTTATCTCAATCTACAAGTGGTTTTCTATCTCATTTTCTCTCCCCTGTCCCAGGGAAGGGGAATGATAGAGAGGTTTGACGAACACTTGGTGCCCAGCCAAGGTCAACCCACCATAAATGTCTGCAGAGAAGAAGGGAACAGTTAAATAAAAAAAATAGTAGTAACAGCTGTGTACATCAGTAGGTCTTTTGCATTCCCTGGGGTCTTCTTTCACAGATGGATATTAGAATAGCAAAACATTCTTGATGGGCATTCAGTAACTTGTGGTATATTAATAGCTAATAACTTCTCAAGTTCATGAAGTCTCTAGTAACACTATAGACCACTGGCAATTAAAGAAGAGAAGAAAAGCTTCGTGGAAAATATTGGCTAGAAAAGAGTGAGAGGAACACAGATATCACAAAGAGGCCAAGCTCCATGGTTTACTTAGCTCACACTTTAAAAATAGCACTAAATTATATAGCAGAATAAACTACATGCAGAAAGGTAGCTTTTCACAAAGACACAAACCGTGACTCAATAGTGCAGTTTTATTGAAACAAGATATTGTAAAATTGTATCAAGTGGGAAACACCACTACTAAGACTAAGAAAATATTTGGAAAGATGTTTTATATCAGGCAACCATACTGGAAACCTGTTATGAAAAAGCAGTTCAGAAATTACAAAGCTCTGTTTTGTTTCATGGGCTCAGTCCAGCATATTTCTGAGACTTCTTGGCCACACATGAACTGAAGTTCAGCTTCACGAGAGAAGTCCATGAACCACTCCTAAAGCACATCATTGTCATGACTGCATAGAAAATAAAAAGAAGGGTCTTGCTGACTTTAAGTGTGTTTCTTAGCATAAAATATTGCACCAGGCTGTTATTTAGAAAATATGGGGCAGAGCTCCAGAGGTGCAAATTTAGCATTTGTTTAAACATGGGTTACAATTGTTGGGATAAGGCCACTGTGCTTCAGTGAAGACAATAACTTCCAACACATCTCACTCCACAAAGTGTTTCAACTACATTTTTGTCTTGAAAAAAATTGAGACGGACTCTCTTATTATTTCTTCTTTGTACATTGCCAAAGGCTTATTGATAGTTGATGGGCCCTGTTTTTAAAAAAAACCCAGATTTTGGTAAGATGAGACATTTTATAAAGTCAATTATTATTAAAGTCAGTTGTTATTAAAATCAGTTGTTGTTGTTGTTATTATTATTATTATTGAATGAATATGATGGGAATTTTGAAATATTGGTGAAATAACATGAGGCAGCTTTTGATATTGCAGCTTTAGCTTATGTTCAGTACTATGGGTCCTGCTATTTTCATAAACACTTCTTTGTGACCTATCACATCAACAGAGGTTCTCATAACTAAAGGGTTCAATTTATCATCTTGGCATAGGCGAGAGCCCCGTTCCTAATCATATAAAGACACGATAAATCACGTTTAACCATGTTAAATTCCTTTCTCTTCAAGACAGTTCAGTTTGCAAGGCACAGCTGTAGAAGGATGGATCCCACCAAAACCACGGCTGAAATGGAGCCACATCTTCCTTTCACCACCATAATTGTCCTGAAGGCAGGGTCTTTTGGAAATGGCATTTTTTAACTATTGACAGTCCTCAACTTGGCTGATAGAGATGCATTGAATATAGAGCTCTAATGGTATTGTGGAGAAAGTGAAAGAAGGCCACAGAAATAAGCACAGGGTACCTGGAGAGGATGGAAAATTCACCCTCAAGCATTTCTCCAAGCTACAAAACACCCACAGTAATTGTGGCACGTTAGAAAAGGTGATAGACAA
This sequence comes from Vireo altiloquus, assembly GCA_013396875.1. NCBI lineage: Eukaryota > Metazoa > Chordata > Aves > Passeriformes > Vireonidae > Vireo > Vireo altiloquus. The sequence goes on from VZRF01009670.1 coordinate 160,133, forward strand.
AGACTGTAGGAAACACATGTCAGCTTCAAAGAGAGGCAAAGGGAATAATTACAGACCCGTGAGACAGTCTGGATGTTTGTCCAGTTCCTTTTCAGAGTGAAGCCTTAATCACTAAAAGCACTATTTTTGGTGCTTCTGAAGAACAGTGACTGCAAAGCTTCAGTATGAAAAAGGAAACAGTGCCACCTAACTGTAGAAACTGTATTTTTTTTTAACTCATTAAAGCTGAATGAAGAGATATTTTGTATTTCAAAGCTTGGAGGAGGGTACTTCTTTTTGGAGAAATCCTGCCTGTAATTTAAATACAACTAGTGCCTGCTTTTTTTAAATCACTACTGGGAAAATCTGGTTTTCAGGAAGAAAACTTGACTGGACTGCATGTCCAGTTTGTGGTTTTTCGTGTGAAGACACTTAACTGGAACAGGATTCATACTTAATAAAGGATACCATGTGGGATCAGACCATGTGTGATGAAGTTTCAGTTTAAGGACAATGATTACTCCCTTTCAAACATAATATCTGCATGAATATGAATACACAGATGTGCATGTTTGCTTTTTCTGTATTTCTTTCCATCAGAAATTGTTTTCAAAATTATCACTTTCTATTCTGTATTAGAAAAAGCAAAGCTTGCTCTGACTAATTACCACAGCAGTTCCTCAACCGAGAACAGGAATTCTATGAAACTTTTCACTTAAATGAGTGCATGTATTTTGCCGTGCCAGGTGAATTGATCTTTGGGCAAGTATTGGCGGTGTAAATGCCCATCCATATCTAATTATACATGTATAGGCTCATAGCTCAGTTTCCAAAATCATTCTCACCACAAGTAGCTGTGTAAAAACTACACACAGAATTTCTGAAGCTACTACAACTGCCCAAGTACCTGAATGAAAAACAATAAAGAGGAAATATTTTAAAAAATTAGGCAAGATATGAACCATAAAGTTCAGTGAACATAATAGACGCTAAACTGTTATCATATGAAAAGAATTTTTATGCTTATTTTTAAAGCATCTATTATAAATTCAAATGTTCATATTTTGAGTAAGTTGTTTTCTTGTTGCAACAAAAAAAAAGGTGGGCCCTGGAGTTTAAATATGTGTTTGTTCTGAAGACAAAAACTCATCACCTCTTTCTCGGCATCTTATTCTTGTACCTTCTTCGAATCTATTGCTTATCTTCTTACACTTACATTTCTTAATGTTACAAATCTCTTACAAAGAAAAGGGTGAAAATGTGCAGCAAAATGTCCATCAGCAGAAAAGGAAATTTAATTTTTTTAAGAACACAAGATAGTACTGTGCTTTCAGGCACGAGATTCTTAGCCACTTGCTTTGATGTTTCCATTTTTAAAATCTCAGTGTTATTTTGCATGATTTTGCCTAACAATGAGCTTTGCTGACTAACAGTGTTATAGATGAGAATCTCTTTACTTCAAAGACTAGAATCCATCTGACATTTTCAAATAACACTGAAGTATTCAGAAAAGCAGAGTTGCATGTTCCAAAGGTGTAAAAAGAATCACACTTGAGAATTATGCTAAACATGAGCTATCATTCCCACATTTCACATTTCATATATGCTCTTCACCAGTACAGAAATATGGAATTATTTCCCTTTGAACTTTTTAGCTTGACAGGAAAACATCAGTAAAATATTTAAATTAGTGGTATATGTGATCTTTGTTGAATTTTCTCTCACATTTTACTTCAGAAATGCACTGAGAATAATGCAAACACACGATTCTGGGGCTTGATCCTTAAATGATTACATGTATCTGAACATCTAGGAGAACCTTTGATTAATTTCTGCAATATGAATGCCATGAATAGAAGCCCACCTGTTTCAGAGCTGTGTACTTTGAGTATGAAATAGCCATATCTATGAAAAGAGCAAATTGTGGCTGTGGAAACAGAAGTCATAATATGTGCAACTGCTAGGGAAAGAGATCTTATTATTTCTCAGAAAAACTAAACTGAAATGACAGCAAATGTTGCTATTTCATTAAGTTTCTGTATTAGGTGTTAGCTACACTATTAATGTACACACAGAAAAGACATCCCTTAGATGGGAATTGAGTTTATTGCTTTCCTTCTTCAGTTAATAAGTTGGAATAATGCAGCAAACCCCAGTTTATACTCAAGTAAGTGCCACTGGGCATCGCTCAGTGGGTGGCTAGTAATTTTATTGAATATCTCTTCTTTTTCTTGGATTTTATTCCTTTCCTTCCTCCTCTTTTCATTACTATTACTGTTACTTTAAATAGCACTATTCTCATTAGTATAATTAAAATCATTAGTATTAGTATTATATTTTACTCTGTTGCCGTTATTAAACTGTTTATATCTCAATCCCTGAGTTTTAATTTTTTTTTTTCCCAGTTCTCCTCCCCATCCCACCTGGGTGGGGAGTGGGAGTGAGTGGCTGCATGGTTCTTAGTTGCTGGCTGGGGTTGAACCATGACAGCACTTTCAGGCACCCAACGTGAGGATGCTTCAGCATGCATCACCTCCTCCTCTGGTGCCATTCCAAAATCTTGCATTCTGGCCAGTCCATTATGACTTCTAAGGTTCCTGGGTGACTAGGATTTCCCACTCAAGCTTGTGTGATCAGTGTGACCCACTTACTCCGTGTGTGATGTGTGGAGGAGGCCCTTTGAACATCCAGCCCAGCGCCGGCAGCTGCAGTGCCAGGAGAACCTTTGCTTCTGCGGCCCAACTCTTTGGTAAAGGAGCAGCTGATGTGACACACCTTCAATATCAGGATTTCCACTCCAGGTAGCAAGATCTTGCCACAACGTGGCAGCCCAGAGGGGTTTACCCCAGCCCTGCCAGTTATCCTGCTTCCATTCCTGCAGCCACCCTCACAGGCTGTTTGTCACCGTCTACGAGTCCACACAGCAGTAAAATATCGCTCATTTTTCTAATTCAGCTCCTCATTCAGATTTTTTGCTACTTCAAAAGTGAAGTAAATAAATAAATATTCCATTTGTCTAAGTCTAATGATAATTTTCTAGTTAAAATAAAATGGACAGCAAACATTACTATTTTATTCCATTTCTGTATTAGATGTTAGCTACACTATGGAGGGGCAGAGAGAAAAGTCTTTCCTTGGGCTAATATTTATTTTATTGCTTCTCTTCTTCTGTGATTAAGTTGGAAAAATGAAGCAAAATCAGTTTATTCTGAAGTGAAGCAAGCGATACTTCAAGAAAACGTGATACCAGTGCTCAAATATATCACCTTCACACAAGGGTGTTAGAATATCACTCTGCTCTCACACTTGCAGTCCCTGACTTTCCCTGCCTCTGCATGCACAGACACACACAAACAGGCATGTATTCAATCGATGTGTAACAAAAGCCATTACAAGAGATAGCAGTAATTGCCACATTCCTGCAAAACGATTTTTTAAAAATATTGTATACGTGTGTATGTCTTTTATGTCCATACATACACACCCACACATGGGCAGGTTTACTTTTAAAACTGTCTTTTTGCCTCAAGTTCTTGATGTCTTTAGATTGGTCTCTTTTGTCTTTCAAAAATCAAACCCTTCTACATCTAGTGTGTGCACTGAGATACAAATAAGTCATCTCTTATTTTCTCTCAAAATAGACTTTCTAGGAATCACAATCTGCATGGATATTTCTGCAGCTAAATAATAACAAATAAATTTGCATGCTGGAAAATTAAAATTCGAGCACCACAATTCAAAGTTAATTGGTTAAGGAAAGGTTGCTTCAGGCCCTTCTACTACCAAATGCACTCACATATTTTCAGTCTCAAGCAGATATGAGTTTGAAAAAAAGGAAAAGGAAAAAATTCTCCACACACAAGACACAGTGACTGTCGTCATTGTGATCATCTGAACTGATTGAGCAGGAAGCAAAAATCATGGTTTGTACCTGTAGAGTCCTTGGCATATCCTAAACTCTGTCCATAAAACAAGTTCAGAATCAGTGAACATGTATACTTACCATTTTTACCTTGACTAGTAGAACAGATTTGTCATGCAATGGAAAACAGGTGTACTCTTTAATGATAGATACTAACAGCCCGAAACAAGAGGAATTTTACTTTAATATGGTTTATTTCAGTGCAGTTACCGTGATAATTTTTTGTTGTTGTTATTTACAATAAAAAATAATTCTATTTGCTTTATATTATAAATAACACACAGACTGAGAATCCCCTGTGTGCAAGACTTAGGCACATAGTAGTTGCTAGGCTAGAGCTTGGATGTTGGGATTGCACAGTGCAGCTGTTTACACTATATATTTTTTGCTGATAGCTCTATAAAAGTTCCTGATGCATTACAAATTTTGTTGTTGGAAAGAGGAACAGCCTACTGGTCAGATCCCCAGAGATTCATAAAACTTGCTATATTTTAATGGGATTCAGTGGGATGCAGGTATCCTGCAAATGGTTATTATCACTCAGGCTGTGTACCAAATTGAAGACAAGTTACAACAAGAAATGCTGACTAATGCTGGCAAAAACAAAGATGAAAAGTAGAACAAAAGATTTCCCTGGAGGTAGTAAAATAGCTATGAGAAAATCTGTGTCAGTGTATAGGGTTGGAGCCTGCTATCTGTCCAGGGGAACAATGAGAAAGGCAGCTGAACTTGGTGTTAAAGGACATCCTGTGTGGGAATGAAACCAGCAGGTGATATTTCAGATATCAAGACCAAGGGGGAAAAGTCAAAGGTCCTTATGCTCTATCTGTTCTTGCTTCCAAAATTGTCCTGTGGGTGGTAGGCAGCAGGAGGTGAGTTACAGCAGTCTGAAACTATTCTCACTCATTATTTAGAACTGGAGAGCTGTGAAGCTGGGAGTTCAGCTGCACTATCTCTTCTCACCCTCCAAACACCTGCTATGATTTCAGCTTTGCTGGTGCCAAGAGTGGTGACTGACATTGAATCCACCAGTGACACAGCCTGGCCTCAAGAGGATCTGTAGGCTGACACTGTGTCCTTGTCAAACAAGCCGCCACTGAGATCAAGAAGCTGAATTTGGGACACAGAACTGGACAGGAGCTATAAGGGTGGGTAAAGACTTGCCCAGAGCTATCCAAGCATTAGTCCAGGGCTTGTGAAGAGGTCATCCAGAAAAGCACTCAGGAAAAGAGTAGCTCTTGTCCTTTCTATGGTTGTCATTGAAATCATTAGGAATATTAAGAATGATTCTCTTTCCTAACCTTTCCATCTACTTCTTCCACATATTTATACATTTCATTGATGAGAGCTTGCCTTCCCGCCTTCCCTTCTATTTCATCATGGGCTTTTGTAGTTCTGTGTTTCCAGGACATCTGTATGAATGCAGAGTAATATGCATTTTCCAAGCCTCTATCACATCATCTCACATGGATGCTATTTCAATATGAGATAGTGCCAGTATTTATCTCATATTTTGATGTAAAGATGAGATCTCTAGAGCTGTAATTTTTCTGTCAGAACTGCTGGGCTGCTTCTGTTTCTTTTGGATTTGTTTTTGATGAAGTGACCAAAATTCTGTGCAGCCTACTCATTTCAAAAACATGCCAGTGATTTGTGCAATGGCTCTGTCTTTACTGCTTTCTGTGCTTCTCTTAATGCAGCTCACTAATAGCTCAGTAATACAGCCTAATATTCTCTCATGCAATCTCTGGATACAAAGACGTTGTTAGAGATTTTAAGCAATTTTTGAAAACCCTTTTTCATTTAAACTAATCAAGTTCAAAATCATTCCTCAGCATCCACTGAATTACACATTCAAATGGAGTTTCCCTGGCAATTTAGTCAGGATTCATTTATTAATTTGGTAGAACCAACTGGCAGAGAGCACAGCTCTCCTTGCTGGTCAATTATTTGTCGCACATCTACAGTAGGAGCCAGGAGTCTGAGGTTACAGCCTGATAACTAAGATATTTAAACCCTGAATAATTTGGCATGCTCTCCTCTGAAGCCATTCAGTTTTAGACTTTTCTCAGAAAAATTTGCCTTAATTGCATAAAATAACATGATTGATAAACCAGGGAAAAACTAAATGCTATACTCTGATATTCAACATCCAAATTTACTGAAAAATATATGCCTTAAAATGCCATCAACTATCAAAGTGTATATTAAAATTCATTTTCTTCTAGATAGAAAACAACACACATTTTTAATAATTACTTGCATTAATGCTGTCTTATTGATTGTTTAGATTAATGAGTGAAAGTGATGTTCTTGGACAACACTTCTGAATATGCTACCTACTCCTTCAGCATTTGTTGCAGAAGAATTTTTAGTCAATTTCATAACCTTTAGGCCTTTTGGAAACTCTTCCATAAAACTCAAAATATAAGCAAGGGTGAAATGCTGATCCCTTTGAAGTTTTATCAAGGACTTCAATTAAGTCAGGATTCATTTCCTTTGTGACTGCTGTTTAAAAAATGGAAAGCAACTTCCTCAGGGAGATTCACTACATGAAAATAAGAAAATGTTAAATCCCCTACTATGCTTCCTTTATGTTTAGTGTTATAGGTTTGGCTAGTCTGTACTATGGATAGAATCCACCAGTTTCTCACAATACCATATTTCTTCTGTTAGTTAATTTAAAAAGAATATGTAGTTACAGATCCATATCCCTAAAATTATATAGCAGGGTGAATTTGGTTAAAGAATAGTATATGTAGAACTGCTGTCAACTACATGAATTCGTATTTCAGAACCTTGCTCCAATCAAAGTTAGTCTTGCTGTAGAGCTTGTTGGCCATCTCCATGCCTACCCTAAGGTCCCTTTTACAATCCTGGAACAGTGATAAATAATGTTCAGATGGCCACAGTTCCACGTATACCCTCACATTTCAGTTTTGTCATCAGAGGAGACTTTGAAAGGGAACAGACTTCTGTGAAGCAGTCATCTTTCATAGAATATTTAACTTCCCATTTCATTCTATGTCTCTCTTTTAACAGGAGCTTATAGTATTAATGTTACTCTTGGAAGATAGCTGTTACTCATGACATGTTTCCTATAAGCTATATAAAAACAAAATTAGCACAGCTACAGCTTGTTAATACATATGGTACAAAACATGGATACTTGGAATTACAGGGCTCCTTAGCAGCAAATTACCAGTAATACCACATGACTGGTTTGGTAGCCGTGTGATTATCACCCCATGATACCTGTTAGCCCATTTTTCTATTTAGCAGGTCATCAGCTGGTGAAAATACTACAGACTTAATATTTTTCCAGAATGCAAGATAGGTTCATTGAGCTAAAATATCCTAACAATTATTTCTTGGCCAAAAAGTAATTAGTGCTGCCCAAAAGTCTGAAAAGAAAGAGAAGAGCGGAGAACTGTGTGGCCTGTGCTTTTTCCAGAGGCAGTCATTTACTTCTGGAAGGCAAAGAGTCAGCTCTGGCCCATATTTTGTGATGCCTTGGTAGTATTGACACCAGTGTACTCTCCTTGCCACAGTGCAGCATCCACAAACAAAGTTTTGTTTGAAGAGACAGACATCGCTCTGACTCTCCATGATTTAATGCAAGCTTGTTGCATATAGACTAGCATAATTTTCTGAAGGTTCACACACTGTACCCACGTAGACTTTTCCCATTTACTGCCATGTTCTCACATATGCCAACAAGACTGACAGTCTGATTTGAGCTAAATGTGTTTCCCCACATGTGCAGAAACACATGTAGCACACACAGCACCTGTCAGGTGCACCTGTGGCTCAGAGCTCATGGAAGAGCCAGACAAATACTTAAGTATATGCTTGATAATCAGTCTGCTTTTCAACCAGGTTTATTCTCCCTTTTTCCTGAGTTCCCAATAAAAAAACCTTTAGAAATTTCACTGTGACTGTAGAACCCCTTTATCTGTAAAACTGCTCCATTTAATCTTAAAGCTGTGATTGTGAGTGCCAGACTGAGTTTATTTTCTAGAGAAGGAAAAAAATTTCTGCTTCCTTTGAAAGTATTTTCTTTCTTTCTTTGTTTTTTTTTTTTTTTTGGTCTGTAAAATGAAATGCTATGTTACACTGTCAGATGAATGAATTCTGATTACTGTATTTATATCAAAGTGGTCTACAATTGCTTCTTCAGAGATTAAACTGCAGATATTATAACACTCTGCGTAACCAACGGGACCCTTTGCAAGCATCATCTTTTCTTCACAGACCTGAGAAAACTGTGACAGGATCTCTCAAAATGGTTAGAATTTATGCAGTTTTAGTGGGTATTTTAGACAGGTATATATCAGTCTTAATCTCACAATAATACTGGTAGGAAAGGGCCCTGAGAGTTCTCCTATTCAAAGCAGGATAAGCTGTGAGATCCAATGAGGTTGCCCAGGGCTTTGTCCAGTTGGGTCATAAAAACCTCCAAGGACAGAGACTGCACAGTCTTCCTGGGCAGCCTGTGCCCCTGCCTGACTGTCCTCAGGCTGAAAACTTTCCTTAAATCCAGTCTGAGCCCTTCTAGTTCCCATTTATGACTGTTGTCTCTCATCCTCCCACCAAATGCCTCTTTGATGAGTTTGCTTTTGTTTTCTGGGTAACCCTGTGTATTACCAGGAGCTGCTCCTTCCTTGTGTGTCCCCAAAATCTTATTATCTCCTGTCTGAACCAGCCCCAGTCCCTCAACCTCACACGACAGGACAAATGCTCCAGTTCCAGCCATCCTGGTGCCCTTTTTCCAGACTGTGATAGCTCAACTTGTATACAACAACACAGCAGAAGAAAGTGTCAAAAGCTCTGCTAAAGTGACAGTAAATTACATCTGCTGCCCACCCCTCATCCATCCAGACTGTCATTGTATCACCAAGGGCAGTCAGGCTGCTCAGCTGGCACCCACCCTCAGTAGCACCATGAGTCCTTATCATCATCTTCTCCTTCACAAGTCCAGACCTCATTCATAATTAGTGTTTCTGCCAAATTTTATGAAAACTAAAAAATTAGGAAGTTGTTAGAAAATTTTTTTCAACATTTTTGCTAGGGAAATTAATTAAATGTAGTCTGTCTGCACTCTGTGAGCAGACCTATTTAAATATTTTTCCTTAAATGAAACATCTAAAACCAGAAATTCTCTAAAGTAAGAGACTATAATTCATGTAGATGAACCAGAGGAAGTTTTCACCTAAAATGAAAAACGCGTGAACTGTATCTTACTGTACAAGTTCTTTCTTGGTCTGAAAATCCACTCCCTATTTCAGCATATTAAAGCTTTATTTATTATGTTTATTTGTATTATGCTCCAGAAATAGTTGTTGAAGATGAAATATGGTCTTAATTCTGTAGATTTTTGATATAGATATTACTCAAATGCATTATATTGTTTTAATAATTTATGAAAAATAATTTACACAAAAGGATTGAGTTAAATAAATCTATTTTATTATGGTATTTCCTAGTAATAGTCATAACAAAACAATGCAATACTTGTGAAGATTAGCAACTGTAAGAGTTTCCACATATATTACATTGTCTTGCATTTCTGGCCTCAGCTGCTCTTGATGTTAATGTGCCATATAGTGAACATCCAGATGTAGTTTAGTAATTGGATACACTTTTTGACCACAGTAATTTCATCAGAAAGCTGTAAGTACAGAGAACCTTTTAAAGTTGTTTATAAAATTGCATTTTCCTGGAAAAGCAGTATTTACAATAGTACAATATTCAAATAGATAATCAGTTACGTTAGTGATTCTTGCCTTCATAATTCTCACTGCTTCTCCTGGCTATGTTCTTCCTTTTCTGCATTTTCACTACACATCATGGTCAACCCTCACACATCCAGCTTATCCATGTTCAGAGAGGCAAATAGTCAGTAAACCAAAGTTGATTGCAAAGTACAACCTAATTTAAAGGAGAAAAAAACTGCTTTGATAGAGAAAAAAATTCCATGAAATTTGGAATAAAAAGTATCCCCAAGGATTTACCAAAAAAAGAAATAGGCTTCAAAAACAACATGGAAGAGGAATGGAAATTTCAGCAGCAGGAATGATCTAATGTTACATTAAAGTATATAAATAAAGAAGTAATGTCAGAAATTACTAAAACTCTTTCTTCCCTTTCCCAAGTGACCAAGCTAAACAACAAGCTGTAACCTTGCTCTGACTCTAATCAGGTTGTACTGATGGTCAAGTGAATCAACTGTGATGATTAGAGCATATTTCTCAGTAAGTGAAGGTTCACATCTTCCTAGATTCACCTATAGTTTCGTAACATTCTGAATAATCAAAATTCAGCTCTGCTTATGGTTGTAGCAGCTGCTGATCTGGCCGGCTAGTTAGCATTCAAAGTTTAGCTGGACTGATAAAAAGGAAGTCATCTATTAAAATAGAGAGACTAAATAAAATTAGAATTATTAAATATTTGCAGTCTACATAATGTTTACCTAGTGTAAATAACACGAGTCACAAATCTGATTTTATTGCAGGCTCTTCAATAAAACGTATCATATCTACTTAGAAACATTTAACTAGCATAATATCTTCTCATGTGTATCTTCAGCCCAAGTGTGTTTGAATAAATTACCTTAAATCAGCCTTAGATTTGGTGTCTATTTACAAAGAATGATCATTGTTGGTTACTAAATGACTGTGTGGGTGCTATATAAAATGGAAATACTTTATAGTACGTGTCAAATATGAAAAACCTGAAAAAGATGAGAAATTTTCCATCACACATCTTACGATAAAATCTTATCTCTTGTACTGAGGAGTCCAGAATTGTAGACAGTAGTCTGGATACAGCCTGACTAGGGCTGAGGAGAGGGCCAGATTCACCTGCCTCAATCATCATTACTTAGAAGCAAATTAAATTTAATTATATTTTTTTTAATTCTCACATTTTACTAGCACAGCTTTAGAAATTAGGGTAGTTATTTCACCAAGCTTTTTATGATTCTAAAAATAGTTTCAATAGTCTAAAATAGTGCAGACTTTAGAATAAGATTAGATAATCAAAGAGATTAATTTCTTCTCAAATTAGATAATCCTCCTAATGGATAGCCTGTAACTCAAGAAAAATGGCTGTGCAGTGATGACAGTATAAGATCAAATAATTTAATTGTTTATAGGTGTCCTCTTAAAACAACTTTTTTTTGTTGAATGGCATAAAATCTGGAAATCTATTTTTCTTGGCATGAACTTCAAAATAAACTCAGCTACTTCCATTAGAAATAAGATTTTTAATACAGTTTCACCCTTTCACTAGGCTATTTTTAAAAATGGCACTTTGAATGCTTGTGGAATGAGAAATGAAGTTACAGAAAACAATGATTGTGAGAAGTTCTGGGAATGACCTCAGAATTTAGCGTAAGAAATGTAGTTACTTGATTCTGTCCCTATAACAAAGGGAAGTTTAACTGTGTAAATAGGGATTGAGCCATGAAAATAAGGAATTTACTTACAAACTGCTCATCTAACAGTAGCTGATTGTGTTTCAAGATGACCATGGAAACTAGAGAAATTTCCTGAAAGATACAGGAATTGGAAAACATTTCTAATAAGTGTGTAAGGGCTTTAGTTCATTCAGATGTCCAAGGAGACCACAAAAACCTGACCACTGTGTTTAAGTACAGGAATGAATACAATGTCTTTTTAAGAGTCTGATGAGCTGATGAGAAGACCCAACTGCTTCTACTAGAAGCTATGGAAACTCATCTGGTGTAATATTCATCCAGTTTAGCCATGGAAAGTGGTGAACAGGCCATCACCAAAAATTCTTAGCATGAAACAGCACAGTTTTTAGAAATATCTTCAGAGTGCTCTTTATTCCTCTTTATGTGGGTGTAGGAGCACACATTTTCCAACCTCTGTGTAAGAAATCTGTCAGGCAAGACCTGAGACAAACAGTAATCCTGGTCTACCGGGACTTGAAATGTGGAGTTCTGAGTTCATATGTGCACCCAACATTTTTGGAGCTCCTAACCTCCTCTTGACGTTGGTAGGTTTATGTTAAAACAACTGTTATAGCTAAATCTCAAGTTCCAAAGTTTCATTCAGCATCTTGACAAAACTAAAGTGGAATTTCGTCCCACACCATCACTTCTGTTTTGCTTGCTTTGTTATCCTTTTCGTGAAGCATCAGATAAGCTGGGCACCTCTAAAGACAGGCTAAGGTGCCTGGCCACTGGCCCGAGATAGCACAAACAATTCATACAACAACATTTGTCATTTTCTGCACTACTTTCCAACCGCTTTGATCTTATTACTTTAATTGAACATTTAATGTGTGAATAGCTAAGTAAACACTATTAGCAGACAATGCCCATTTTTGTTGCAGTAGTTCAAAACACCTTGGTCAGTACTTCCTGTGTTTTGGCTTCCTTCTTCCTGCTGCTTTTGATTCTGTACAATGTAGAAAGGCTTAGAGGCTACTCTTAAACTTTGTTCCTATAAAGTAGCATTTTCCAGTTTTCTTAATTTCTTGCTCTGATTTACTGCAGTGCTCTCAGCAATTATTCATTGACTCTGGGCTCTAACTCATTTTCTTTCCCCATGAGCATGGGACCGTGTAGATTCTATTTGTAAGAGTAATTCTGGAGCATAGCTGTCATTTTAGTGGCTAAGGCATACCAACTAGTGTGCTGTTGATTTTATTTATCTTCACTAAAAAATATGCTATATATATTTTCACTTTAAAGACAATGTAAGGCAATGCAAGCATATGCATTTTTGTGACAATTGTGCCTTTTCTAATTGTAGGATTCAGTGAAGTGGTTAAATTGCCAGATGTGCTTGTTATATAAGTGTTAGATTTTTTTTTTTTTGCTCACCTTTATAATCTAGACCCTATTTTCTCTATTTTCTTCTTCATATCACTTAGGAGATACAAATCAGTATATCCTTTTAATGTAGTTGGAATTTTTTTTCTGACTCACTATTCAATATTTAAATATTTATAACTCAAAGAAAATAATTCAATGAAATAAAAACCTTGTCTGCTTGTGTGATGTCACAGTGACAGAAATAGAAATTCAATCTTGCTTGATTGTAGGGAGAAAAGTATATTTATAGTCCTTGTGGAAAACTGTTGCAGCTTTCTTCATGAAGCAAGAAACTAGAGGTAAATCTGATATTAAATGGTTCCTCATCTGAAGTCCTTGAACACAGAAGAAATCTGGAAATCTGTCAAAAGAGAGAGGTACTGGGTGAGCTCTGACAGACTCCTGCAATCTCTATTTTAAAACTCATTTCAAATGCACAATCCCAGAGCTACTGAGCTTTGTGACACAATTGCTGATGATTAGGCCTAGCGATGGACAGCTGTGACTGTCTAAAAGTGTATTTTATTCTCCCCTTTGTCGGTGGTTGCGCAGAGGGAAGAGGGAGCACCTGTTTTGAGGGGAGGGCTGCTGCACCAGTGCAATTCATGAAATGCAATTTCATTGCAGGGATATACCAGTGCATACTAAACAAGCCCTGTCCAAAACATGCGACTATTCTGATCCTGTGGCACTAAACTTTTGAATATCATTGAGGGGATATGGCTGTTATTCCTCATCAAAGGATGCATGATTTCTTTTCCAAAAAACTGAGAGTTAGCTGATGAGAAGCTTTCAAAAATGTCTTCTGAGGATATTTTTCTGTGGAGCATGTACTGCAGTGGCTTTGTGTTGTCTAATTAGATATGTGTTATCTGCTACACTTCTGCCAAAAGAAAAGTCATTTATCAGGCAGTAAAAGAGATTTTACTTACCTCACCTACTGTCAGAAAATTATTACATCAGTTCAATGCTTCTGTCTTAAAGCAACCTCATAGTCTCTTGTCAGCTTTTGAATCATGATGGGTTGATGCTCAATGTAACAATATGAATGAATTTTAAAGGAAAGGAGATTCCACTGCTGAGAAAGTCATTCCCTGAACAGTAGGGCATTTGGGGAACTCATTTTCAGTGCTTTCCTTTTTTCATTGAATTTTTGCTGCACTGCACTTGATAAGTTGTCTTCCACATGAAAATTAGTACTTGAGAGAAAAGGAAAGAACACCACTAGACATATGAATGTGTGGTTTAAAAATATTCTGTTTTGGTAATGGCTGATTGGCCACCACTTGCTTAAACTGATAGGAGGCTTTTTTAGAAAAACAGACATTTCTTTCAAAAAACCCAATGAGAAAAGGCAAGTGTTGGAACAGTAACTGAAAACTGAAGGGCAGTACTGTGTTCAAGTGACTGAGTTTTGTTCCATCAGAAAAAGTGGATTCTTTACAAGATAGCATCAGAGCATTAGTCACTGCAATTGACACTAACTTATACAACAAGAATGTGTTTGACCAAAACCATCTTCCATTCAGCTTCTCAAAGGTATTGCATCACCTAAATAAGCAGAAAGTAGGCATTTTTCTTAGTACTTTACAGAAACCGCCAATTAAGCACAAGGAAATTAGAAGAGTAACAAGAAAATGCCTCTGGGTTCCCTCTGTATAAGTAGGGCACAGCTGCAGCCCTATAATATCCTTATGATGTAACTCTTTGAGGAATTGCCATGAGCTCTCCGCAGTGCAAAGATATACCAGGAGCGTTCAGAAGCTCTATAGAAGTAAAACTCTAATACCATATTCACTCACAGGAGGGAAAAGTGTCATTTCATTATCCTTTTATTTGATGTCCATTTTCTTTCATCAGTAAAAAATTCTTCATAATGGTGACTACTAGTTCTCATTTCTTAATAAAGCATGAAGGATATTTCATTGGATTTTATAATTAAATGTATCTTCAAACATATTCAAAAGAGGCCAGTGCCATTTAACCAAGTAGATCATAATAACCATCACCAATGGGAGGGGTGCTCCGAGCACCATCCCCCACTTCTCTGCTGAAATTGGGAACAGTTCCAGCATGAGGTTTTGAGAACTTTTCTCAAAGCCCAAAAACTTTCAGTTTTCTGTGTGACCTTGGTAAGGGCAAGATTTTTTTTTTTTTTTTAATTGCCTAAATCTTACACAGCTGCCACCTATGAAAATGAAGTCATACAGAAAAGCCCTACACAGCCCTGGCTGTTTTGTGACCGTTAATGTCAGAGCTGCTTCCTACACTTGACCAAACTTGGCTTCATGATAATGTGTGTCACAGCTGGTATGAACAAACAGCACTGTCCAATTTACAGCTGTATAGACTGATTCTACCACTTCAGTATAATTTCAGAATTTAATGTGGTCAGATGTGAGCACAAGCCAGGATGCAGTTTCAGCTCTTGTAGCTTAGTGGCAATGCAAATGTGTTAGTGACACGTTGCTGTTGACATGGTCACGACATGTATAAACGAAGTAACAACTCCAGGCAACAGCAAATGCAAATGCTGCTTTTATTTCTACAAACCCCCTTTTATACAAGGTCCCAGCACCCATTCTATGTCTCTATTGGCTTCTACATTAGCACCCCACAAAACTACTGGTGGCTTGAAACTAATACCCATCTAAAACAATCTAAAGCAACAAACAGCTCCCTTGAGCAGCCACGCATTCTTTCATCTGATGTTTTGATTTCTTGCTTCTGTTGATGCTAAAATTCTCATGGGTACAAACCGAATTCCCAAGGGTACAAGGAGATTGTGTCGAAGTCGAGCTCTGTGAAAGGTTCGGTTTCCACAGTGACAAGACTAGTGATTTCTATTAGCAAGATAAAAATTTTCACTAGTTAGTGCTTTTCATTCTCTTGATCATTAGCGGACCATCTGTGTCATGTGATAGTTGCTGCAGGTAAAGCGAGGGACCACCTTATCTATCCATTGTTGGGAGCTGGAGGTCACCACAAGGTAAAGGGGACAGCAGAGGATGGCACAGGCCACTCCAGCTGGCTTACCCATAGCTTTTCATCAAGGGACCTCTTGGGCTTAAACAGGACATCTGTTTAAACAGGTAATTTCAGCACTGAGGTCAATCTAAATTTCAAGCGTATGTAGCTTTAAAGAAGTGGGGAAAAAAGTATTTTCAATTTACTAAGTGCTCAAGGTTTTAAATGCAGAAGCTGTTTATGTAACTAATTAATGTTGGAACAATTATCCAGGAGAAGATGGGTACAAAGTACTACAGTACATTTACGCTGCCACCAGCTGCTGTGCCCACACCACATTCTCACAAACACACTGCAAAGGGTTCACTCCCAAAGCTCAAAGCCTCCTCTGAAATAATTTCTAAGTATCCAGTTCAGCCAGAATATCCATGAATTTATGCCCAAGAAGAGCAAAATGCTTGGCAATAATACTAGCTTATAAGCTTTTGAAGCCCCAGCTGATGAAACTGAGAAGATATGCAAAGAAGATATTACAGGCTCAGTAAGGTAGTTCTTTTGATAATTTCTGAGGGTTTGTATTTTTCATAGAGGTCGTGTATCAAATCCCATAAAACAACAGACTTTTTTGAAAGGTAACAGCAACTCCAGCTACCTCTGATGGAAGTAAAATTCAAGCAATGTATCACTGACAGTTTTCCTTCATTTATTGCTGATTTTCTCCTATTTGCAAGGACAGATGACAGAAGTTCTTAATTCTTTCAACACTGTCTATATACACATTGGTTGCAGATATTCGTGTATATGTAGAGATTTTTCACGCACTGCATACATAAAGATTCTTTGCTTAAACAAAATTTCTTAGACTTCTGATTCATTGACTTACATTCGCAGAAATGCATTAGAGTTATGCAGTTGTAAGGACCTGTACTTCCATATGCAGTTGTAAGGACCTGTACTTCCAATGTAGTTGGATTCTTCTCATAGAGTCCCAGAGGACTTTTTCACAGCAGGGATAAAGTTTAAAGCAGCAATCAAAATCTCAAAGCCAAATCTCATTTATCAGTATCATTTACAAGATAAGGCTGGATTTCCCTCCCAATAAAAGGGCAAATTTGATTTGCCTTATGGAGCCCATGAAGGAAAAAGAAAAAGAGTTAGGACAAACATAAAAATAGGACAATGTAACAATCTCCCCCCAATACAATAAACACAGATTAAAGAGTCCTCTCACTGCAATATTCCCAGGGCTGCTTTAAGGTCCTGCCCAGAGAGATTTCACTTTTGTTGCCTCTAGCTGTGTCTGAGGTACTCAGTATTTGCAGAAACTTTGCACCCAGCACACTACCTTTTCACATTTTAGTACAACCCTCATCTCCTTTGTTCCTGTTGCCAGATGAACTGTAGATCAGCAGTGACATTAGGAACAAATTGAAGCAGTTTATTACCTGAGATCTGCATACCGCTGAAGAGAATACCAAATATTTATGAATGTGTCTACTCTACTATAAATCCTGATGTGAGGAATATAGTTTGGGAAATGATCAGCAGATACACTTTTAACACACCAATCTTATGACTATAAAGTACTATGCTCACAACTGTCTGTATGTTCTAATTTACACTCACTACCACAGTCAACCTGTAAGGGGTAATGACACAACACAACATTTCTTTCCTACATTTTATTTCTGCCAGCACTCTGCAAGTAAACAACAGACCACCAAAGGAGCTCCTTTTACATATATACAACTGCAGTGGGGCTCAGAACTTGTTTATCTACCAAGCTTTGAAATTAATCCTGCTTGTTAAATCTTGCTCTTGTCAGTGCTTGTTGACATAAAGGAATTTATTGCTAAGGGGCCAGGTGTGATGACAAACACCTGGGAACTTGATATCTTCATAATTAACAGCTAAGAAAATGCAGCTCATTGTAAAGCCTATCATCAGAGGAAAAACCTTCTGTTAGACAAACTGACATGAGGTTGTTGGCACTGGTCAGTCTGATGTTCCCATCTCCTTAGGTCAGAGTGAAGCAAAGATTTCTTTTAAATTGGGAGTGTTGGATAAGTTGTCATGCAATGCATGCTTCAGTAGAAAAGAGTCTTAGTCTGTGATGGATAAAGTTATTTGAACAAATGGAAATGTAAATATTTCTGAATTTGCACATATCTTGATCATTACACATCAATGGTTTTTAGTTGCTCAACTGGGAGAAATATTTAGACAATTTTCACAAAGGTACAAAAGATACGTATGAGGTGGAACTTTTGGATGATGGCTGTGATCTTCATGACTATAAAAAACATCCCAAAAATAAATAATAATTTAAAAACCAAACAAAACAAACAAAAAAACCCCACTAAAAACCCAACCCTACTACCACTAGATGGCATTGACTCAGCATCCAAACCTAGAAACTTACTTCAGCTTTATCACAAATAAAGTTCATCCTAGTGACAGCTTTAATATTAAAAGCTCTCATAATCGTTCTTCATATATGTTCTTCAGTTTCCTTTGTGTACATTATGCATCTCATAATTCTATTTTCTATCTATCTATCTATCTATCTATCTATCTATCTCACATATTAACATTGGCATGCATTGTCAAACTACATCATTGCCGAGATGGATATGTTTTAAGGATGGATGTCAGAGGAAACTTTCATTTGATGCTATTCGACCACTGCTACCACCTGCAGAGTTTGGGTGAGATCCCTGAGATTGTCAGTCTACACCAAAATCCAGCACAGCATGCAATGAACTTTGTCAGCAACAGCAGGATGTTGAAATCGTGTCATTTTGGCATCAATAATTCCAAGAGCTCCTGCTCTGGTTGTCTTATTCAACCCAAGATTTTTACAACCATCTGCTTTGATCACTAATGAATTATTTTTCATGGGCTGGAGGAGACTCCTCTCTCTCTGAGCAAGAAGCCAGTACTGGGGATTTAGTCCCAGCCTTCCCATCTTTCCCACTGTCATTCTGGAGGCATGTATCAGGCCCTACCGCTGTGTCCTGTATGAGCTCTGATGTGAAGCAAGAAATTTTTTCTGCTCTTGCTCCTTTTGTGTCTGTTATTTAAGGAGTGGAAGCACAGTGCCTGCTGCCTGCACCATTCCTGGCATCATGTTTGGTACTTGGTCAATCAAACACACCTTGGTGTAGGGTAATGGGAAAGGAGGCTGGAGGCTAGCCCTTGTGAAGACAGGCCTTCCTACAGGGTGATGGTGCACGTGTGACTTAATGTACACAAATATTCCCCATATTGTCTGAATTTCAGCTCCCTGTTATACCCTGTAGAGATTTTCTTCCTCTGTTTGGAACTGGGATAGCATGGACCAGCATAGCAGTATGGCATGCACATTCATAATGCTGTTTGTACCTTCACTTCCAAAGGCACGAGCCTGCCAAATGTCAACACACGTGTGCACATGGCACAACTCAGTCTACCACCTGTGATGCTGTCCTGTCAAGCCTCCACGCCTTCTCTTGTCCATTTCTGTGTGCTGGGATGCTCTGTGTCACCAGCCCTGGGGACACCAGACAGGACTGAGTCTGAATGGTCAGCCAGGGAAAATGTTGATGGCAAGGAGCAACAGTGCACAGTGCAGGAGAAAGAAAGGGGATCTGTGGCCAGGGCAGAGGAATTTACTTGTGTTCTGCTCCACTCAGAGCTGTCAGGAGAGGGGGAGGCTGTGGGGAAAGGAAATGTGATAAGGTCTGTGTTGGCTACTGCAGCCTTGGAAAATCAGACTAAGAGGGGAAGCAGAGCCTTCAGGAACCTCCTGCTAAGGAAATCTACTCTTCCACTTTCCACCATGAATTCAAAAGCTTCTGGCCTCTTCCTCTCCCCCAAGACCCTCCTTTTCAGCTATCAGAAGAAATGATCTATCTGTTCTGTGACCAGGTTTCTGAGAGCATGAAGGCTCTCTGAGTTAATCTAATAATACAAGCTCAAAGATATTCAGATAAACTAGACTTACCAAGTCATGACTTGGTCATGAAGAAGATGAAGTTCCTCTGACATTGAATGAGACAAAGGGCTAGGTCCACCATGAGCACACATGCCTACTCAGCACCTCAAAGCACCAACAAAGCCCTGCCAGAGTTCCTGGTTTCGATTAGGGTAGTCAATTTTCTTCACAGTAACTAGTACCAGCATTTCTATAATATAGGGATCAAAATGTTTAACTTTGAAGTTGCTGAAGCTCCTAAGTAATTTATAGGAGTTTAATAATCCAAGCATTCAAATTTGCATGTTGGATCTGTTGGACCACGCAATTTGGTTGCGGGCAAGCAAAGAACAAAAAGTTGACCAAGTTGAACAAAGCTGAACATATGAACATCCATGGAAGAGGCACCTAATCAGGCACCTAATGTGGCTGGCACATGAGAGGGAAGGGACACCATCCAGAGGGACCTCGACAGGCTTGAGAGTGTGGCCCTCCATGAATCTCACAAAGTTCAGCAAGGCCAAGTGCAAGGTCCCGTACCTGGTTTGGGACAATCTCAAGCACAAATACAGGCTGGACAGAGAACAGACTGAGACTAGCCCTGGGGGGAAGGACTTGGGGGTGTTTTTGGACAAAAAGCTCAGTATGACTTGGCCATGTGCCCTGAAGAGCCCTGAAGGTCAGCTGTATCCTTGGCTGCATCAAATGAGTTGTGGCCAGCAAGTCAAGGTAGGTCTTTCCCTCTACTCTGCCCTCACGACACCCCACCTGGAGTCCTGCAGCAAGCTCTGGGGACCCCAACACTAGAAGCACAAGAACCTGTTGGAACAAGTTTAGAGGAAGACCACTAAGCTGATCACAGGGCAAGAACATACCACCTATAAAGACAGGCTGAGAGAGGTGTGGCTGTTCAGCCTGCAGAAGAGAAGGCTCCAGAGAGACTACCCTCCCAGTAAATAAAGGGGCCTTCAGGAAAGCTGGAGAGGGGCTTTTTACATGGATATGTAGTGGTAGGACAAGGGGGAATGGCCTTAAGCTGAAGGAAGGTGGGTTAATATTAAATATACAGAAAAACTCATCAATATAAGGGTGGTAATGCACTGGAACAGATGGCTCAGAGAGGTTGTAGACTCAGCATCCCTGGAGTTGTTCAAGACAGGCTGGATGGGGCTCTGAGTAACCTGACCTAGTGGAAGGTTCCCTGCCCATGGAAAGGGAATTGTGTCTAGATGATTTTTAAGGTCTCTTCCAACCCTAACCATTTTATGATTCTATGATACTGTGCTCTTCAATCCATGTTCTTCCCTGCACACTTCCCAGGTTGTTTCTGAGCAACCAAGAATGTAGTGAAACTTTGGTAATGCTAAGGGGCAAGGTAGATATTCTCAGAGTAGATGAGTTTTAAAAAAAAACAACAAACAAAAAAGACCCAAAGGACCCAACTGGTTTGTCTTTCTCAGATCACACTTACCAGTTTGTTTCTAAAGAAAACTCGGGATATAGGAGGCTGAAGGTAGAGCAGATAAACACCTGTATCCTGTAAACTGTAAGGAAATCAGACCACCTTCCTGTAATAAGAGAGATTCAGTTTCAGGTCGTTTTTCTGTTTGCAAGAACTTCATCCCCAATTTCCCTGCTCAAGGCCCCAAGTTTCTGGCACCATCAGGTTTCTTTTGTGGCTTTGTGGCAGGTTGACCCTGGCTGGATGCCCAGTGCCCACCAATGCCACTCTATCATTTCTCCTCAGCTGGACAAAGGAGAGAAAATACAATGAAAGGCTCGTGAGTCGAGATAAGGACAGGGAGACTTTAACCAATTGCCATCACAGGCAAAACAGACTCTTCTTGGGGAAATTAATTTAGTTTATCACTAATGAAATCAGGTAGGGTAATGAGAAGAAAAACCTAACTCTTCCCCCCCTCCTCCTGCCAGGCTCAAATTCGCTGTCCGTTTTCTCCCCCTTCTCCCCTCCACTGCTACATCACACATTGTCTCTGCTGCTCCTTCACCCTCAGGAGGAGGACTCATCAGTCTCCCTGTGCTCCAGTGTGGGTCCCTCCTGTGGGAGACAGTCCTCTACCAGCTTCTACAGTGTGGGTCCTTCTCATGGGATTCAGTCCTTCAGGCACACATGGCTCCAGTGTGGGTCTCCCAAAAGTCCTGTCAGCAAACCTGCTCCAATGTGGGCTCTTCTCTTCACAGGCCCACAGGTCCTGCAAGGATGCAGCTCCAGTGTGGGCTTAGCAGCCTCCTTCAGGCATCTACCTGCTCCAGAGCACAGTCCTGCAGCTGTGGGTGGATGTCTTCTCCCCCATGGACCTGCATGGGCTGCAGGGGCACAGCTGCTCCACCATGGGCTGCACCACGGGCTGCAGGGGAACCTCTGCTCCAGTGCCTGGAGCACCTCGTCCCTCTCCGTGTTCACTGGTCTCAGTGTCTGCAGGGCTGTTTCTCACATATTCTCAATTCTCTTCCCAGCTCCAATAGCCTTTTTTTTTTTTTTAAACTCCTCTCCTCCTTCTTATGTAGGTTAACCCAGAGGTGCTACCACCACTGCTGGCCTTGGCCAGCTGCAGGCCCATCTTGGAGGTGGCTGGTGTTGGCTCTGCCAGACATTGTGGAAGCTCCTGGCATCTTCTAACAGAAGCCATTCCCCTTAAACCTTGCCAGGTAAACTCAATGCAGGCTTTCACCTTTACTGCCAAATTCAAGCCCATAGGACATAGGACATAGGCTATGCAAATCTTGCTAACTCCAAAGTCTTGACAAAATCAGACCCTAAAAGTAGTATTAGTTTCGATAGTTTTATGGGATTTTTTTCCAAGGAATTTTGATCTCCTTTTCCAAAACGGCTGGGTTGACTTTTAGGGTATTATTACCTCAGAAAACTGTTCATAGCATGTTGCCACAGAAGTATCCACCTAGTCTCTCTTATAAAGATAGACTAATCCCAGCTCATAAATTCTGCCAAAAACAAAAGCTAAATTTACTGCAGATTACAAGCACATGGCATGAGTGGTTAAGTTGGATGGATATAACACTGGATGGATGACTCCTGGTGGCAGAACTTGCCTAAGTGTGCAAATGAGGTGGGAGGAAGAGAGGTCGGATTTTGTGAAGTCTTAGTGTGACTCCTCACAGCTCTACTGTGAAGTCTATCAGTAATCAGCAAGTGCTACACGGCATGTGCTTTTTTTTCTGGATTTCCAGATGTGTG
Organism: Vireo altiloquus; assembly: GCA_013396875.1. Classification (NCBI taxonomy): domain Eukaryota; kingdom Metazoa; phylum Chordata; class Aves; order Passeriformes; family Vireonidae; genus Vireo; species Vireo altiloquus. Next base: position 183,021 of record VZRF01009670.1, read on the forward strand.
TTACTTGTTGGATCATGTGTGAAGCTTGCTATTTGCCTGACACAAAAACCCATGGAATATGTGGCAAAAAAAGAGCATTTCTGTAAATGTTCTTTACTTTAACTGCAGAAATATTAAGCCCAGGGGGGAGTGGGGAGAGCGGGTGCTCAAAAAGAGGCAAGTTTCATAGTTTGCCTGTTAGCAATGGATCACAACTCTTTTTAGAAAGTGATTTTATTTACTGTGAATGCTTTGTTCACAGCCAAAGAGATCAACTCAGCTGTAGGCCTTTCAGAAGGTATTTAGCAATATCTCAGCCTAGTTGTTCCTCTGGTGTCCTGCAGCATGTATCAATCTATTTACAAAAAAATCAGATCAGCAGCCCATAGGTACTCTAAACTCTCTTACACTTCAGAAGTGATTGGCAGCACCCAAACTGTGTTTTGAGGTTGATACTCTGGTCCACATGAATTCCCTAATTGTGCTGTGAATAGCTGGTGCTGGTCCCCATGCCAGGACCACTTTAAATATTCACTAGCAGAGATTACCAGTGGTGTTCCCTAACACCACCTAGCCATAAGCATGGATATTTTAGACTCGATTTGTCTCATATTTGTCCGGAACTGGGTCTTCTCCAGCTAAACATACAAAGCACTAGAAGTAAAGCTTGGGTTAAGTCCTCCCATATCTTAGAAAACCATTTATCTTACCAAAACCAAACAAGACTGTGAACGTTTCACCTTTCATAACATAGAGAGATGAAATACTCATTACACAGGAATAAAAAAGCAGTAACCTCTCTCATGTCTCTTGCACATAAATGCTTGTTAACAGCCTTCAGCACGCTGGAAACCAACCTCATTGCACAAAGAACTCCTAATCTCAGTATGAAAGAGAAGTTCCCTTCCAGACTGGTGTACAAAGCATCCATAAACTTGTGGATATTTATCACGGCACAGATGTGACTTTAGCTTCTGCCCCAATATACTTGAGAATTACTGCACAAATGCAGAAAGCAATATTATGCAGAGACATTGCAGTGGATCCATGAGGATGCTTTCACAATTCAGCCAATTAAGTCTATGTAATGAATATGTACCACAGAATATGAAAAGAAATCACAAAGATATCTGCATGAATTAGATTCTTGTCTCATCCCATTGTGCTTTTCAAATATGAGAGATTTCATTCAAATGAACTCTCTTTCATTTCAAAAAATCAACAAGAGTGTTAAAAGGAGTAATGTAAAGAAAAACTGTGCCATCTGAAGAGATTTTGAAGATAACTGCTGATTTGTTCATACTTACCCTATTTGCTTGAGACATGACCTATCCTTGGGCAACATAAGCATCTTGGGTTTTTAAAAGTTTGCTTGTGTTGCATACTGGTAAATGCCTGACATCTGTTCCTCTTTTCCAGTATTTAATCACTGCCCTCCATGTGCCCTCACATGACAACAACAATCCTTTTCTTCCCCCTCACGTATTTCAGTTTCTGTATTCTCTCTGTCTTTGAAAAACCTCCACCTCAGGCTGTTTTCTCTTATTGGTACTTTGGCACTGAAATTATTATTGTTTTTATGAGTTATCAAGTACATGGCTACAAAGTCAAAAGAAATATTTTGAGAAGAAGAGACATTATTAATTTTAAATTCCCATGTTCCTTGCCAAACTTTGGATTTTCACTTCCAGAAGAACAAAGCAAAAACATTATAAAACACAAGAAATCTTCCACTCTTGATCTAAGGGAAGTTAAAAACCTTTTTTATCAACCTCAGTCTCACAACCAAAAGTGATTATCAGTTTTAACCTTGAAAAAGCATCCGTGACTTGAGGTAAACTGTGCTTGGCTAATGAGGTTATCTAACATAGCTCAATGAATTTGTCAAGGCTAATGATGATCAGTATATAGGCTTAAGAGATTTTTACATCAAAGCACAAATCTGTTTTATATTTTTTTGTTAAATCGTTACTCTGTATGATTGTTGATTATCTCCTACAAAAATTTACTTTATAATCATCTTCTTTTGTGTTACTGTACAGAAATACCATACTCAAGGTTGTTGCAGATCTGTGTAGCTGAAATCTGGCTCACTGATGGATCTGAGGACAGTACAATAAAGTAGATTGATGTCACTGAAGCACTTAATGTACTGTGAATTAAAAACATGGACAATATATTTAAGTATAATGGTTGAATAATTCATAATTTATGAATATGACATACAAGGAAAGAGAATTTTTTCCCTTCCCACAAAAGTCAATAGAATCACAGACTGGAGGTTTTCCAAACGTCAGTGAGAGGAGGGCAGGGGGGAAGGAAGAAAGAAAGAAAGTCAAAACTCACCTATCAATAAGGCACATATGTACTTGACCATGTAGGGCACTAATACCAGAAAGTATAGGCGAAGATAATCTGACAAAAGTTACCACTGTATGTAGTCATGCACACAAAACATGACAAGAGGGTACAGAAACATGAAAGCTTTTTAATAAAATACGCATATTACAACATGGACATAACAAGTCTGTACATATTTGATCTAAAACACCATGTTAAAAGACCTTGTATAAAACTGTCTTAAAATACATTTTTGTAAAAATGCAACTTTCTGATCTGTGGAATTCTTCTCTTAGTCTCTGCAATGCTTTCCTGTCCACCCTCATTGTTACAAGGACTAGCCCCTCCAGAACTCTGTGGAATTCTTGAGAATATTTCAGGCAACCTAAAAACATATTACAAAAGGTACAAACATGTTCACCATAAAGTTATGTTCTACAAGAAATTATTGCTGCCTATTCTTCAGATAAATCACCTTTGTAAACCAAGTACCAACCACCATCATGCATGGTAATTCAAGAAACTCCTTTTCATCCAGAAATAATTGCTGCTAACAGGCCTCCTTAGTGTAACTATTTACCATAACATCTCTGCTTATTTGCACTTTGCAACAGATCACATTTATGATGAAGTAACAATTCACGGGGGGGTTGTTTTCTTCTTGCTGTGTAGACAGAAACCAGGATGGCTGTAAAACTTAACATGGCTGTCGCCCGAAAAAGGAGGACAGAGACTTTTCTGTATTAACATGCATTTATGTCATGGGATTCTGCACCAGCATTGTACTTGCCATGACAGGTGACACAATAATAAAAAATTTCAGTGAAATTTATAAATTCTTAGACAGACTTCTATATAAAAGCCTGGTGCATATTACAAGAGCACATGATTTTTTTTCTGTTAGCTAATAGCTGGGAGACGTGTACTGAAAATGTCATGTAGTGTTCACAGAGTGACTGAATTTGGCATTTTTCTGACTACTGGATTTCCTTACTCAATAGTTTTGATTGAAAGGATAATTTTCCTAAATTACACTCTCTGCTTTTAGAATTTTCAGCCTCAGGTTCATGCTGAAGCTCATTTTGTGTAAGGAATCCAATTGTACTGAATTGAAAAGTCATAAAAATCTAAAAAAGTCTGTACATTTATAAAAATGTCACAATTTTGGGTACTAATTTTTTAGGCTCCTTAAGGACTCAGAGAAATTGCTGGCATATTTGAAAAAGCTGTGAATCTCTCTCTCTCTTTTCATTTTTTTTAATAGGATAAAACACACTTGTAGAACCATGAAATGAGGGTTTTTGATTATATGTCATACACACTACAGTCACTAGTCTGAAAAGTGCCTGCCATGGATAGAGGGCTCTAACTTTGCTATCCATAATAATTCTCCCCATTGCTCTGACAGACTCAATCTGCTCACATCTGATATGGGAGCAATATCAGAAAAGATAGGTATCAAGGAACACAGCAAATTAAAGAAAAGTATATGCAAACACTCAATTTAGCTGTCTGTCATCTGTCTGAGAGCATTTAATTTACTGTCTATGTGTTACAGAGCAGATAACAACACATCCTGTGCAGTCTGATGCATTTTTGGGGCAGAATCCAAGAGTGTGTCATCACTAGAGAATGTGCCCTTTCCAGAACTGCCAATAAAATAAGACATACACAGAAACCATCTGAACATGTAAACAAACGTGGTAGTGTTTTCGCAGGGAAGTGAGGGAGGATTCTGGCTGATTGTGACATTGTTTGTTGGTGGTGCTATGTTGAAGTCATGGGTGGAAACAGCTATGGCCCCCAGCTTCTGAGAAATATGTTCTTTTTCTTCTTAGGAAAAATTCCCTTGTATCTGTGGAAGTTTGGATGAAAAAATAAAATATGTAAAAGTAGTTATAATTAGTTTCAATATCATTGCTGACTATAAAGAAAGGCTCTTTTCTCTTTTCCCATTCTCTTACCTGAGATGGGAAAAGTGAAATGTACGTGAATGAAATCATCAGCTTGATCATTTTTATCTGGAAGATTTTACAGATGCTATTTACTGGAAAAAAAATTTTTTTAAATGAGTGTTGGAGTTAAATACAAACCTTAAAAACTATTTCTGAGTAAAATTTGAGAATATCTACAAAACTATACACAACATTGTCTCGTATTTTAGCTTCATGGAGGCAGCTATTTATACATACAGATGCTTGTGCCCATACTTTGGTCCTGCTTACCTCACCAGTCCTGGATCTTGCAGGGAATAGTGATAATATCTACTCTCAGTGCTTTATCATTACATGTCTTGCACATGCAGAATTCCAGAAAGGTAGAAAGTATTCTACATTGCCTCTCCACCATGGATAACAGCATTTAGGTCTCAGTTTGAGCCCATAGAGAGCTTGCAAACAAGATTAGGTAAAACAACTTTGCTTGAAGGGGATGCCTTTTGAAACACAAATATCCTGTCAGTATTCTTTCCATCTCTCAGTTGGCTTCTTTCAGCCCTTCTTCTTTTCACTCTAACATGAAAATCCTAGCCAAAAATTGTCGCTTCACAAAAATTATCCTGATAATGAGAATCGCTACAAGAGGTGACCCAGACAGCTCTTGGTACTATGACAATTTGCGTGTGCAGAAAGTAAACATTCAAATCCCAACTTCCTGTTAGCATTTCCTCAATAAGTCACTGGCACCTACAGTATCTTGTCTCCTTCTTATTTTTGCATGCAACATGTTACAATCACATTCACAGTGACCAAGTAAAAAATCTTTTCCATAAGACCCTCCTCCATGCACTGGAGTATGAATTTCCTGCTGCTCATCCACATCTCTGCTGCATGTCAGAAGACATATGGCAGTCATGTTGCTTTTTACCTGGGTAGACTTTTCCAAAATTGCCTACTTATCTTTGCTCTGTGCGATGTGTCTTATTTCTCATAACTGTGAAGGGAATTCATTAGTTCCAAATTCCCAAATTTGAATCAATCTTGCATTTTCCAAGGTTTTTGGCAGATTTTGACATTTTGGCCTGCTAAAAAGGAAAGGTGGCTTAAATAATTATCTCCTCTCCCTTCTTTTTTTTTTTTATCTGCTTTTCTATTATTGGATTTCTGTTACTGGATTGCCTGATTTTATGAATTTTTTTCTAACCCTTCCCACTTCACCTCCTCCAAAATGCCCTTTTCATTAAATCCTATAAGTCTCACCATTTTCATCACCACTCTCTTCTGGTTAGTCACTTCACACCCCTGCTCCAACCTCTTCTTTTAGTTTGTTATTTTGCAGTCTTCTTTTCAGACCATCCATAGCATCATAGTCAAAAATCTTCACTTCCTATTTGTCTGCAGTGCTATGGCTTGTTCTTCAATGTCCTTACTAATTCTGGTCTATGTTTTTAGCTCTCTTTCAAAGCTCACCTTCACTCTGAATCACTTTTCTCCTCCTGGTGAGAAACCCTGTTCTTCATGAAGTCTTCAATTCCTGTCAAGCAAGGAAAAGAAGATGTGGATAATACTGTGGTCCCTATGAGTAATAGCGAAGGAAGGTTACACCCTTTCATAGACACAGAGAAACATAGTGGAAAATTATGCCATTTGCTACTCCAGGAAAAATACAGTGAAGGCAGAGAAAAAGATGGGGTAGAATTTTCCCAAGGTTTGAGTGTGCAGGCATTAGCATGCACACATTTTTGCATACAGCTGTATCTGTACACATCTCTAGCTCTTCCCCTACTGACCTACAAAGGATACCTTGTAGTATCCTTTTTCTCCAGGCATCTCAGTTTACAGGGTAATTTGAATTGTTACTTCTGCAAACCACAAAGCCAAGAGTGAAAGACATAAGATATTTCAACCCTGAAGCCTCTAACAACCAATGTAATTAAAACAAAGCTCTAAGACATGCAATAAACATGCCTGAGTTGTAGTTTGTTGTAGCGGCATTTGAAATACAATGCAGAATTAAGGTTCTGCGGAAAAAGGAAATATTTCTAGGGTTTCTTGGCATTTTTAGCAGAAGCTGAACTTGGGGCTAAAGAAAGAGATCTTTCTGGTCTAATGTATGGAGATGTTGGATGTTCAACCTAAAATTAAAAAAAGAAATCACAGTGAGGAGGTACATGAGGGCTTAAGAAATTATGTCTGTGAATTGTCATATGTCATATTGTTATATGGAATATTAATAAAACTGACAACTGATGCATGTGTGTATGTTCCTGCATATAGGCACAAAAGTTTGCATATTCATAGATTAATGCTATTCAGACTTGGCCTTGACTGGCTGATGGGTTATTGAAATAAATACCACAATTTTTATAACCACAATCTCAAATATGGCACCCAAAGGAGGTACAGAATCACAGACTGTGAGAAAAATTAGTTTTGCTGCTTTGCAGGTTTTCCTTTGGTTTTGTTGAACCCAGTTTAGTTCATGTTGCTGTTATGAGGAAATGATTGTTTATATCTCTCATCTTGTGTGTATTGGAAAATTGGCAGCACTACCTTGTAATTCATCACTTATTGTGAGTCAGGGGACAATGCATTTTCAACTTCAGGGCAAAGGATTATACAGAGTCATAAAAGTAAAATATCACATCCCTCTGAGCTGAATCAACCTAATAACAGAGGTCTTACACAAACTTTGCAATAATATGCAGCAAAATTAGCGGGTTCTCACAGGCATTAAGTTGTATAAAAGTATTTTTTCTCTTATCTGTTTAGATTTTATTCAGCCAGCTGATGAGTCATGATCAGAAATGTGCCCTGTGAAAAGGAGGCTTTCTGAGAGAGCAGTGCTTGGAGATGGGAAATGGAACTAACTTAGCTAATTTTTACATTATTTACACTCAACTCCACACAGTGACAAAGCCAAGATACAGTTTGCAGCAATGACACTGCTCTTTGAAATTCACAAAGCAATTACCCAGCACTTGTCTTATCTGCAAACTGTACATTGGTAATGTAGTCAAGGTGAAACCTTGTCTATGTAATTACTGTACTCAAGAGAAAGGGTTTGGTACTTTGCAAACCCCAGTTGCCAGTTTTTCAATGCATTACCCATCACAAAATTTTCATCAACTTGAAAATATTTCAAAGTTTCAAATATTTTCAAAATATTTCAAGTCCCTAAGAGAAGTAAATATTAAGACACAGCAAACAGTCCATCTTGAACCTTCTGTTTTCTATCTTGGCATGGCTGACCAACTGGTTCGGGAAGAACCAAACTTACTATCCCCTCTTCTGAAGAGGGGGGGTAATATTATATTAACGCGGTAAACCCTTAGATTATGTATCATGGGCTAATTATAGTCTACTGATGTAGATTCTAGTTGTTTAATAAACATGAATTCTATATTCAGGTATGTTTCAAAATTTAATTTTGATTGTAAATTGTTTTAAGGAAAGAACAATATCTTTCTGAAATATTCATGGTGGAAATCATTAATAGGTGCTAGCAAATATCAACTGTTGAAATGAATGATCAATCTGAGATGTGAATAGTTACAATTCAAGCTAAAGGCAATTATGCCTCAGGAAATGTGTATTGCAGGTAAACTGTAAGCTTTCTGTTTAATGATGCATATGACAATAGAAACAATATTATTACTTAGATATGTCTGGCAAATCTAATAAGAATCTCATGTCTGGAAAAGAAATTACACAACTCCTGCTCATATTGTTTCTTTCAGGTGAAAAAAAAAAGTTTAATTCCGTTCTAATTTCGTTTGCTCTCACTTTCTATGCTAAGTGGAAATAGAAAGTAGGAGACCTGTTTTTTTCCTGCAAACATGCAAAACCATTTCGTACTTCACATATTGTTAGCGTGAGAATCCAACATCCTCTCTACCAGCATGCAAGCAAGTTTATTTCTCATTCACTGCCCCTTCCCTGATAGTAAAGGATAAAAAGATATTAAAAAAAAAAATCCCTTAACTTTCATCCTATACCATTTTTAACAGATCTGGTCACATACATGTAACAAAGAAGTTATTTAAATTATTTTTATACTTAATTATTTATCTTTCTTATTTACTTTTGAAAACATTGTTGTTCTTAGTAGAGTTCTGGAGATTCTGGTAAAACCCTTTTTGTCTCCTTCACCTGTACCTGACATCCATGGGGATGTTTAATGAGCTAGGGGACAAAGGAGCACCCCGGCTCCCTACTGCTCTCTGTGTTGCTCTTGTCAGTGCTTTCTGAGCTGCTATTAAGAAACAGCTGAACTTAGCTAAACCTGAAGCTACTAGCAAGGTTTTAGCAGCCTCTTTCTTGGAGTCAGTCATTAAACTGAGGAAGATGTTGGCCACTGGGGAGGAATAACAACCTCTGTGTTCACGTACCTACGTGCCCTTGTGCATAATAAAGAACTTGATGTATAAAACCCCTCCACACATTTCCTCTATCTCTCAAGGGCAAGCGAAGCTATCTCTGAGACTGAAAGTCTCTAGCCTGCAGTAACATGTTTAAGTCATCCTGTCACTAATGGAAAAGAAACAGCCAAGCAAAGGCCTCTTCTGTTTTGTCACAAAAGCACTGAGTATCAGGGTGGAAATTACCATAATTGCATATTACTGAGCCAAAAAAACAGCAACTCTCCATTTTACATCCCATCTGACTTTAATAGAAGCAGCTCAGGTTTGTAGGGATTATACTTTGTTTAGTCTCTGATAGAAAGCTAGTATTTAAGTAAATAGTAACCAGAAGAATGTCAATCAATTTTGCCATAAAGTAGTGCATGGCAAGCTAAATCAGGAAATTCTTTGCTGCTCACTCAAAACTCTGGCCTACTTTTCATGATTTCTCTTGTTTATAAAGTGGTGATTGAATTAATCATGTGTTCAATTAACTATAACTTCATGAAAGATCCTTAATAAAAGGAAGAAGCAAAAGAAGTACCAAATTAAAGGTCATAAGTTTTCCAAATAAAAGTACTTACATGTGAGCATTAAGTGTCTGTTAATATGCTCCTCTGAGACCATAAGCCCATGCACACATGCTCTTCTGTAAAGAGGAGTGAAAAGACACTTTGCAACACAAATTAGTGTTAGTCTGAGATAAAAAAGCAGAGTTTTTTTATAATGCTCATGTTGCCCAACAGAAATTACACCCTCACGGTTCTTTATCAAGGTTCAGAGAGTTTCTCACCCTTTTCTGTTTCCCTCCTTGACTCCTATGAGTGCTGGAGGCCTTGGACACAGACAGCTCTCACAGCAGCTGTGGGCAGCAGAGGTTGTCAGGAAGGCAGGTGGGGAAGGCATTAAGGTTTTGTCCAAGGCATGAAACGTGGGCCATTAGCTGTGCTGGCAGCAAGAAAAGAGTTGATTGTAGGAAGGAGGAGGGTTTAGACCTGTCCTGGTTTCAATCTTACAACATTTATGACAAAACATCTTACCCACATACACTTCTTTTGCTGCTCTTCTTATTTCTACAAGGTTCACCCTAGTTATGTCTCCACATAAAATATCTTTGCAAGCACATTAATTCAGCTCACTGGTTTGTGTCCACCAGTTAGACCATCAAAATCTTAAATTCTCCCTCAGCTCAGTGCATTCGAGGAAGTCCCTACCAAATCTCCTGCCAAAACCCATGGTGTTGCCAATGCAATCACTGGCAATATTAGAAAAGATTATTATAAGGTCTGAGGTAGGGCTGGCCCTGCTGGTCCTGAGCCATGAATAATTATTGGAGGAGGGAGCACATGTCACATCAACCAAGGTGAAGAAGAGAAGGAAGGTGAGAGGTCAGACCATACCTGGCCAATGTGAACTGATTCACTAGCAAGAGACCTGGGTCAGCCAGCTGCTGACAGGTGAGAATAAACCTGAACCTCTGCCTCTCTGGGACCCAAAGCACCCCTGCAACCCCTGTTATTTCTCACAGCTCATATTTACAGGGTCTATGCCCCTACAGTTTACAGGAGATGGAAGCATGAGGAGCACTGCTACAGGCAAGCAATAATTTTTGACAGCAGACATAGATTTTGTTTGAGCTCTAATAATAGATGATATAGCTCCTATTAGGACATTCTCCTGGAAGGTAGTTAGGCATTCGAATTATTTCTGCAGTTACTGTGCAGAACATGCGTGTGAGAAAGGTTCTCTCACGGCTTGAAATTTTTAGACATTTTTAAACAAAGCAAGCACAATGATTGGAGACTCAATTTGGCTGTCTGCCCTGGCACAAAGCGAGACACAGCGCTGGGTGTGGCACAGCTAGTATGCTGCTCAGCTACTCGGCAGCCAGACAGGGCTCAAAGGTTGCGACACCACATTTTATACCCCTCAAACCCCACTCATCACCTCCCCCAAGTCCTCCTCTTCGGGTTGAGGTGATTGGCTGGAGGTTGAGTCAGTTGTTCCTGTTGGCTCATCGCTTGTTCCCAGTTGTCTTGGGGCATGTTCCAGGCTTCCTCCTCATCCAATAATCCTCTCACGTTTATCCCTTTATGCTAAAGCCTCACTCCAACTCCTCCTTCAGTTACATCATTGGTCTTCCAGAACATTCCAACCTTCCCCATCACTAGCATACTTTATTAACCCAAACCATAAACATTATCGAATGTATTGATAAAGAAAAATGAGGGATGAACCAAACCCAATCACAACAGTCCCAAGCTCCAATTCCCCTCAACAGCTCACCACTCCAGCAAACAACCAACACTACACATCAATCATGGCTCTCCCCATCAATTAATCATCAGCTGTGAAAGCCAATTCCAGCAGCCTGGCTTTTGACAATAGGGAAATATTCATTTCATGAAACAGATCCAAGAACTCCCGAGGAGAATGAAGTGCCTCTATATTTCTACTTTCGGGGAAGCTAGAAAAACAAAAGGGAAATTCTTTCTTGAAAGTGTCAGGATGCAGGTCTCGTTAGGTCTCTTGTGGAAGCTATCCCAAAACTGTGTTGCTTTCCTCACTCACAGTCTGAAATCTGAGTAACCCTCTCTGCAAAGTCTTTGTTGAATCTAAACCAAAACCACTAACTTCTGCTAAAGATTATACTTGGTAGAATAAATAGGCTGCAATGCAAGTACTTGAATGCCATTTCTTAAATGTTCTTTTCTTTGAACCATGCCTGTTTTATTAAAAATAATCGTCTTTGTTTTTCAATATAAAACTAAAACATGTAAAACATTGCTCTAGCTACAAATTAGGTATAGTGGGTTCAGCAGCACTCAGGAGGCCAAGGTTGCTGCGTGTAACTTCCGAAATTAAACCAGGAAGGAAATCTGCAGTTTCACCCTGAGAGAGAGCAGGAATGTCTCATGTTGTGTCTGGGCCTTGGAAATGAGAGTTGGGATGTTACAAAACTGTGTTCAAAAGAAATTAAACCTTACAAAGAAACCATTCTCCCTAAGAGAGCAACTTCATTCTACTTTATATCGAAGAGCCTGCTAGTAAATGCAGAGACTGAAACACTTCTGAGCTAAAAACTGCTTGCTGTTGAAACTATTTTGCATGAAATGACCATGTATCTGCATATAATTAAAATCATTAATTGCAAGATGGATCATATTTTGGTAATGAGTAAATAAGCTTAGTAGAAAGATTATCGCGTAAAAGGATATGTAGAATATTGTCCTAGAATTTCCTAGCAAACCAATTTACATAACTTTGGTGCAATTATGAGGTGACAATATAAACACTGTTAGTTTTATAGGCTATAAATGCTAGTTTTAGCTTTCATTTAACAATCTGTTCTGCAGAGGTCTTTGCAGTGTGATAGTGTTTTAGCCTGAACATAAGCTAAAATTTCTATTAACAAAAGCTATTAAACTCTTTGTAGGACTATTCTGCAATTTATTTTCAAGTTTTTAATTTCAAAAATTAGTTAATACAAAGAAAGGCTGTCTTTTTACTTCGGTGAATGAAAGACTGAAAAAATCAAGTTACACGATTCATCAAGACTGCCTTAATATTGGCCCTTCATCATCTTACCATTCCTCAATGCTATTTGCCAACAATTTCCAGTGAGAAGATTGTGCCAAAGTCTTCTGGAGCTTATTGTGATTGTGGAGACTACTTCATGTTACAACATTAACAAGTGGCTTCAGGAGTTGTCACCTCCTTGGAAACACTAGACTACAAAAACAGCTGGATCTTTTGTGTTGTTCCAGCTCCGCCTTATCCAGGATTTCCTTCCACGACAGACTCAAGTTGGTCATTTGCCTCATGGGACTTTCATAGCAAAAAAAATACAAGATCCTACAAGACTTTCTGACAATAACTTGATCAAGAAACTTCCTGTGGTAGGATCCAATATTTTTGTCTTTCCATTTTCTCAGATGAAGGGAATCTATCCTTAGCTGTCTGGATAGAAATGTGCATACTTCTATGATTCTCACATGGGGTCTAAGCATAGAAAGCCCTGGCACAGCTGCCTGGGGAAAAGTGATTTGATGTAAATTCCTGTTGTGTAGCCATGCTTTTGGTTCCAGAAATCTTATCCCCTTGTTATGAGTCTTACCTGCTTTCACATGACAATGGAAATACATAAAATCTGAAGAAATACTAAGCTGATGGCAAAGAGCCATCTAGAGTGTAGAGATGGGAAGAAGTAGAAAGGCAAGGCGTGCACAGCAAGGTCTGCATACATGCAGCTTCCAGCCGGCAGCACTCTCAAGATTTCAGAGGCAGAGTCTGCATTGAGAAGGTGCATTTAACCTCTTTTGAAACAGATCCAGCAGAAGTCCTGTCTTAAGTAGCTCCTCTCCTTGTTCATAGGCTGCATAATAAACTCTTGAGGACACATGAGGTTGTGTCACTGAACAGGAGATAAACAGTCAAGTAATGTTACTTAAAAGCAATTTTTTGATCAAAAAAAGCAGTGAGATTGATCCAAGAACAAGAATATTTGTGTCATCATGGCTGGCACAGCTGACAGACAGTATATTCATTTATCTTCATCTGTACCTTCAGCTAATAAAAGCAGGGATTATCATCTACCACTGGCATCACACAGGCAAAACACTGACTTAGCGTTTAGCCTCCACACTTATTTTTTCAAGAGAATATAGAGGGTCTCTCTGTGAAAAGGAACCTATGGACTCTTCACATTTTGCTTTTGCAAATAGATTAGCACTAATCATTTTCATGGTCTTTCAGAATGTTAGTTTTTTACAGTACATGGCCAATGATTGTGTTATAACTAATGGTCTTTCCTATGAGTTATCACATTAAACTGAAATATTTAATTATGGATATGTTTAATATGCCATGAATTATCGTGCAGTATTTTATTCCATAATATTAATTCTTAATTATTCTTTATTCTACATTCCTTCATTAAGTAGAATGATAGACATTAGCTATGGAAAATAAATCTTTCCCTTTGTGAAGGAAAGCTGTCTTGTACTTTCACCTCTTCCGTGCTGTGGTTTAAAAATTGCAGATTAGTCCATACAATAAGTAGTACAACACTGTCAGCATGCTAAGAACAGTAGCTGTTCTTTAAATCTTATCTGTCTACTTAAGTGTTCAGTAACAGCAAGTTTAGCCTTATGTAGACATTTAAAAAGCAACACTAAAATAATTCAGAGGTGCTTTTTAAGAAATGTAGGTGTTTCAGTTGGGAAAATAAAATAATGTCAACTGCACATGTAACTTGTTAGATAGAAATGGACATTTAGTGACAGTGACCACATGATACCTCAACTACAAATGTATCTTCACCACATCATTATAGTCTAAAATATTGCACCTTAATCTTTAATAATTAATTATAAGCATCTTGAATTTTTAAAGATAGATATATACATTCATGCACACATACATAAATAATACAAAGATTACTGAAAGGGCCTTGTGTTGCAAACTGTCCATAGCTTTTCCAATAGGATAGCATAAAAATCTCATGAGTGGATAGGTCAATGTCATTTCATCTCTTTGAAGACCTGATCTAAAGCTCAACAGAGTCTTTGGAAGTCAAAACTTTCCAAATACTCAGTTATATTTGCAAATATTTTGGTTAATAGATCAAGTTTAAAAATTCAGCTAATATCTGCGACTGACAGCATTTATATTACATAAATATAATGTTTATCCAGCTGTGAGTAAAAGTTATTTGGCATTTAAGCCTCTTTACTTACATAAGTAAGTAGACCCTTACTTTTCAAATATTTCTTTTCAGATAGCGCAAGGGATTTGAACATCAGTCAACACACCTGAGCACACAGATAAACATATAGACTCATATACATACACAAATCATTACTGCATCTTCAGTGCTTTGGCATACCACAGGATTGCTGTCGTGCAAGCCTGAGTGAAAAGTAATGACAGAATAACTGAAGACAGCCTAAGTTAATTGCCTCATTTCTTGATTTGTTATTGAACATCGTTGTTCATCCTTGAACAACGATGAGAAAATGAGTAATTAATATATCGGAAGAACAATCTCCTGCTTTGCTTCTTTCCATGTCACTATAAACACCTCTAATTTCTACAGGAAAAAATGGGTATTGTAAGGTTCTTGTTATTAGAGCCATCAAATCTAAACTCTTATGAATAGATTAGTGTTATGAATATTCATACTGCTTCAGATATGTTCATTCTAAAATTCACACTCTAATTCATAAGATCAATGCACATTGAGTAAAAAATTAAGATAACCATTTCCATTAATATCACCTCCTGTAGAGCATATTTGTCCCACCCAATAGGAAATCTAACTTTCAGTGACGTTGGGTTAAATTGTATGTTGCATTGCTAAAACACAGAGGCCCTGTGCTTTGTTATGCAATTCTTCTAATATTGTTTGGCTTGAATGCCATTTAAAATGTGTAAGCTTTCGATACTGTGAGTGAACAGATAATCCATTGATTTTTTTACCTGTTATTAATGACAATTGTCCACAAAGTACCAATTAATGCTAAGAATTCCCATCTCTTTTGTTACTTACTTTGTCAGTTCCAAGCCAGATAGTCATCTCTCTTGCAGCTTGAATATTCAGAAATTTTCTACCTAGTTGCCTCTAGTAGCCCCTTAGAAAGGGAATAATAAATTGCTGGATGACCGTCAGAGGCACCTGTCTGTCACACAGAGCAGCTAATTGTTCCCTCCTGACTGTAACCTTCTGAGCTGTGGACTGCATTTCCTTTGCAGCTCCTGTAATAGGAGTTTTACTGGACTTTTTTCTGACTGTTGCAGTTTAGGAATGGTATTTAGTGCCCCCTCCACCAGGACTCTGAAACCATAGTGTCTTTTGCTTGCTTCCCCTCCCCCTCTCTTCTGCCCACAGGTGGCCAGAGAGGAGAACTGGAGGCACAAAAGGCAAACATCACCAGTTAGTTAAGAACAATTAACTCAACTCATGCTGGAAACAGCAATGAGATAAGAAAATGAACAGTAACAGCAACAATATTCATAACAAAAGTGTACAAAGGACAGTGTTGAGCTCAGCCCACCCAAACTACTCCCTCTGGCTGAGACCAGCATTACCCCACCACTCCATCTGCCACGAATGCTCCACCAGAAAGAATTCCCTGGCAACGACATAAGATGGCATGGAATAATATTGGGGTCTTGGCCACACCCACACTGTTTCAGCCTCTTCCCCCTCTCAAGTCCTGCAGGAAATTAACCCTGTCCATCATTTAAAACATTGACAATGACTAAGCTCGGCTGGGAAGTGTTACATTAAAAAGCACCTATTATGTTTAAAAAATACTAACCTTCTAACCTGCATATATTCTGTAAGTTTAATGAGGGAAATTAAACCTACATTTAATTGACTCTTTCTTGATTGTTAAACTTGCAAATGTTATGTTTCAATTTCTGGTGATCATCATTTATAATTTAGCGTGCCTTGCTCCTGAGTCAGTAACACAGATTTACTAACTCCTGCATTATACAACTTGTACCACATTTAATTAGGAAATTCCATCTGATTGTTAGCACAATGCATTGTGTAAAGAGCACAGCACATTAAACTATTGAGTTCCTATTTGACAACCCACCTAGAAATGTTCCATCCAATGTTACAAAATTTATGACTGCAATAAGTGACTAGAAAGAGTCATTAACAGGCTGTAGATTTTAAAGCTGTGAATGCACTCATACTGCAAGGTATAAAATATGTGTTCTGGAAGTTCTGAAACACTTTCCTCTAAAACCATTAAAGTATTTTTCTTTCATAGCTGTTGCAACTATAAAAGATCTATTAATGTCTAAGAAAGGATGTAGGAGAGGGGAATCCTGGTCAGTGTGTGACAAAGGGAAGATTTTGTGCAGTGTGAGAAAAGAAAACATATTCTTTGTAAGAGCTAAGAAGATTACTTCAATACTCTTCCAAAGCAGGAATATGTATTTTTTTAAGTTGGTCCAGACATGAGAACCTATATTTATACTTAATTGTATATCTTATTGCACGTAAGAGATAAAGTTTTCAGATAGTGAATACTATGGTCTTGACCCACTAAAGATTAATCTTGTAATATCTTCCTGGGCTGTGAGTTGAAAGTCTTTATAGCCAGTATCATTTATTTTAATGAGACATTGGTGAGTTTAAAATCAAGATAAACCTGCTAATAGGATTGTTAAGGTCAATGAAGATATCCCTGACTTCAAGCAAACTATGTACTTAATGAGGTGGCTGACTCATATCCTGCATCTGAAATTTGATATTAAATTGAACCCAGGTACACCTTTTGCCAGTGTCTCTCGAGGGTTTATGTACATGTTAAAATGATTACAATTAGAAATTATTGCATTTTGGAGATAAAAAACCTTGCCCTTATGTAGAAGAAGGAATAAAAAACTAGAGGTAAAGAACATTTAAAGATTCCCCCAATTATAAATGGTCATTATAATGTAACAGATTTTTCTCTTTAAAAGTGGTCCAATTTTAATGATATTTTTAATATTTTTTTTCCAAAAATATTTTTTTCCATTCCAGCATAAAAATCACTATTGATATATTGCAGCTGTGTTTTCACTTTTATATGAGTATTCTGCTATGTCTTTTTTTTTTTGTCTTTATTTAAATCCTTTGGCACTGCAGTTATGTGAGAAAGGGAGTCTAATTTTGGGTTTGGGCGTTTTTTTAAAGCTGTGATTCATTCCTTACTATGAGAGGGAAAGTCTTGGGAGAACTAATTTCAGTTCCAAAACCAAGGGAGACAAGAAGAAGAATGTTTGTATCTTTGGGACCATGCTATGGAGGTAGCAGCATGGCCTCCTGTGCAGCAATTTATACACTTGAGCAAGGGCAGAGAGAGGAGACAGACCAAGAGGAAACAGTGGAGAAAAAAAGAAAAGGCATAAGGATCAAGAATTAGGCAACATTCAAGACTTAGGAGTCAATAAATGGAAGTGATGCTTGAAGTGTTGCACTTTCTTCTCTCGTGACTAGAAGGGAAACCATCAACAGAACAGATATTAGTAAGCTAGTAAGGAGTAACTGACATGCACTTGAGCACATCCAAGGCAGAACACATCTTTCCTGGAAGCCTAAACAGACTTAGCCTGAGATATTGGAGCTATTAAAAGTATCACTGTACAAGCTGACAGCTGGGTAACAGCTTTATAGCCAGACTGGCAGAGCTGGCTCGGGGCTTCACAGAAAATGTGGAAAGCTATAAAGGCAAACTTCACATCCTGACAAAAAGCAAGGGAAAATCCAGAATTTCTGACAATTTTTATCAAAGTAAATTGATTTCTTTGAAAAAAATCTTTCCTTTTAAGTAAAGCTGGACAGCAGGAAGGAAACTAACTCAGCACTGTGGATTCTGAAACTCATATGTCGCTTTGGATACCTGCACCCAAGTTATTACTACAGGTCTGGTTATAAAATAAGATACATTATCCTTTCATTTTCAGGGAGAGCCTCATACAAACTAAATCTATAAAGTGAGTTTCCTACCAGGGATATGGTCAAGTCGCCAAATACAGGCCAAGCAATAATATGGGTATTTACTTGTTCCTTGGTAGTTTAAGATGAGAGCTCTTTCAGTAAAAATAATGAGCCTTTCCTGCAATGTAAGTGTTCACAGGACACAAAAAAGTTGATTTACTTTCAAAGTTTAATATTAAAGTGTTGCATTTTAATTTAAGCACAGTTTTGCTATCACTTAGGCTAACCTGCTTCAAGTCAGATAATGCTGTTTAAGAATGATCAAATTTCTGCTCTTCTCCATAAGGTTACACATATGTATGTTCTAAAATATCAAATGATTTAATTAAATTATGTTATTTTCTTACATTTATTAAAGTCAGTACAAAATTGTGCCTAAAAAACCAGCAAGGAGAACAAGAAATCTTCTGAAGCAGTTAGGAATAAACATTGATAAACATGTCATAGCTAATTGTTAAAATTTACTGTGTAATTAAGAATTTTTACATTCCACAATAGGTCAAGTAAACAGGACATCCCAAATTCACAGGAATGCCTAATGGTCTAGCAGGTTATATGGGCAGACCTTCAGAAACAGCTCAAAATCACAACAAACTGTGTGTGTTCCTTCAAATTGATGGCCATCAAATAGCCTCAAAGTCAGTTGACATTTTTAATCAAATACCTTTCCAAAAAAAGAAAAAACCTCTATATCCATTGCTAACAGGCTGAAAGCTGTTAAGGGTAAGCTAACCAGGCTCCTTCAAGAGAAGGACCATAATTTAGACAGAAAGGTGAAATCAAGCTGTGATCAAGCTTAGTGAAGTGTGACTGGGCAGTCTGTAATAGAGGACAAAAGCATTTCAAGTTGCCTACTGGTTGTAACTTTTAAATTGGCATTTCTTCATCTGGTTTTGCCCTGATGCTTTTTATAGTAGAAACTGCAAGAAAACACTAGGCAGAAGCCTTTTGTTTCAAAATAACCAATTTTCTTCTTATAGGCCAGGAAGAACTTAATATTGTGTGTATTCTTGAAAATGTTTGTATTTTTGAGACTTTGAAAGTTTTGATTTGTGAAAGTTTTTCAAGACTGCAAGATCTGCGATGCTCTGGAAGAATCAGTGCTGATCATTGTAACATGTTTCTGAATAGAAGAGACTGGATGAAAAATACTTTTGGAACATGAGAAACTTCAGGTTAGTCAGCCCCCAATCTGTGCTGGTACTTGGGGTTATTCCTCCCCAGGTGCAGGACCCTGCACTCGCCCTTGTTGAACCTCATGTTGAACCTCTCTTCCCGTATCTCCAGCCTATCAAGATCCCACTGAATGGCAGCACAGCCTTCAGGTGTATCAGCCACTCCCCCCCGTTTTTTATCATCAGCAAACTTGTTGAGGAAGCATTTGATCCCTTCATCCAGGTCACTGATAAACAGGTTGAGTAAGGCTGGACTCAGAATCTATCCCTGGGGAATGCACTGACTGCAGGCCTACAACTCAGTTCTGCTCCACTGACCACAACCCTCTGAGCTCTGCCATTCAGTTCTTGATCCACTTTACCTTGTCCATTCATTTATTGAGCTTTCCTATGAGGATGTTCTGAGAGACAGTGTCAAAAGGCCTGTTGAAGTCATGGCAACATCCACTGCTCTTCCTTCACTGTCCCATCCTGCCATGTCATCATAGAAGGCTTTCAGATTGGTCAAGCATCACTTGCCCTTGGTGAATCCATGCCCACTACACCTAATGACCTTTTTTTCTAAATGCTTGGTAATGACTTGTTCCATCACCTTTCCTGATGGAGGTGAGGCTTTCCTCACTGGAGGTGAGGCTGACTGGCCAGTAGTTCCCCTTGCCCTCCTTCTAGTCCTTCTTGAAGATGGGAGAAACATTGGTCTTCCTCTAGTCCTCAGGCATCTCCCCTGTTCTCCATGATTTTTCAAAGATGATGGAGAGCAGCAGAGCAACAACATCTGCCAGCTCCATCAGCACCCATGGGTGAATTCCATCAGAGCCCACAGATTTATGGATGTTAAGTCTGCTTAGCTGATCTCTAACCCAACCCTCTATGACCAAGGGGAGGTGTTCCTTTCTCCAAACTTCTTCTTACCTCTGAGGTCTGGGATTGCTGAGAGCCATCCTCAGCAGTAAAGACTGCAAAGAAGGTGTTCAGTAATTCTACCTTCTCTGTGTCTTCCATTATCAGGACACCCATGTGATTCAGCAGCAACAATTCACCTCAACATTTTCCCTAATCTTCCTTTTGCTGTTGATATACTTGTAGAAGCCCTTCTTGTTGTCCTTGATATACTTCTCCAGTCTCAGTTCCAAGAGGGTCTTGGACTTCCTCATTGCATCCCAGCATACACTGACAGTGTTCCCATAGTCCTTCCACATGGCCTGTCCCTTTTTCCACATCCCATAGATTTCTTTCTTACCTTTGAGATATACTAGGAGTTCTCTCGTCATCCATATGTGCCTTTTGCCTGATTTCCTTATCGTCAAGATACACTGGTCTTGATCTTAGAGAAAGTAGTTCTTAAATATTCACCATGTCTCTTGGACACACTTTTCTTCTGGAGCCATAACCCATAGGATTCCTCTAAGCAGGTCCTTGAAGAGGCCAAAGTTAGCACTCTGGAACTGAAAGGTTCTAGTCCTGCTTACTGATTGGCTTCCCATGTGCGAGATCCTGAGTTCCACCATCTCATGATCACTACAGGTGGCCTGTAATAAACATCCACAAGTCTCACCTATATTAGGCCGTTCCTTAATTCTCATCCATAAACCCTCAAATCACGTGTCCGTGCCTGGGTAGATCTCGGTAACATTCCACCTTGCCTCTCTGACCTGTCCTTGCTACAAGTCCATTGCCATCCATGGCAATATCCAGTCATGTGAGCTGTCCCACCCTGTCTCTGTAATTGCAACGAGATCATGGCCCTGTGACAGAACATAGATTTTCAGTTCTTGTTTATTCCTCCTGCTGTATGCTTTTGTGTACAGGCACGTCAGAGATCAAGCAACCATGTTCTCTAGAAGGGAATTTAATATCATAACCTTTTCTACTGTTTTCCTATGAAATCAAGGTCTGGGGAAAGTTACCTTACTCCGTGAAGCATTTGCTTCTTAACAGATTCACTTTTTATAAAAACAAGCATATGGAGTTAGACTGAAAAGCCATTTGCCTCAACATCCAGTCTTAGACAGTGATTGGTATGCTTAGGGAGGTATATATGAGATGGAGAATGCATAAAGGATAGTATTTCCCTTGATACTCACATCTTGATTTTCAGCAATTAGATAATGACTTCCTGATCTGGAGGTCATATCTGGACCATCATTCTCCATCACAACTGATACAAATACCATTCAACAAGTCATCCAGTCCATTTCTGTAGAATCATAGTGGTTTTAACATACAGGAATTGGTACTAAAGGAACACAATTTGTGGCCTCATACACCCTAGTACCAGAGAAAATTGTTCCACAAACAAAACAATTCTTCCAGTTCATGCACTTTTTCACATGCAGTCGTGAAAGAAACAGAGCAATGTAAAAGTAAGAAGCCTGTGAAAAGGGAGGTTGAAAGAAGGAGCTAAGAAAGTTTAATTCTTACAGGTGATTTACATATTGTATTGCAGTAGGAAAGGCTTAAATAAGGATGAAAACAAGACAGGATGGGAAGGAAATGGGTTTACTAGAAACAGGAAAACATTTTTTGAATTGCTGAAATCTTGCATGTTCTAATTAATATAACAAAAGAGTTGACAAAAATTTCAGCATATCAAGTGAAAAAAAACAGTGTAGACTAAACCAGAATTTGAAGGTAATACTAGGAAGATAAAATGAAAACTAATGCTAAATCCTTCACACATCAGAAGAAAGCCATGCACTTTAAGTAGGGACAGCTGATCATCAGGATATAATACTAATAATTTGCCTTGACATTCACTGTGGAAATAAGAGAAATTCCCCTACTGTAACCTTCTTGTACTTAGCTCTGCAAAGAGCCTGTCTGAAACTGAAGTGGTTGCAGGAGGGATATGGAATAAAGCAACAAAACACTACAACATCACCAGATCATGTGCCCCCAAGAGCCCTAAGAGATCTCAAGGATGAAACAGCTAAATTACTAACAGCACCATCTAACTTCTGTTTTAAGGCTCCCATGGTGCCTGAGGACTGGAGTGTAGCATCTGTGGTATCACAGATGTGATATTTTTTTAAAAGCTCCTTTGGGATCAAGAAACCTCCAAGTCTGACTTCTTTACTGAGGAAATTACTACAAGTAAAAACCACGTGTAGAATTAGAGGATACCTTGAAAAATATGGCCTGCCTGGGAAAAGCTAGTGTGGTTTCAGCTAGGTGGGTATTTACCAAGTCGTTGATCAATAGTCATACACACCAGAACTACACTTCTCATTTGCATTTGTCCTAAAAAACAAACAAATAAAAAAAAACNAAGGTGGATATTTACCAAGCCGTTGATCAATAGTCATACATACCAGAACTATCCTAAAAAACAAACAAAAAAAAAAAGAAACACCACAGTAAGAAAATAGATATAAACAAAATAAATTTGAACACCTTTTTGGTATCTTTTAGAAAAGTAAAGTTTCCAGTCATAGGTAAAATAATNCTGGTATCTTAGAGTTAGGAAAATAATTTCCCCATAAAATATAGTATACCTTTGATATAT
Organism: Vireo altiloquus; assembly: GCA_013396875.1. Taxonomy (NCBI): domain Eukaryota; kingdom Metazoa; phylum Chordata; class Aves; order Passeriformes; family Vireonidae; genus Vireo; species Vireo altiloquus. The sequence goes on from VZRF01009670.1 coordinate 205,862, forward strand.
TTGTATATATTAATAGAATAACATTTTTCAAAGCTTTTAGAAAAGTAACGTTTCCAGTCATAGGTAAAATAATAGATCTGATTATTTTCTGTCCCAGAATATAACCCCATGAAGTTCAACAAGGGGAAGTGCAAAGTCCTTCACCTGGGACAGAACAGCCCCAGGCACCAGGAGATGCTGGGGGCCATCCTGCTGAGAAGCAGCTTTGCAGAAAAGTCCCTGGGGCTGGACACCTGCTTGACCATGAGCCAGTAATGTGTTCTTGCTGGAAAGAAGGCCATTTTGGGCTGCATTAGACAAAGTGTTGCCAGCAGTTTAGAGGAGGTGATCCTTTCCCTCTGCTCAGCACAGGTGGAGTCCCTCTCTAGAGTGCTGTGTCCAGTTCTGGGCTCCTCAGTGTGTGGCACACATTAACATAGCCCAGCAAAGGGCCACAGAGGTAATTAAGGGTCTCGAGCACCTCGTGTGTGAGGAAAGGCTGAGAAAGCAGGGACCCTTCAGCCTGGGTAGGAGAAGGCTCAAGAGGATCTCACTGATGTGTACAAACACTTCAGGAGAGGGTGCAAAGAGGACAGAACAAAACTCTTTTCAGTAGTAGCCAGTGACCGAGCCAGAGGCAATGGGCACAATCTGAAATACAGGGGGATCCCTCTGAAAATCAGAAACACTTCTTTACTGTGACACAGAACACTGGCACAGGTTTCTCAGAGAGGTTCTGGAGTCTCTGTCCTTAGAGATATTCAAAACCCCTCTGGGCAACTGGCTCTGGGTGGCTGTGCTTGACCAGGAGAGGTTGCACCAAATGGCCTTCAGAGGTCCATTCCTGAATCAGATATTCTGTGATTCTGTGATATCCTCAAAGCAAGAAGAAAATGAGAATGGAAAAGACAGAGAGGGGTGATTACCTTCCTAATCCACAAGCTTCTTCATCCCTGGATAAATTGGTATACCATCATGGCCAGTCTACTTTTTAATCCTTATGAGAAACAACTCACCTCTGAAGGCTGCCAGGCTGGTTTTGGACTGGCATTGCTTTCTCTCTCCCTTTTCTTTCTCTGTTGATCATTTCCTTCTGGTCCTGGCTGTCACAAGCAGAGCTGTCCTGGTTTCACTTGTGCTGAGAAACCTGTCTCAAGATGGGGCTGTGGAAAGATCCTTTCCAATTTTGGGGGGTAAGAAATTCCTCACCCTTTTCTCCACGCTTTTTCTTTCTGATTAAAACTTAAGAGTCTTATTTCATTGAGGTTACCTGAATCTATATGGGTTGGACAGGTCACAGGCATTTTTTTTCCCTGCCCCTCTCTGTACTCCAGTGGTTTCCTGTCAGAAAGAATTTGCAGGGGAAAATTGGCAGTGCCTTACTTTAAAACATGGAAAGTTCATGCTATTACCCAGCATTTGTACCTCTCTATTCAATCTACCATTATACACTTTTTACTTACTTTCTTACTTACATTCATTGTTCCTTCTTTTACACAGCCAAATTTTATGCTTATCTAACATTTTTAAAGGAGTTTATAGAGGAAATGCAACTCTAGGTCACAGATTTTGGTGGGGCATTTTTCATTTTTATCCAGGAAATCTGACTTGAGCTGTTACAATGCCACCTCACAGTTTAATTACCTTGGCTTTAAGAATGCAGAATAACTGTCCTGAGTTTCTGCTTTCCTGCAGCATTCAGCTGGAGTGAGCTATTGTAGCTGTGGTGCCTCCAGCCTGCAGCAGCCCTCCAGCTGAACTAGGTTGGCCAAGAGGAAATAACTTGAAAGAATTCATAACTAGGATCCGTTTGGCTGATAAATAAAATGTTTTGATTCTAGTTTCTTTTAAGCTCTCTTTTCAGAAGCAGCCTTCGTGCAATTCTCTAACCATGATTTTAAACAACATTTCAGGCTTGAATCCTATTGTGTTATTCTTAACACCCTTGTGCCTCCCTGGGCATGGGTCAGGGATAGAGCTGGCTGTACTTGGTTGCCCAAATCCCTTTCTTCTTCATAGGTGTTACCTGGATCAAGCTCCAGCAATAAAAAGGAGCAGCAAAGACCTGAAGCAGAACAGACATGTCCTTCCAACTCGGCATATTCTGTGATTCTGTGGTCAGATCTCAGAACCTGACAGACACATCAGACAGGGAGCCAGGTACAGGGTCCTTGGATTGTGGGGAAGTAAAAAAAGAAGGGAATTTCATGTAGGGTTTCTGCACACTTTCTACAAGATTTACCCCTTACAAATAGTCAGATATTGAGGTGTGCAGAGACCTGTGAAGAATTATTGATCCCTGTTCTGAATGGTTAATAATACCACGACACTTACTATTAAGATGCCTTTTTTATTACTACTGGTCTTGTCAATTGATAAAAACAAGCATTTTCTTTAAAGTACTGTAAGTGCAAGGAATTTTATTTTTTGTAAAATATCTTTCCACTCTCCAACATGTGGGATTTTAACCCAAATAAACTTGGTGCATGCCTAACAATAGCTGAATGCCACAGTTTAGAGAAGCCCTGTGCAAACATTCGCTTTGGCAAGGTTAGTTGCCTGTGCAGTCTGCAGGGAGTAGATTAAGTCCAGGTAATGAATAGAGCAGTTCCCTGGGAGAGAAAGCAAGAAAGAGTAAAGATTTTGGATTAGGGGTTCTCATAAATTTATAGCAATAGTGTGTGCGAGAGCATTTTTCTCAATGGGTAGGAATACATTCAGAGAGAGAGACAACCTTGACAAAGATTTTGGCTGCTGTTCTGGACTGACTAACCTGACCAACTCACACTGAATATTACCATCCGTTATTTGCAGCAGTCAGCATGTTGCTGCTGACTCTGTATCACACATTCTGTACCCAGCACACTTACCCAGGATTCACAAACACTGCAGGCTTTCTTTCAACTTTAGTAAATCAAATGTAGACAGTATCTTTGGCCCAATCCAGAAGGAGGCCATTAATACACTGTTTTGATCAATGATACAATAACCTCATTTCCTTTATCTAATCCAGATAAAGGGATACAGGCACTTTACACAAACAACTTCAGGAAAAATTTAGTGCTGCTAGAGAAAGCAGGCAGGATATTTGTTTTAAAACCAAGGTTTTAAGATTCTTTTTTGGCAATAATTTTGTGTCCTTCTGAAGGCTCCCACTGCCAAAAGCCCATGAAGAGCTGCATTTTATTAGTTCTGTTGACTATCGCAGCACTGGAAAGCTCAAAGGGAACACGCTCTCTTAGTGCTTCTGTCACCCTGGAACGCGTGGGTGGTTTTTCCCTTACCTCTGTTTCTCATAAAACACAAGCTGCTAAAACAGCTTTGTTTTGTCCTTCTGTTATCCTTCACCAGCATAACTTAATTTTACTGAAATTTCCTGTAGTGCTTGTTAAGCATTAAGGATCTTTATAAAATAAGCATGCAGATTCCAAAGGGAATCCAAAGCCATCTCAATATAGCAAAAGTTAAAAACTTCTTTACTCTACGTCCAATGAATGGTGTGCAATTATTTGCGAGTGAAAACTCCAGCCTGAAGAGTAGAACCACAAAATGCAAAATCGGTAAGTGTAGGAACTAGCAGAGAGTTGCAGATTAAAACTACCAACTAAATTAAAATTAGGAATGCTAATGCTTTTTTAATTAAAGGAACTAATTTTGTTAGAGGGTAAAGTGAACTGGATCATTATTTTTGATCACTAGAAGACAGTTTACAGTAATGGGATTCGATAATGGTTTTGCTGAAAGCAAGGAAAGGACACTTATAAATGATTCTCCAAAGTTGCATTTGTATGATCCACTACTGTACAATCCACTGTCATCACATAAGGATGTAAAGAGGCTTAACTTTGTCCTATTACTGTTCTGCTCCAAAGCAGTTACCAGTGGATTTACACAAAGAACTTCTGCTGCAAGCAACCTCAGTGACTTTGTCTAAGGACAACAGAAAAGTTGGCTTATTTGCCTCGTTAAGTGTAAACTATTAAATAGCAGCCATAGCACGAACTTGCAATGCTAATTTTTAGAATATGGCCATATCTGCATCAGATATGATCTGAACAGAACACTAACATGAAGAAAAATGACAGGTTCGGTGCAGAAGGACATGAGCAGGTATAAATAGAGATACTCTGTTGTGCTAGTTAAGGTGATTTGTCTGCAGATATGTCTGTTGAAGACAGCTAGACAGAGAGATTTACATGTTTTAATACTGTTCATCTGAGAGAACTTATATTTGCAGACATCTGAAAAACCTTCAGTAGACCCTTTAATGTGCTTGTTTTGGTTCATCTCTTTTGCAAACCTCTGAAATCTAGGTTCACTTATATCAACCAAGACAAATTTGACTACAAAAACTAGAAATAATTTATGGATTCCAAAGTCAGTCTTCTGCAAAACCTTTAGAATACATGAAGAATAATTGGTTCTAGAAACTTTACTGTAAATAAATATTACGTTAAACATCACAGCAATAAATACTCTTTCTAGCACCAAATGTTTAGACAATGGAGCATTTCTATTTTTTTTTTTTTAAGCAGTTTTTCTTCCTATATTGAAGAATACTATTGAATTATCAAACTAACAACACTTTGTAGCTCATTAGGTAACTATTCACTTTAATACCATTTGTATCTTTTTTTCTTTGAGGAAGAATTTAAGATTAACAGCTGATTTAGGGGAAAAAAAAGTCTACCCTTCAGTTGCTGTACTTACTCTACTGATGGCATTCTTATTCTTCTTAAATGACTCTATCCTCTATTCTAAACCTAGAATAACTCTGGAAAGGATTAATTAGGATCAGCCTGCTGAGACAAATACTGAGTATATAAATAATTACTCACTCCCTACTGCATTTGTGAATTTCATGGTTGTCTTTCCGTTTTGCCAACTGTACAACCTTGCCTAACAAAGCACAGTTGTCTGGTTGTTCCCCCAACAGGGAGCTTGACTGAGCCCAGGAGTGAGAGCTTGACTTTCCCTCACTCACATTTGAGACCAGGAGATAATTTAGCTGTTCAGCAGCCACTGTGACTTCATAGAGGCATAACCATGTCCTTAACTTCTTTCAGCACAATGGCACTTCATAAGAGAACTTTGAAATTTTGATGGCCCTATGTTTTTGGCCCACACTTAGTCTCTTGGCATGTCAAATTGGGATCCACAGGACGTCATCACATCTGGAACAACTGTGCCAAATTTCAGGGCATAAATCGTATCAGTGTCTCTTTTCCCTTTACTTGGGTTTTGGGGGGAAAATGAATCCATGGTCCAGATGTAGTGCATCTTCCGAGTGGTTATATCTGAGTTTTGGAGAGATTTGGAAACTTGAGTCTTGAAGTATATTGTTACATTGAAAATAAAACCCATTCAGAGAGGTATGAGTCAGAAAAAAAGTAAGTTGCCTAAATAGTTATTATACATTCCTTGAAAATAACTAGAAAATTTCAATAATGTTGTAATAAATAAATTCTGAATGTTTTTCTAACTTACATTGCATATACATGGTATGCACTAGAATTTTTCCTAGGATAATTAAACAGCAGGTTGGATTCCTCTACCTGTGAAAAATAAATACAACTTCTTTTATTTGTTAAGCCTGTAACTACACAAAACACTACACATCTGTATATAGTTACATGGAAAATCTTATTCTAGAAACTTACACTTATTACAAATAAAGCTTTATACTGTCATTACTTACTTGCAGAGATAAGACTGTAACAGCCTTCTCATCTATCTATCTGGCAATATCGTTTCATGAGATTAAATATTTTGATTTGTGTTGCAGATGTCTATCAGCAGCAATTACTAAAAGGGATGCTTTAGCTAGAAGATTAAAAAGACATTTCCTTGCAAAGCCAGAAGGAATATTAGCTTAATCAACTTGCAAAAAAAACTTGCAGCAAAACTTGCAACAAAAAGTTGCAAATCAACTTTTTGTTAAATTTTTGTCAGATTATACACAAATATATGGTATTGATTTTTCCACACTCTACAAGCATTCTATCTAATCACAGAATGAGAGAATCACAGAATCAGAGAATCACAGAAGGGTTTGGGCTGAAAGGGACATTAAAGGCCATCCAGTTCAACCCTCTGCCACGGGCATGAGCACCTTCCACTAGACCATGTTGCAAGAGTTCCATTCAGCTTGGCCTGGTCAGGTCAACAAGCATAAAGAACAAGTTTTATTGACTTTTAAATAGGTTTTTTTAGTTATCCCGAGAGCAGTGCTGACAACCACAGGACCGTGTTTTCCTACATTCTGTGTCTAATTTGGATTAGAGGTTTATTATTCTACCTTTCTGCATTCTGGAACAGGAAATTTATGGAGGAGCCTGCTCAAAGAGCAAGTGATTCCTTGATGAAGAAGTTGGCATATGCATCTATTAGAAATTCTTCCAAATTTGTTTTTTAATCCTTATCCTTACAATTTAGCATGCTATTGTTGCACTCAGTATTGTCTTTGTATTTCTAAGCTTTCTCACACAATCAAAGCTTATCAATACACATTGAGGCTTTTATTAAAAATAAAAGGGAATTGTATAAAAATTGTTGAATTGTAAAATGGAACAAAGCTAGTGCACAGTAGAAAAAAAGATCCCCAACAAAAAAAAAAGACAATTGAAATCTAATCTAGAATTTTTACCAGTACTTGGAACACATTTGGTTTTGTTTCACAGTTCAGCAGAGTCCATTCCTTATTTTCATCCTCTGTTTTAATTTTAATGACCCCTTATATAGTCCAATTTTAGCCACAGATGGATGAGGATTTATCGTTATTTTAAAGGGATTTATTCTGAAGGTCTTCAGATTGTACTAGGTCTTTCTGTGAACAACTTCCTTTTTTTGAGAGCTTATGATTAATATACAAAAAAGGATAATTGTGTACAAATTAGGATAAATACCATAGCAATCAAAAAGGTACAGTAATTTGACATGGATTTGGCAATATTACACATTTAAATTAATAATCTGCATAGTAGAGAAAGACATTTTTCAAATTAAGCCTGCATGGTGTTCCAAGCAAACTAGAAGACAAAATATGAGTTCAAAATGTTATTATTATATTCTTCAGTGAGGAAATCACTTTGCAAGAGGTCTGCATAGTTACACAAATAGAAACACAGAAAGGAATTCAAGGTAAAAAAGGCCATGTGGCTCACATGAAACACAAACTTAGAAGAGATAAACTGTTATATTCTTGACAGAAAAACAGGAGTGTGAAAGACCAAACCAGGATCTAGAAAATACATTATTCTCTACAGGACTTAGGAATCTAGGCTTTCTCTTGCTTCAATAAGAGAGAAGTCTTAGGTGAAATACCACCAAAGGGACGAACTAAGTTATCAAAATTCCTTTTAGATCTGTTACCACTGCTATTGGTATTTTTTGAACATAGGAACTATTTTGTGTCCTGCTGGAAAATCTCTCTGGCCAGTGTCAGACAGCTAACAAGTCATCATGCTTTCTGAAGTCTGTCTGTGCTATACTAAATGTGGCAAAATATCTTTACATGTAGCACATGTCATGTTCAATAAGCCCTTGGGAACCAGGAGGCAGGCACTTAGTAATCAGATTTGTCAGTGGTGGTGCTCTGTCACTCTTGTGAACCATTCAAAAACTAAAATTGGATCAGTCAGTTGAGTCTAAGCTCAGATTTCTGGAAACACATAGTTTATTTTTATCAAAGATAGCTAATTTTATAGGTGTTTACCTAAACTCACTTTTCCGATTAAAGATGTGCCAACACATTTCTTATCATACTGATTGAGTTGACGAGAATTTCGTCCCCACCATGCTTACAAAGATTTGGCAATACTTTTGGCAAAACTGGTGATTTTGGTCTCCTGAATAATTCTGTGCCTAAGGGTCATGGCAGTGCTGGTGTCTGCAGTTATTTTCCTGGCAGGGACTGTGTTCTCTTACTGCCTTATCGGTGCCTTGCAGAATTGCAGTTTTACCTTTTCTGCTTCCATCAGCAGTCGCCTGACATTTCTCAGATATATTACCTATTGCTTGTACTTTTATCTCCACTTAAGCTCTCATTGCTCAAAATATGTCTCTAAAAGATATGAGTAGACTGAGTAGTCTAAAAAGACTATGGTAGACTGATTTGTTAGACTGATTTTTAGGTTCTTGCTTTTCTCTTTCTCATTGACAATCTTTCAATGCTTCTGTTTGTCTTTACAGCTCCTAATACATGTTGTACCTTCTTCGTTGTAACTTCATTGTCTGCTAACTTCATTGTGTGCAAACTTCAAGTTCTGCATGATTGCTTTGTAGTGTATTTTAGGTCTGATAATAATACCAAGTGAACATTTTAAAAATGCTAAATACTTGAATAATATATGAAACAAACAAGAAATTTTTCATATTCTGTCTTTTTCAATGCAAATCTCACACTGTACTTAGATTTACTGAAGATAATTCTCTCTCTGGAAGTTATGTACTGCCACAGGAAATCTTCTGAAATAATTTTTAAACTGATAAGTATTATTATAATCTGTATGCATCACTCAGACTCATTTGTCTTTGCAAATACCATCAACAACTAACTCAAGATGTGGGTTCTTCTATCTTCTCATTCATAAAGTTCTTTTCTTTCATCTTTTATTACTATTTGCTCTTATTCTGATGATTTGAGGAATTTTTTTTTTTCTGGAAAAAGATCACTGGAATAAATTACATTTTAGAATTTAGAAAAGAAAAAAAAGTAGAATAAAATCTCTTCACAATTAAAATGTTTCTTTGGCACTTACAGTAAACTCAGTTTTAACCCTCTCACCCGAATAGAGGGTTGACAGCTTAAGAGCAGGAATGTAATGCATCTTCTGTTTAGAAAGTGATACTACTAAAAATGTATATTTGAGTAGCTATACATAATCTTAATGCTTTTACACATGGAACATGTAATAAATATCATTTTAAGTTTATTTATTTTCTCCATAGTGAAAAGATAATTTCCTCAGAATCAAATTGCATTGAACTTTTATATTCATTTTAAATCACATAGTTCCACAAGTAATTTTTGCTTCATTTTGTATTGCACTCTGAATCACCACTGCACTGTTTCTTCAGCATTAATTGTAAGAATGTCTGGAAAATTTTATCTTTTGACCATCTGAATAAATGCAGGGTGATCTTATGGCTCATTTCCTGACCCATCTAAAGGAAATTTTGTCGATTTAGAAATATTTGTTTCAGGTGGGAAAAATCTCCCCTTTGGTTGTACTTTTCTCATCACTGACTTGGAGAAATAGACAACATGGACAACTAGCTTAGAATAGATATGTTCATTTAGAGTGCCAAAATAAGAGCATAAATCCTAATATGTCCTACCTGGAGAACACAAGTAGCATTGCATAGATTTTGTTTTCAAATGATGGTTTCCTATTTCTGCTGATTCCTCGGGCTTAAAGTTAAACAAACTTCCTTTTAACAGCACTTCACTGGGTGTAATCACACTCTGTAAACAAACCTAGCTTAATCTTTTCTCCTTTTGCAAAGGAGAAAATGGGAAACAACTATGGCAAAAAGGTTGCCATTTTTTAACTTATTTTAAACATGTTCTCCATTGGAAGAGTTGCACGATTACCTAATATATCATTAATGATGTAGTGTTTCATTATAAACATTATATATAATATGGACTTCATTACTTCTATCCGAGAGAGATTATATTTTTAATATACATCCATGTTCAGCACTGGTCTGGGTGTCTGTGCAGCTTCAGCTCCAATATTTAACAAAGTGTGTGCATTTCTGTTAGCATGTTTTCTCTCACAAAATACTCCTTTGCTTCAAAGAAGGTAGCTATCCCAAGTGATTTATTGTTTCATGCTATAAATACCACACAGACCCTTTATTTATGTTTGTATTTGATTTTTATCTGTATTTTTAAACAATTTTTAAAAGTCCTATTCTAAATATAAGTGGTCTTATAACTGAAAGTGTATTTGTTTCAAGGACCGAAGCCCCAGAAATTGTGTTTGTACTGCATAACTAGGCATGCTCCACAGAAAATATGCATTCCTGCTTCCATGACCATATGGATCCTGGATGTGTTCCCCTCCTCCCTAGGTTGTAAAGAAGTAGGGTCTCATCCTGCCCAAATTCTGCAATCCAAATATTCAGACAGGGATAGGACCCCAGAGACACTCCCAGATGTGCATATCTTATAGATAAAATTTAAACCAAATCCCATGTACCAAATGGCTGCAAGGAAACTTCAACTGAATGTGTTGGGCAGCCAGAAACAGCTGCAATCTGCAGAAAGTTTAGCATTAAGAATTACGTTCTTTTTAGCTCTTGAGCAGAATACTGAACAACTTGCAACTGCAGAATTTTTCTTCTTCCTTTAGTTCTGTTTAACTCCATTTGGCTGGCTCTAGCTCCATCACAGCTCGAGAAAAAGTATTTTGAAATATATCCAACATTGTTTTACTGAAAGAAGATCAGTCTTTTCCTCACTGAAGAGGTGAAATATTTACCTGATTAAACTATTATGTTATGTGCACTGTAATTACCTAAACGAATGCAATGGCTTTAAAAGTACCAGATCAGCCTGACTAAAGTAATTAAAATAATATTAAAATTTCAGCTGTGAAAATAAGGAAGATATTTTTCCCCATAATCTGAGGTAGGGTACTAGGAAAGGAAATGTCTAAAAAGTTCAATTAAGACCTAGAGTTTAACATGTTCAACAAATTCTGAACAGTAAGAAAACCTCACTCCAGGGTACAAACTTGTTAGAAACACTGAGGATTAGTTAGAATTTGTTATGGACAACAATCAATTTATTACCAGAAAGCAGACATTTATTGTAAAATTTTATTACCATTAGAATATCAGTGCTTTTGATCTGTCCAAACTTGTGAAGGTTTCTGTTTGCACACACTGGGAAGAAATAGTTGATACTTACCTATTTTTCAATACATTTCAAAAACTACATGCCGAAATCCCTTTTATAATTCTGTGGAGAGGAACATCAACAACCAATTTCCAAAATGACTGAAACTGTAAACACAGAAAAACAGGAAAAGGAAATAGAAACTCTCTGGTTTGTAATCCAATGAAGGATGAACCTTAGCTGAAATTTTCTGAAATCAACACCAGTTTAGCAAAGAATCTGACTATTCAGCTGAGTCATATGGGCACAAAGCTCTTGGAAATCAAGTTGTGATTTGTGGAAATTTTTCATCTTAGCAAATCAATGCACATCTATACATTTTAGTCTCAGATATCAGATTGGCACTTCATTAGTTAGGCATCTCTACTTTTTTTATAGAAAGCTTGTAACTTGTAAAATCTTATTAAAGCTGTCTTTCTGTTACCACTTCTGTGATGGAAAGGCGCTGAATTTTATATAATTTTCCTTAAATAGTCTACAAATCTAAACTATTTTCTGCATGTAGATTTTACATGGAATAGCTTTATATTGGCAAGAGTGAAAAGGCATCTACATGATGGACAGCAATGTAACTCTATTATTCAAAGCATCTCTGTGGGAAATTCCTAGCACATGCTTTTCTTCCTGACACAGTTGTTTTTTAACAGCTGTGATCATTGGCTTGATTATCTTGTTTGTTATCCATGTGTGAAGGATACATCAAACAGAAGTGATTTTGTGAACAAATCTACTTCCCAAAGCGCCTGTGCCTCCTCCTGCATGTTTGCAGAAAAATCAGAGCTTTTTCAGTTGAACATCTGTCTGCAAGAAAAGTTTTGAAAACACCCTGCCACATCAGCTGGCTTTCTTCGTAAAAATGCCACTGCGTTCCACAAATGATTACACTAATTTTCTTCTCAGGACTCAGCCTCCCTTTTAAATGTTGCTAGGATATCAAGTGCTTGATCAAATTTAAAGCAGGACAGCTTAGGATCGCCATTTGTTAATACATCAGCAAATTCCTTTCAGGAATGTGCTGTTCAGCATATTGTACTCTGGGATCAATTGGTTCCTGTAAATGAGGTCATGAATCACTTAATCAGGATACAGTCCTGGAAAACACTCCAGTGGTTTGGAAATCTCGGTATTCTGTGTTTTTCATGTGCCTGGGTTTGGTAATGCTGTATAAAAATTTAATTGATACAGACAGATACAGCTGTAAGATTCCACATGACAGTAGGCTTTTATACAGTAGCCAAAAGTAATTGCTCTGAGTTGGTAAAGAAAGGTGCAAGCCAGAGTCACACACACACACACTAATTAGTTCTGGGTTCTGGAAATAAAAATACCTACCCTGTATGAAATAACAGCTTATGTCATAGGTTTCTCAAAAAAATCATCAGCCATGTCTGTAAACACATTAGTTGTTTTTCTACCTTCTCATCCTTTATCAACAAGTGATTGCTCTGTTATGATCTTTCTAGCTATCAAAAGTTGGAACAAACACAGCATTGGGCTAAATCTGATCCTTTTGGGCAGAAAACAGACCCAGGAAAAATAAAATCAAAACGAGATAAGCATTTATATTGGACTTAACAGAGTTAAGCCTTGGTTTGGCAGTAAACTGTAGGACATCTCCTTCCTGCTCTAGTGCCCTAATTCCACATTTGTATGTTGAATTCATTGCCAAAACTACTATGAACTTCAGATGTCCTGTAACTAAAACAAACTGTCACATTTAAACCAAATTGGCAATTATAACGGAAGAATTAAATTAAGCAACAGAAAAGGAGCAAAGTGTTGGGAGTTAAGAGCTCCATTCACATTGATCTAAGGAAAAAGAAATGTCATGTTCAGAATCTATCTCCCTATCAGACTTTTCCAGGCAAATTCTTATGATTGCTTGCATGATAGAGAGAGTATGACTCCTTCATTTTTCACCAAAAATAATCAAAATCCCCTATGACTGTTCTGAATAGATTCTGTTAGAGAAAACCAGCTGAGAGCACTTTAAGAATGAGCAGGATGCTGCTCATTCAAGCAAGCCTGGGTCTCCTAGTCAGACTGAAAGGACGAAGCTCTTCATTTGTGCTATATAGTAGATCGTGTGAACATCTCCAACCCTTGGCAGATTCATTCACGGTGAATCTGTAAATATGAAGCGTCTCCTCGTGGAAAAAATACTGCCTCACCTACATTATCTGTATGCCAGATTTCCTTTGGAGTAGGCTGCTAGAAGTCTTGTTGGTGATTTTTTGGCATTGTGTTCTCCTAAAGCAATTCCCAGAGTGCTAGTGTGCTCACTCCAGCGTGCTTGCTCAAGTGTGAATAGATCTTCAGTTTAGCTCTCTGTTCCTGAGATAGAACATGTTACATTCCTGCAAGAAATGTCCTTATCACTTTTCTGTGCTTGACATTATCTGCACAGGGGGCAATAGAGGCCCTAAAATACCTTGTGCCTCTGGACAATCCTGTCACCAGCTGTGGAGTGAGCCTGTCCTCACTGTTCTTCCTTGCTGTAGCTCTTAAAAGGTTTTTAAGCCATGCTGGGCAAAGCTAAGCTGCACCCCACATCCAGAAACACTGCCTGCAGCCTTCTCACCAGCAGGTGTTCATCACAACCACACCTTCTCCATGGGAATAAAGCATAATGGGAATCACCTTCATCAAGGGAACTGCCATTTTCTCATCGAGTTATTAACTCTATAAATACATTGTATTATTTGTTTTCCCCAAATAGTTGAAAATATATTCCTTAGCAGAAGCTTGGGTTAGACTTTTATCTCACTGGTCTAAGTCTATACTGATTCTATTAGCTGCCCTGGTCTTACTTTTATGTATTTGAAAGAAGAACTGGGCCCTTGATATATTAAGACAGCCTTGAAACAGCTTTCAGACTCTAATTAGGAATCCACTGAAAGGTAAAAAGTGTTTGTTATGATAAATACTGACAGAAATGTAGTTACACAAGCCAAGCACTCCTGGTGTAATAACACTACCCACCTGTAACTCAGCCAAACAGAAGGCTAATGCCAGACAGGGAAACAAAGGGGGATCAGGAGGCCCAGACAGAACAGGAACAGAAAAGCCATTTGTCAAGCAGTGGCCTTTTCCTTCACCAAATATTGGCTAGGAAAAATCCTTATATGTAATGGATCCATAAAACGATTAGGGATGAAAGACTGAATGGTGTAGATCAGCTTCATAGATCAGTTACCCTACAGAATATTTCCTCCTGCAGTTTCTCCTCTGACTGGAAAAACAAGACCCAAGGATTTATGCCTTAACTTTGAAGTCTCATTCCTCACCTCAGATATTCACAATTAACAGAAGTTTCAAAGGAATGTGAAAGAAGTCCAGTAGTAAGTTGTTCTAGGAATAATCCCACAAGAGTTTATTTCTACGTTTTCAGTGCAATTTATTCTTCAAAATGGAGTTTATATTTGATTTAGATTAGGCTTGATTTTAACTCATTTCTTTAGAAGCACAGTATATTGAAATCATGTCTTTAATGTCAAGCCCCCCTGCCCCCCCCAATGAATTTTACATAATTAGGCAATGTAAGGAGGTGTGATGGAAAAAATAAAATTTTAAAAACAGCTAAATTCGTACAAGTTTCATAAAAACTCTCACAGGACTAAAGAAGAGGAACCCAGTGAGCAGTCTTTCTGTGCAAAAGTTAACTCATTATCCTTCGTATTTTGCCTGTTGATGTTCCAGATGGTGCATAAGCTGCTCACCAAGCTATGGCACATACCTCACAGACCACAATGGAGTAGCTAGAATTGCTGAGGAATTCTATGAATTCTCAGAAAAGATGCAGAAGGATGGATCTGAAGTTATTGAAGCAGATGTCTGAGGGTAAGGTACACATACAAAGGACTTGAACTGGTGGGAAAGAAAGCTAAATAGTTTAATTTCTGTCATAAGAAGTCTCAGGGTAATAAGCCATAGGAAAAGATCAGTGTTCTGCTTCCAGTTCTGCCACAGGTCTGTGCGGTGTATTAGCAGGTCAGTCAACTAATCAGTCAGTGCACCAGATTCGCATAAAATAGGGATAAAATGCTTACTTTACAGGTCATAGAGAGGCCATTCACTTATGCTAGAAAAAGGCTTTGCAGCATTTGAAAAATCTATAGAAGTGCAAAGTGTACATGAATGAAACACAGAAGTGAACTTAAGCAGACATCACATCATCCATTTAAAGTAATGAATCGACACTAGAGCTGGTCCAGGTTCATTTCTTATCAAAATTCAATCAGTGAAAATCTCCATATTAAACCATCAAGCATGAGGCTTTCCCTTTTTTAGTGTGCTTTCTTGCTCTTCAGCTGTGGAGCCCTTCCAGCCATCTCCCATGACAAGGAGGCCCTTGAGATAACCACCTGACACTGAGTCCAGAATGGGCTTCTGAGAAAGACCCTTCACCCATCCCTCTCAGGATCTTCCTGCAGTTTTGAGTACTTCTGCCTTACACACTTGGAATTCACAAATCTCTAGCACTTTTTTTTTTTTTTTTTAATATCAAGCCAACCACCATCCTGAAAGTAAAAGGTATCTTCCCCTTCCTTAAGGGAACCTTCGGGAGTACAGCAACTATAATCAAGGGGACACATGTTGCCATCTGGGCCTCTCCTGTTGTGAAAGCTGGTGCATTTTCTTCCACTCTCCTCCTGTCCAAAGCTTTCCATGTCTGCATGAGGCTTACCTCTTGTGAAACCTTATTTAAACCTGTGTTTTACCTTTTGGCTTCTGTGCACAATGTTTGGCACCCTCAGTAGCCACGACAGACCAGCTGGCCACTCTGATTTCTGTAAGAGATCTACCTGATTTTCAGGATATTGTAGCCAATTAAAATGTGATATCTTATTATTATATCTGACCTGGAAACAGGGCAAGATATTTTTTCAGAAGCAAGTTCTACATATGCATATAGAGGCATTTAGGTGACAATAGATGTCAGAGAAGCAAGTGCAGGCTAAAATAATGAACTCAACCTGAAGTTGAAAGTTCTCTCATTAAGTTCACCAAAATACTTTACTTGCCTCTTTTTTCCTGTACAGCTCACTACATTTCTGATCAGATCAAACAGACATATCATCATTCTTGTTTGGCAAAAAAGCTTTTATGTTTGAAATACTTATCATAAGAATATTAACAATAAAAATGTTCTGACAACCGGGGTAAAGAGAATGAGGATTATGCTACATCCTTGTAGGCACACCAAGGATCTTTAGTTTGGTAGCCACTGACAACTGTTGGCATGTGGTGTGGGGTGTAATTGAAGCTTTGTTAATAATTAGAGTAGTTTTACTGGAGTGCTTCCCTGCAGATTCTTGAGATTTTGTGGAGGTCAATCTTCATACTATTACAACTACCATAAATACCTTTGCTTGTCTTCCTAACTCTCAAATTAGCAGCTGCTATTCCCTTTCTAAAATGACCTTGTCCACTGCAGAGATGCCAATACTTAAAATAGCACTATGGGTTAAAGAATTGAAATGGTTTACATTTGAATTTTTCCTTCTCAGTGACAAGGGTTTTTCATCTTGCAAATTTGGTTTTGCTATGGCTTTTTTTCCTTTCATCACATTTGGAATAGGCTGTCATTCTGTTACTTCATTCACCAAAATTTGGTTAAAAGCTATGTTTGATGAAGACCCATTCAGAAAACTACTCTTAAAACCAGCAAGGATCATTTTATGCAAGTTAGCAATGTAAATCACTTCTGGTCCCAAAACAACCTGACTCAATTCTTTCAGAATGGTCTGACAATTATAAAATAAGATCAATTACAGTAGAAAAGAATAAAGGCTGCAAAGGCTTGTCATGACTAATTTTTTAATAGGATGGGTAAGATAAGTTCAAAATATAGATCCTGTTAAATACCAGATCTCTTAGTACAGAATAGTAATATTGTTACATCAATTTATGTTTTCATTATAGGCACTATATTTAAGTGGCCTCCTTTTATAGGTTATTCATATCACAACTTTTGTTGAGTTTGACATTGTTTGATTGATTTCTCCTACACTGAGAGCCATCTGCCCACATTGTTACAAGCAGCAGGACAGCAGAAATTGACCATTTGTTACTATTACAAATGGAAAACATTAAGCTTTCATTATGTCCTTTAACCATACACATCCACTGCTGTCCTCCGTAAAACATGGCATATTGAACTTCAGTATTCATTATGTTCAGATCAATTATTTTCTGATTTTATTAGAAGCTCAGCTTTCTTTTTAGCCCAGGGATGTTGAAAAGTATATTAAGCTTAATATTTCATGCAAAACTAGGTTATGTAATGGTTTCATATGTAAAGTAGGTGAACAGATGGATTTCTGCTCTTGTGATCTGAACTAGATTAAATTAGAACTAGATTTAACTAGGTTAAATTTTGTGGTTTTAATGAGGTCATTTAGAACAAGAAAAAAAAAGTAAATAAAGAATCGTGAATTCCATCACAAAAAAATGTTATCAACATCACGTTTCATTTGAAGAAAAATAATTAGAATTTTTTAGCAATAATTGAATTTATTTTTCTAAGTAGTTATAAAAGTTTAAGAACATACTCTGTGCTCGATAAGGTATCCTCTAATGCTGGAATTTTCTGCTACAAGATTAATTTCTTCCATTCACTTCTCGTATCCTACAGGACAGAGGATTAGCAGCTGCTAATAAACAGATGCTTGTATTTGTCGCAGGTATTTCGGCCCACAGCCAGCAGCAGCCAGACAGGTGTTTTGTGGAAAATCCACGCCTGCATCACAGGAAGAGGCTGGTGTCTAATGACTGCCTAATAGCTGCTCCTCTCAGACAAAATCAGTATTAGAGCCACATCTGCTACTTCTCTTGTGTCCCAGTCGTTGCATTTGAAAATCAACAACTTTCTAAGCTAATACACTTTTTCTTGATCAAATTCTTCAGGATTTTTTCATGCATCCTGTAGATGATTTGTCACATTGCATGATGAATGAACTAAGTTATTCTGGCTAAACTCACCTAAATGAAAACAGGATTTAAATAGTTAAGTAAATTTATATTTCATTAAACATAGGTCAAAACATATTTCTTCATTCTTCTTGTTCTGAATATGGATTTTGGTTGGAAGAATAATAAACATTGGCAGTCCATAAACAGTGATTTGTATTGTCCAAAGGCTTAAAGGTTAATTTTTCACACTGCAGAAGGCAATGAACAAGCAGACAAGGACAGAATACATTCCTGAACAAAGCAAAATGTTTTGGCCTATGGCCAAATGTTTTTCCCATAATTTTGCTCTTCAAATGTAGTCAGAAAATCTTCCAAAATCAGTGCTACTATTCTCAAAATTTCTTTAGATATGCAACAGGGGTGCATAAACTGAGAACTTCAGATTATAAAGCATTTTTTTAAGATTATTTCTCCAAGAAAAAAATCCTAACCTACTTGAACTCTGTGACTAAATCTGATAAGATTGATGGGAACTTAAGACACTCACAGCAAAACACATGTGGGAAAGAGCAAAGAAGACAAGAATGTTCTCTCTTCTAAGGGAAAAACAGTTGACAAAAAGCCCCAAGTATTGCTGAAATACCTCCTAGGAGCAGAGTGAACTGTTTTGGTTGACTAAGAGGAGAGTTTAGCAAAAAACCCAAAATCCTTAAAAGGAAGTTTTTATCTCAGTTATAGACTTTTCCAGTGGTGTTTTGGGGGATTTCTATGTGGCAAGGAAATTCTGCTTTCATTGGGATGTTGGAAAACATCATCAAGAAGAAGAACCACACAAAATCCTTGGAGAAAGATTATTTCTAATTTTGATTATAGCTTTTGATCTTATGGGGAGATAAAGAGAATATCTCAAGTTGGAAGAGTAGAAAAAAAGAGAAAGCTCTTAGGAACGAGAGATCATCTTTTCTTTTTAATGCTTAAACTCAGTTCTTAAACCAGATTTTGATCAAAAGGTGAGATGAAAAATTCCTGTTATGCCATAATTCATTTGTTCTTGCTTATAAAGGAACTATCCAGGCACAGTTTAATTTTTTTTGGCTGGCTATTTTATAAGGACCTTGAAAATCCGAGGGTTTAAAGGTGTTTTGAAGAAAATATATCTATTAAAAAACCCACTTTTGTTTGCCAGTCTCTCGCACCTCTGCAGTCTTTTTGACCTAATCCAGAGAAAGCTAAGTGCATCACATTTTATAACAGAATTTTTGTCTTTAAATATGATCTGAATGATCTCCTGTTGCAGAAAATCAGATTTGAAGGATTCTAGTCAAGTTTTTTTAAGCTATTTCAAATATTCAAGAGGATTCCACAATTTTATTTACTTCACACTTTCTTGCATTTTTTAAATGTTTAACCTCTTACTATTTTAAGTGGCCTGTATAAAAATCTATTCCAGTGTCAGTAAACAAAGTCAATCTCAATTATCTGAATTCTCCCCTTTGAAGAAAAAAAAAAGAGAAATTCCTTTTATTCCATGACTTGTTCTGCCTGTGTCTGGCAGCTTTTCTTGGAAGTTATATCTGCCAATCCTTGCTGGATTTGAAGTGGTAGGATAAAGTGGTGGGTTTTATTGCATAATCAGAACCCACTGTGTTATGAATCTATGGTAACACTGTTCATATCAAACAAGAAAAAATAAGATGAAATGCACTGCCAAGTGCTTAATGTGCTGACACTATTTTCCTTTTTATCAAATTTTTTGTGAGAAGGAATGGGATTTGGATAGATCCTGGTAATGTATGTCAATTTTGAGTTCTGGAGGAGTGAAATCAAATCTGTAAGTGTTCTAGAGACTGATACACCTTCTCATCATCAAGCCTGTAACATACATGAGTGCATCAGAGTATGGAGAAGGTCAGAAACAGCAAGATATAACACATAAGATCAATTGTATATCGTTCCGTATGTGTGTCAAATATTCCTACATGCTTTAATATTTTTTGAGTTTGTGGTTTTATTTTTTTATGCCAGTTTCAATTTAGTTCAGAAAACCTCATGAATTTGCAATATCAGGAAAAAGTGCTTTCTGATAACGACAGGATTTAAAATGCTGTATCAGTGATGTATGAATTGAAAGCCTGTTCAGTGCCATGAACTGCTGATGCATGGACCAGGACCTCTGAACTGCTCACTTCTTTCCACCCTTTTCAGAACTGCCTGGAGCCCCTGGAAGAGAGTAACAAGGAAGAAGCATTCCTGCATATTGAAGAACAGGATCAGTGAAAAAATCTTTGACAGTTGGAAGGGAACAGTCTGTGCTAATACATACAAGACTAGGTAGGACGTGAAACCAAACTACAGTCCGTCCCACAGACCCTGTGCACATTCAGGTTAAGTGTAAAAAAATTGTGAGCAAATAGGTGCCCGTTTTCTGCAATTGTCTTTTAGAGTTAGATTTCCCATGGCATTTTGTCGATTCACATGATAGCACCTTAGCTCCACAGCAGTTCATTACAACATATAACCATGAGCTGTGAACTCCTGAAGCCTGTTTTTGGTATGTGATGCAGTTCTGGATCAGAAAAAATAGCTCACAAGACTAAACAAAGTGGAATAATATAGATGAATAGAAGTAATTGTGAGACCATAGTAAACCAAGAATATTAATAGAATCATTAAAAAAAAAATTATCAGCCATACCTGCCAAGAATTACGTGCTGAACTTTTATCATTTCGCTTCGGCAAGGTATTTGGCACAGGAATGCTTAATGATAATCAGTGTTGGTTTCTGGTTTATGTTTAACCTCTGAATGTGCTAACCAGGAATGTAGGGAATCATTCTGATTTTGAAATACAACTGAGTAGTTATGTGGGAGGGACTGTACAAAGCTGTGGTTATAAGGTAGAAAAATGATAGGGAGTATATTTTGCTGTGGAACTTTCCTTTAATTCCATCCTGGAATATTATTCATCTGTGCCATCACAACAAATCTAAAAACTGCCAATGATGCTCAGGCAAGAGATTCCTGACAGCACAGAGAACACTGTATATGATGGGCACAGTTTTAACTCTTCAGGCTCAGCTTAGTTCTGCAGAATACACTGGGATTGTCCTTCTGGCATTGTCAGATTGGTTGTGCAGGGCACCATTCAGATGCTGTCATTGAGCCTCTCTGTCACTGCAGGACAGGATTAAAATCTCCCTTTGTGTCTTAATAGATGCATAGTCTTGTTTTATTTCATTCCTTTTACAAATCACAGGTTTCTCTAACTGAATAAAATTACATGAATAGTCACTGTTTACATACTTTTTCTGCTTACTGAAAGTCAGCTGTCATGTAAGGTTTCAAATGAATAATACATTTGGAAGTAGCAAATTCTTCAGCTTTGCAAAACCAGCAGGGCTCCAAAATGTATAAAAGCTTTAGTTTGCTAAGATTCAACCTGTAATTCTGAAAAAAAAAAAAAAGAAAAAAAAAAAAAAAGGTTCATCTCAGGACTTTTCAGTAATTCCCCATTTATTTACCAGAAAACCCTAACAAAGTTCCTCTTCAGGGGGACAAGCTGTTATGAGAGGTGGTTTGGTGGAAGAGTAAAAGGGTGAAGGACTTTTATTTCTTTTCATTTTCTATATTATGATTGACACAGGACTGTGATATTAGACTCCTAGCACTTCTCTTTCAGCTGAAACATTCTTGTGGAATCCTCTGTGTTGTTTATATTTAAAATGGCATTTCAGCTTCCAGGGCATCCTAATTTTGTACCTACACCAGAGAAAGACCTCATGGTCAAGCCATTGTTTCCCAGTGCATTCTGATAATATTGTTTCTAAAATCAGATGACACATCGTGAATACTGGTTTCAAGGGCTGGTTAAAACACTCAAGGTTATGCCCTCCTTGAATCTTTGAATTCCCAAATAGGAGGATTATCAAAAGAGCATGATCAAGGTTAGTGGCCCCTAAAATTAGATGGCACAGCTGTGTTTTGACTTTGCTGTCTGTGAATGAGCACAAAGATCATCGCACTTCTTTACAATAGAACAACCTCTTTTTCTTCCCAGACTACCACACCATTCATTAGAATGCAGGAACCTCAAGGTACAGTATTTTACATATATTCCTGTATCAGTTCATGTTGCATACTAACTGATAACACAGACATGTAAGGAATTCCCTTAGAAAGCTTTCTGGAGGCAGGTAACTCAAACTGTCCCCTAATATTAGATTTAGTTGACTTTTTCCCAGTTTAATTTATGTTAGATACCACTGTAAAAGGGCAACACATCCTATTGATATGATGAAATAATACTTCTACATGAATTAGCTCTGAAAACCTAAAGAGATGAGTCATTCTTACCCCTGCTTATTTTTAATTTGAGCACTTACATATCACTCTTCTGCTTTTACAGCAGTTTCACTTTCTAGGAGGACATAACGCTTGCTCTGAATTAGAGTGACTTCTAATGACCCTGAGGTTATCTAGAAACCGAGGGACTGCTATGCTGCATTTGCTCATTGCATCTGTGGTGCCCTCTCCAAGCCAAAATCCTATATTTGGTGGTGGAGGCTGGTGATCTAGGATGGGGTTCAGGTAGCATTTGCTCAGCAAAGGGGGACATCATGACCTCCACAGAGACCTGGGCACCTGCCCTGATGGCAGAGTCTAGCTGAACCACTTGACACACTCTGATAACAAGAGGGGCACTGAGATCAGTAAAACTGAGTTAAAAATTTCAATTTTAAGCAAATAAAGTCAACAAATGCGACATTTTATAAACTTGTGGGAAGATGACAACCAAGTGATGGAGTTTTTACTTCCACAAAGTGAATAGACACTTTGTTCACCATATGCTTATCTGAAACTGAGGCAGCAGAGACCACTGTTCAGCTTTGGAAATGCTCTCCTCTCAAGGATGGTTAGTTTGAAGTCTGCAGTAGAGAGCAATCTAGACCATGCCCCTGAAATCCCTGTAAGAGCTAAACCACTGTTGTTACCTTAACACTTTACTACTTCACTTTTCCTAGAAGCCACCCAGCAACTGTCCCTAGATTCCTTTATTCTGCTCCAAAGGGAAATAATGTGGTGAAACAGGATTTACCAGGCTGGTTATATCTATTTAAATCTTAGGGGAATTCAAATTTCAACTTCAGTATGTGCTTTCCCTTGGATACGCTGGGCTTTACTGAGACCTTTGGACTGCAGAGGTTTTAAAGGTATTTCAAAAGCAGGAATCCTGTGTGCAAATCTGAGCATATATAAATATCTAGTTGGGGGTTGTTGTTTTCTTCCAAAGGTCAGTAACGTAAATAGTCATGTGAGAGAAGGAAGTGGTAAAAGGCACTAGACTGGAACTCCAGGCTGGGTTGAGCTCCTGGCTCTGTTTCAGCTTGTGACTGCAGGCAATTCTTATTGGTATAGTATTTCACTGCCTCAGCGGGCTGCTATTAATTAATGTCTGTGTCTGAGGTCTGTGTTAAGAGGGATGAGAGCAGGGAGTCCCCTCTGCGAAGCAGCAACAGGGATGCTTTCTGTGCCCAAGGCACCTCTTTCAAAGTTGACATGGATTTCCCAGCACAGCTCTCCACAGGTAGTCCTGCTTCCTGGGGCTGAGCTTCACTTCTTCTGTGCTCACTGCAGCTATAAAATTATCATTTCAGACTATAAGAATCAGTTACAGGACTATGAAAATCAGTCATGGGGGGAAAGAAAAGGACCTCATAGTTCAAGAATGAGAGGATGGGTTTATTTTTTCTCCAGAACATATGAATTCAATTTCAGAGAGAAATTAATCTCAGACTGTGAGCACATGAGGAAACATATGAGGAGTCAGAACAAAGAGCCTCTTAAATGATAATCAGTCATTCTATCAACCCATGACTGTAGCAAAATGTTTTTTTTGTAAAACAGTTGTCTGAAACATGCTTGTAAACCTGCCAGAAAGGAAATCCCACCTAAACAAAACAGAAAAAAGTGGGGTTCCAGTTCAAGATAGCCCTGATTTTTCATAACTTTTGTTTAGTTCATGCAAATGCCTAGAGAGCACAGATAAAATAAACAAAGCCCCACTGAAGTCCCTCTGTTTAAAGAGCGATGGTTATACCACTGACGCCACTGGCCACGGAGGCCACTGCAAACCCATTCCATCTGCAGCTTGGTACAGCAGAGGAGGGAACAGGGCTGCTGCAAGCCCTCAAATGGGGATCCTGATGAGGGGTTCTCCTTCCTTGGGCACTGCTGCTTCAGTTGGGCTCATTAGCCATGATTTGCAGGGCTGCAAAATGTCTGGTTGACTCAGTGCTAGAGGAGGCACCAGGCCCTACCGTGGGTGTGGAGGCTACGGAAAAGGAACTGAAAGGTCACTCACTACACGGTGGGAGGGACCTGGCAGCAACAGGAATGGAATCAGCCCAGAGAGCCCTTCAGCTCAGGAAAGCCAAGCGTTCAGTAGGTACTTTGAAAGCACTAGTGAAATTACTAAGAAAAATTAAATTATTCCAGTAAGCTCAAGGTATGCTTCTGGCTATGCAAATGGAACAGGAGTTGGCAAGCTGGGACTTCCAGAACACTATGGAAAAAAAACCCAAAACCCAAACACTAGAAATTATTTTAAAAATTGAATTAAAACCAATCTGTCATAAGTGATAGCACAGCTCTCAATATGAATCCAAATGCTCTTGTTCCATCTATATATCAAATTCACATATTGACTGGAATTTTGAAAAGTGAAAATTAGGAGGTTAAGGGGTTAAATACTCATCCTAACAGTCTTTTTAAGTCTTTTTATGTTTCCATTCTTTGTAGAGGAAATACAAAACAAACTGTTTTCACTAGCAATCATTCTTCAAAGTCAAAGAGGAAAAAATATATTCTGTTAGGTATATAATGTAATTGGTCGGTATAATTTCATTTAATCAAAGCAATGTCCATGAGCATTAATAGGTAAGAGGAAAAAGAGAATGAAAACCTTTGAACTTTTTTTTACTATTATTTTTTGTATGAAGTTCACTATCTTACATTAGGATCTTCGGTTAAAACAACAAAGATACATAATTTAAGGTCAATCATCAACGATGTTACACGGGAGAGATAGGATGAAATGGAGATACAATAACTTTTGAAGACTTTTTAAAGAATTTATTGAAAGCTATTTAAAAGAGCTCTCTGTTAGGGGGATAACATCTCAAAATACTTGGGACTATATTGAAGCAAAAGAATTCAACCTTAACTAACTTGCTAGAATTCTTTGAAGATATAACTGCCATGATAGATAAAGGGAATTCTAATTTAATTAGGTTTTCAGAGGATACTTAGCATTGCTCCACATCAAAGATTACTGGATAAAAGGTATAGAACAAAGACTAAGAGCAAGAGTAGAATAAAAATTGTCTTCCAAAGAACAAAAGAGAATTATGTATAGCTATTTTTAAGGAAGAAAAGAGATTATTGCATATGGTAGGGTTAGTTGAAGTATAAGCTTTAAACATTCTGAAATTTTTGAGGCATGTGTAGTTTGAATGGGAATTTTATAAATCAATAGGCACAGTTTCTGACAGAGTACATTCACTTTGTCCCTCACAACTATCAGAAATTTACCTGCCTCATGCAATATGACAGATGTTTCCGAGTTGATTAAAAACTAAGGCACAAGGGAAAACTATGGACTTCTTCCAATATTCCCTTGTCTTGGAAATGATTAAACGGGAAAAGAAAGACTGCTGTGACATCTCCATGCCAAACTAGCCAAAAAGCACGGCCCCAGCAACTGTGGTTATCTAAAAGTTTATGAGAGCAGTTTTCAGACTAATCTAAATTGGCACAAGAATTTTAAAACTCAGCAAAGTTGTAAAGCATACACAGCTATCAGACGAGAGCTGTGTGCTCACTGTCTGCACTGGCCTTTAAAACTACAGGCAAAGAGATTAAAGCTTCCCCAAGTTCAAAACTTAGAAGAAAGTGGGAAATGTTGCCATCATAGCTACTTTATGCCAAGACTTTACATAGTGCTAATGGAAAAAGGGCTGGAAATTAAAGACCAGGTCAGCATGAGTTAGAGGAGCATAGTGAAAAAAGAAGGGAAGTGAGTTTCAGATAAACAAGGGCAGAAAGAAAATACCGGGCATATTGAGTCGGACAGGCTTTTCCTGTCCTTGTGCTGAATATTTCTTATGCTGCCTTCTCTGTTTTCTAGCTGTACAGTCCAGGTGAAAGGGCATGCTTTGCTCTTGTGGAGGTTTTTTTTCATAAATATGGTAACTGTTACTTTTCTAACCCTTTCCTAAGAAGTATGTTAGTAGTTTCAGGCTGGAAAACAGTAACATAAAAATTCACCATTCACAGCAGTCAGAGAGCCAAAGCTGGGGACTATATACCAATTTTGAGGACCATGCCTCCCTCTTTGCACCTTTGCTGCACAGTGAAGCAGAACACTATAAAGCCCTTTACCTGTTTACTTGCAACTTAAAATGGCACATATGTATCATAATTACACTGTATTCCAATAGAATCAACACACCATTTGCAGTAAGGAATCCCTTTGATCCTCTCCACAAAGTCAGGTGAGTAGGCTTCTCTGACAGAAAGTCATTTTATTGAGTGATTTGATGGAGAAAATCTCTTGGCTGGTGCAGTAATTGCATAGGAAGAAAATCATGGTAGCTATGCAGAATCATGAAAGTATTTTTAAAATTATATTCTTTAAGGTAAAGAATATAATTTTCAACTTCTTTCCGGCACATAGGTTGCAATAATCTTGCAATCCAAATGAGGATACAGTTCTCAGGCACACAGTGGGAATAGGAGTTAGGTTGATTAGTAAAGGGCAAATAATCAGAGGATCTGCAGCACCAAGGGCTCCTGCCACTGCGGAGAGAGCCCAGAGCAGACCACTTTTGGATAGTTGCCCTTATAGCTGCTGCAAGCACAAATGCCCATTTTCATCAGCTGATGAAGGAAAAGTTGGCACCCACAGACACTCATTACTAGAGCGCAGACTGCAGCGCAGGAAATGCAGTCATGTTCAAGCTTTTTTCCTCTGTTTAAGTCCACATGTTCAGTGTCCTCTATTGTTTTCTGTGTACTCACTACCAACTGTAAACACTTTGATGTTCTTTGGAGGTCCCCAAACTGGCCTTTTCCTATTTGCCTGAAGAGAATCATCCTGAACAAAATTCACCACAGAGAGAAAATTAAGAACTGAAACAACACACAGAGAGAAAATGAAGACCTAAAATGACAGAACCAATCTGCAGCCTTGGCTAAGGGGCTCAAAGAATCATTGGAGAGATGGCAGAGGGCCAAGGGGCTAGGAGGGTGGTCTAATGAAGGACCAAAACTGCAGCAGAGATTTAGGGTTACAAAGCTTTGTGCAAATGAGCCTTTTCCTGAGCAGTGCAGGACCTCAGAGCCACAGCTCGTAGTGCCCATCCAAACCCAGCCATTACAAGCTGGAGCAGTTGCTTTGATCAACCATTTGTGCCAACATTGCTTGCAATGGCATAAATAAGGAGCACTTCTATTTTGGTCAGAGAAGTTTAGCCCAGAATAAAACTGCAGTGACATCAATAGGAGACCACAAGGATCACAGTCTGCCAGTTTATGGAATAGTTATGATCCCACATAGACAGTGTTTCCCGGGAGCAGGAGTTTTCTATAATTCATCACTAAACTTTTAAATCCTCAGAAGAATAACATTAAAGTCATTCTATTTATTGCTAGCTCAAGGTCAGCTTTGCTGAGCGTTTATCCTCTAGAATACTCTCACAGACCAGGCTGGGCAAAACAGCCTGGTAAATCTACCAGAAAAACATCATGTGCACCCTCAGTTTCCAAAACCACACAGTTTTACAGTGGTATTCACAACAGCCCCAGCACGATGCAGCTTTTCTGACTCTCTGTTTCTATATGTCTACCATTAATGAAGTGCCTAAGATTTAGCTGATAGCTCTGCTTGTGGTTGTCTCTGGAAGAGGAACAACACTTTGCCATTGACTGCCATCAAGGGATGTGGGATTCCCAAGCAGACAGATTCCAGGCTGCCTAAATGGGCAACACAATGCCCAGGTGGACACCAGAGCTCAGGTCCAGAATAGGTTTCTGCAGTCAGGTGAACACTAAAGACTTTGCATTGCACCGAGATTGCTAACACAGAGGGCAGCCAGGAAACCATTGCTGACATGAATTTAGATTTAGGAGTTTTTCACTAGCAGGATGGTCATTGCAAGTGTTAGGGTTGTATTGCTAATGATAATAGTGTGAGGAAGTCACTGTAATGTGTTAAAAACAAGTCTTCATATTGCACTAATTCTCCCATGAACTGAAACTCTTTTTAAGGAACATTATTGTTCCATATCATTCCTGGTGTTTTCTAAAAGTGCTCGGAGGAAATGACTGGCTTTCTGAGTGCCAGATCCCAGGGTATAGAAACAATGGGGGGCCATATTAAAATAAAAATTAAAAATAAAAAAAAAAGAAGTATTTTTCAAGCAACCTTCTAACTTGCTACAAAAAACCCTTCAACCCTCCTGATGTTCCTGACTAGGGACTGGGATTTGTAATAACACCAGTAAAGTCAGGGGTTTTCAGACAAAAGTTCACTGCTGTTTTCAAACAAAATACTCACCGTATTCAGATCAGCCTTCTCCTTTAGTTTTCTGTGTTCTTTCCTCCTTGTTTCAAGGATATTTCTGGGTAGAGCCCTTTCCTGACCTTTCAGGTTATTCCTAGATTTTTCTTTAAAGAAGTGGGTGGCATTTTAGTAGGCTGAGCTCACTTGCTCAGTCACAACAAATGAAAATAAAAATAACCAGCTGAAATACTGAAGTCGCTGGAATGTGTAATACTCAGCATTAAAATGGCACAAAGTGCCTACCTATTTATAGCTCTTGTTTTGAGAAAGAGTGAGACACACTTTGGGCATTAGATACAATGGATCACCCAGGAAAGCACGTGACCTTGCATTCTGCATGTGAAAGACTTTTTGTTTGTTGCAATACCAGTAATTTCCCAGGAAAATGAGGTTTATTCAGCATTTTATTTATCTCTTTTATGCAAGCAAATGCCAGATTTGACATGGCAGTTTGGTTGCTGAGTAAAGACTTGGATGACTAAATAAAACTCTGTTTGCTGTAATTCAGCTTTATCCACAAATCTTTGTCATTAAATCTTTGCTGAGACATAGGTGCTTACCATGATTATACAAGAAATGTGTTTTCATATACTAAAAATCGTATTATCTCATTCATCAAATGATAAGACTTTGAGGAGGACAAAACACTCCAAATTTAGCCGTACCTGTATTTTTTTATGTGCTTCTTCATCCTTATTTGAGTCATGCTGAACTATGTTTAATGAATTATGAGTTTCTCTCTTTCTTTCAAAGTTTCAACACATTTTTTTGTTTTGTATTCCAGTTCAGTAGAAGGTAGGAAAGACTGAAATGTCAGGGAGTGAAATAACTGGAGAGAAATAATGAAACTGCTGTTTGCAAGAAGTAGAAGAAAGCAACGCTGCACATAACATGCAGAAGACATACAAACAGACAGCTCTCTCAGCTGTCTCAGCCCAGAGATTTTTGTTGCTGCATTTCAGTGTAAGCCAAGCCTTACTGTGCACCACGTGGATGGACAGCAGAAAAGAGTAAATAGTAAGAGTAATTTGAATAAGAAGTAAATAAGAATTGATGAAAACTCATTCTGTGAACTGAGGACCACAAGAAACTCCCTGTAAGGTCAGAGGGTCAGTTCTGTGGTCCATCTAGCTCAATCCTCTGTCTCCAACAGCAGCAAGAGGAGATGCTGGTTAGGGAGAGCACATGAGCTCAGCCCTTCTCTGCAGGCTCTTCTCGTACTCCCCAATACAGTTCCTGGAGCAGAGGCCAAGAGGCCACATTCCTGTCTATTCCCTTCAGCATATCCCCATATAGCACTCACTTTGGAAAAAGAGTGTCCATGCTTTTTGAATCTGAAACCTGTAATCACGACAACAAAGGTTGGATCAAAGGTGGGGGGAAAATGCAGTTGAAAAATGAAGGGAAAAGATTCTGAAAAGACTCTGAAGTGATTCAGCAGGGCACAGTCACTGTGAAAAGAAAGAAAAAAGAAGAAAAAGAAACTCTGAACTGAAGCCAAATAATAAATGCAGTCCTGTGGATCCATTAAGGTACATTAAGGTTGCCACTTTCCCATCTGTTCCCTGAAGTTCCAAACCAAAACAAGTCATCTGCAGTCTTGGCTCCCTTATTGTGTGAAACATTCATCTATTAAATTAATCTGGAGAAAATGTATCTATTTCATCCCTGGTGGGACTTTGTTTTGTTTTAATAGGGTTGCATACCATGGACTGTAGCCCACTGAGGCCACAGATAAAAAACATGTGAATAAAAAAACAACAAATGAAACAAATAAATAATGGCTACATACTATTTTTTTCCTCTAGCAGAAATGCCTTTGGAATAGTTGCAACTTTTTTCTGTTGAGCTGAGAAGGCTAGCAATTTACACTGACAAAATTGGCACAATAACCCTGGGAATCCTTATTTTTCCATGAACAATGTACAATGACAAAATTTAATGGGAAATTTCCATGTCCTTAAACTCTGATATATCTTTCAACTATGAAACAAAATTCCTTGTGCCAGTATCACAGAGGGAAAAGTTCATGCTTGACATGCTTGCTGTTAAACAAAAAAAATCTAAAATATTCTTTGCAATCTCCTGAGCTAGTAATTTCCAGATCCTTCATATCACAAATTTCCCTTCTGACACCCCATGATTATAATAGCTCATTTAGCTCACTAAAGTGATGCAACCACGCCCTCGAAGCAGTGACAAAATTTATTTCTAGTGCTTCTAAAACATAGTTAAGTTTATAGTGTTCAATACTGTGACGTAAAAGTAGCCTAGAAACATGAATGCTGATGTGTTTAGCAAAGTTGTGTTCATTTATGTGTTTCCACTTAGGGCTAATCTGTATAATTTAATAACCATTAGGTGGAAAGCCCTCTAGTCTCCCTAAATTCCCCACCAAAACTGGCACATACCCCCTGCAGAGAATAAATCTCTAACTAGCCACTTCTGGGGAAAATGTGCTGTTTCTGTAGCTCACACAGTATGCTCTCCTATCTCCTGTTGTGGTTCTCTTTCTGTGGATGATTAAATGTATTATTTTTCACCCATTCCTTTACAAAAGTACTTCCCAAACTGTTGATTAATTAAGCTGCAACCTCAAATGTGATTAGGGCACAGGACTGTGAGTCAGGCAGTTCCCTCTATAGTTATGTCTGGCACCCAGCACTTTCCTGCAAAACACAGTCACAGAGTCACAGAATCACAGACTCAATTAGGCTGGAAAACGCCTCTGTGATCATCAAGTCCAGCCTGTGACTGAAAACCACAACGTCAGCTGGACCATGGCACTGAGTGCAGTCTTTTCTTAAACACCTCTGGGGACAGGGACTTCATCCCCTCCCTGGGCAGCCCATTCCAATGCCTAATCACCCTTTCTGTGAAGAATTTCTGTCCTAATAGCCAACCTAAACCTTCCCTGACACCTTTGAAGGCTATGCCCTCTTGTCCTATTCCTAGTTTCCTGGTAGAAGAAGCCAATCCCCACTTGGATACAACCTCCTTTCAGATAGTTGATTCATAAATGACTATTTTAAGATCTCTTACAAAACTCACAGGAAAAAGTATCAATTAAAACAGGTTTAATATAAAAGCAAAAACTTTGTTGGTGAGGTTCACTTTACTTAACTGTTTATAGGGCTACAAGAGAGTGGACTTTAGTCCTAACAATGTTTCATCCTGGCCACAATTCAGGTTGGAAAGTGTCTATGGAAATTTGAAAACTCCTTTCAGCCCTTTTTGTGGATGGGTGCCACATAGGCCAACTTTCAGTCATCTGGGACCTCCCCATTTAGCCAGGACTGATGATAAATGATGGAGAGCAGCTTGGGGAGCTCTTCCACTCAGGGATCGCTCATCCTCCTGGAATGAATCCCACCTGATCCCATAGACTTGTGAGCATCTAAGTGACACAGGAGGTCACCAACTCCCTCCTCTTGGATTTCAGGGGATCCATTCTGCTCCCCATCCCTGTCTAGCAGCTCAGGAGGCCAACTGCCCTGAGAATAACCAGTCTTACTGTAGAAGAGTGAGGCAAAGAAGGCATTAAGTGCCTCAGCCTTTTTCTCATCTTTGGTAAATATATTACCCCTGAATGGAGATTTTCATTGCACTTCCTTTTTGTTACTGAGGAATTTATGAAAACACTTTTTATTATCCTTTACCAAAGTGGTCAGATTCAGTTCTAACTGAGATTTTGCCTTCAATTTTCTTTCTACATGACCTAATGACCACCTTTAAAGATTTCCTGAGTTGCCTGCCCCTTTTTCAAAGGTAACATACCCTCTTTTTTTCCCTGAGTTCTTGCAAAAAGCTCCCTGCTCTGCCAGGCCGGTCTTCTTTCCTGCCAGCTGATGTTTCAATGTCTCCATTCCTGAAACACAGTGGTCCTACAGGGGTTAATGAAACAAGCCTTTCCCACAGGTATCTTTAACTTAGTAAGGCTATAAAGGAAATGCATACTTTTGATAATATGATTTCAAAATGAAAATATATTTATATTAACAATGGTACAATGCAAGGGTTTTCTGCTGCATATTAAATTTATTTAGATATATTTAGTCTGTTTTATTTTAAATTTGAAAACATTCTCTTCCTACTGTTCATAAATTATACAATTAAGATTTAAATTTGTAACAAAGTTTCATGTAAATTATAGCATTAAATTAATTTATAGAGAATTTAATTGAGTTTATTTGTGCTTCTTCTTACTGAAAGTCTTTAGAGCCGCTGTAAATCAAGATTCATCAATTTACTTTTGCAGCAGATCTAAATTTGAAGTTACTAACTTATAAAAATGTCTCTATCCAAACTGCAAAATCCTTTTTGATTCCAAGTCACTTTATTCTGCATAACTTACCTAACACAGGGATTTCAGGGAAGTTCTGAGATATCATGCCTGCATGAGCAATACCAGAATAAGATTTCCTCTGACAACCTTAATAACTATTTCAGTGGTGATATGGCAGCACTATGAAGAAATTAAGAGATAAGAAGAGTACTTTCTTCATTTTGCACAGCAAGGGCAAAAGTAAATTTAGTAACTTCAGGAATTCGAGTCATCAAGCCACAAAATGCGAAAGCAGGATGAAGATATAAGGTATGTTTTGTTGAAATACACTCCCATTCTCAAGATGGGAAGGAAAATCTGAGGTTTCACCCCTTGGATGCAGACGTGGCAAATCCTGTTAATAGTGCTATTAGAGTCTGTAATTTTCAAAACCTCAGCTCTTTATTTTAAGGAGTAGAATGCAATCAGAACAAGATGGCTGATACTGACGTTTGTTTATATGCCTGATGAACATCAGTAGTTCCTGTTAACACCTCGCTTCATCAAGGTTTACACATATAGCTCAGAACATGGCTCAAAGAATGGTTTAATTAAAAAAGCAGTCCTCTGATGGCTATCCAGCTCAGTACAGCTTCCAAATACACCAGCAGAGCTGTGGGCTACTACTACTGCTGGGGAAACAGGCTGTTAGGAGACGGCACTATGGAAGAAATCATTGGCATGGTTATGGGGAAATACCCACTGTACCTTACATAAAGCCATCCCTAGAAAATATTGTCGTTTCAGGGTTAAAAATGTTACAAAAATGCTGAAGGTGAAGTTGTTCGTGACTATAAAAAGAAAAGTGCAACAGTCTTTTTCTTGTGTTTGGATATACCACCAAAGTGCTGCTGTAAGGGCAAAGGTTGCTTCACGAGTCATTACTAACTTCAGAGATTGCATTTGCCACTTGTAGCCTTTAAAACAAAAGGAATACCTTTCTTAAATGTTAAAACAGTGGTTAAAGGTGGAGGGTGGGGAGGTGTAATGTGGATATATACACATATTGTAAACAAATATATATACATACGTATTCATAGGTATACATACATATACACACAGCTGCTTAGGAGTTTGACCCCTGGAAACCAGTACTTTTTAAAAGAATAAAGTTAGAAGCCTCTGTCTGGTTGGCTTTTTAAAAAAACCCTATCTTCCTATTTC
The DNA here is from genome assembly GCA_013396875.1 of Vireo altiloquus. Classification (NCBI taxonomy): domain Eukaryota; kingdom Metazoa; phylum Chordata; class Aves; order Passeriformes; family Vireonidae; genus Vireo; species Vireo altiloquus. Next base: position 239,773 of record VZRF01009670.1, read on the forward strand.
ATTTTTCATTACTTCCCCTATGTATGATGTGGATTATACTTATTTATAAATAAGTATAATCTGAATATGAGGACTCAATATCCCTATACCAAGTTCAAATACCTAACCCAATTTTGCTGTTTCAGAGGTATCAGGACAAAGACACATGAACTGAAAATGCCCTTTGCTATCTCCGATGATTTTTCCCTTTCCATGCTGCAGAAACCAGTTCCCAGTTCCAAGCTTGTGCTTAGAGGAACATTTCAAAAAGCAAGCAGCCTCTCCCAGTGCTACTTTTCTTAACTTAACCACATTACCACTCCTTCACGTAATTTTAACTTACTGCCTCAGAACAAAACAAACCAGACCACAGCATTCAGCTGTGGATGTCAGCTGTCCCAGCTGAAGTGGTTAGATCAACATGTCATGAAGGAGCATAAACCTCATGGATGAATGAAAGGATATGAGCTTTTTCTCAAAGTAAACCTCCAGAAAGCCCTATTGTGGCAGAGAGATTAAGGAAGTTTCCTTTTCTGTACATAATTAACATGGGAATAATATATGGGTAGTTTCATCTGGGCTAAGGAGAACCAACTTTTGAACTCCTAGAAAATAAATGAAGGTCATTGCTAAGCAAGAAGCTACACAAAGTTGCCTAAAGAATTTTTTTCTATGCTTTTGTATATTTTTTAGGATAAAAGAATCCATTGTAAATCAATAAAATAAGGCCATGTTACACTTCACCAAAATGTGATGTATATTTAAATTGAGCCTGGAACTGAAAAATATGTGGCTATATATAACAAACATGAATTTTTTTTCATACTTTAATTACAAACCTTTGCAAAACCACAAGTTGCCACAATACCTGACTTCTATTCTTTTTGCTTTAAGAGCCTTGTTAATTAACCTGTTCACAATGGACAAGCAACAGTTTTCTCTATGTTGTTTCTGTTCTCAGTTTGGAAAGACAAAACAGAATAACACAGATTTTTTTTTTTAATGCCTTTTTTTTTTTTAATTACTTTTTCAGTGTTATAAAAGCAGTGGGTCTCACCCATTCCCTCACATTCCCAGCTGCCCACATCAAGGCACACAAACACCTCTTCCTTTTTAATAGAAAAAAGGACTCTATTCCTTCCAGCATCACTGGAATATAAAGTTCAGAGGCTAAACAAAGATTAAAAACTATTCTTTGTGATACATAAAATTATCTGAAAGGAAATAGACCTCAAGCTACTGTTAAAATTCTCCTGACACAAAGTCAGCCCTTTCTCCAACACTTTTTTCATGGGAATTGAAAGCAGTGGAAGATGGACACCCCACTCTCCTTGGCTTTTATGCAGTGTTGTGTCACTCCTTGTTCTCAGATTCTCTAGGTGCTTTTAGCTGACACCAACTCTTTGGTGTGGTGGGGCTTTCTGCTCCCCACCCCTCAAACATCTTTCCATCCAAATAACAAATTAGAAAGAAGTAAAAGATACCTTTTTTTTTTTTTTTTTTTTTTTTTTTTTNTCCTGGGTAATTTAAGCTGGAAATGAGTACTGAAATTCAATACTCGGAGATTTTTGTGTGATTTGTAGTTCAGAGGGGAATCTTGCACTTTCCAGGGCTCTGTGGGTCTACTCTTGTAATATAATGGTGCACCACATCAGAACAAGAACCCCTAGCTGACAAAGCCCATTCCTCTCAATAACACCCCCTTGAACTTGACCAGAAAAGGCTGCTTAAAATCTGTTTGGAAACATTATAGTTCCTTTCCAAGCAACAGACATTAAATGTTCTATGCAAGGGTTGCCCTTCATCCTGCCACCCAAATGTTTATTAATTAATTAGATGCAAATACAAAATTAGTATTTATAACAATGACGGTTTCTTTTTCATTTTGGTAAACTTTAACTAGTGATTTTCTGTGTGATTATATTTCTTGTATTTCTCACAGATATTCTTCAACAGATGAGCTGAAGGATTGATCATACAAGTATATAGCCACTGACTTACATTTCTGAAGCAGTAGGTTAGTAAAGATTTCTCACTCTTAGTTCTCCAAGTTCAGGCCCACCAATCCTTATACAATTATTTTTTATTAAATACTTTGCCGAATGTGTGGAAGTGCAAAGCAGTCCCCTTGACACATGCGCAACAAAAAATTTGAAAGCAGAAGCCCCTTGCCTATGAAACCCAAGGCAGCTGCTCATGGAATCACGGGCCACAGACTCCACAGAGACTCGTCTCTTGCTGCACCTTCACTTTACTGCTTGCCACCAAAAGCATCCTCACAATATTTTTTTCTCACTAAAATGGCATTTCCATAGTATTTGAAAATTCTAGGAAGCTATTAAGTATCTGAAGAAACAATTAGAACTGTCATAGTCCTGAGTACTTCACAGGGAATCTTATAGAAACACAAACATGTTGGATTAAAATATTTTCCTACTTGCTTCTTTATAAACCAGGAGAATAACTTCTCCATTGGAACAGAATTGCACACATTGAACTGAAGGAGGAGTCCAGCTCATTTTATCTCGTACACTTTTGTTATAGCAGTTAAAACTCTGTTTAAAGGCTGATGTGTAGGTCTAGTTGATTTAGCATATTTTTGGGATTTCAATAATATGCAGATGTCTAACCCCAAGAGCCATTAGGCATATAAACATTTTTAGCTCTTGGTTTGATATATGTCTTTTGGCTGATTAGTTTTCAAAACATCTATTTGTACTTGTGCCAAATAGTCTGCCATTTCCATACAAGCCTCTAGTTTATGCACCAGCACTTTATAAATCTCCAAATAAAATCTTCCATGTTTATTTTTCTTAGAGAGAAAATCCCATTTAATAAGTGTGGGTCTCCTTTCTTTAAATGTATTTTTCTATTGAGATGGTATCTGTATACTTTCTAAGCCATTCTGGTATTTGAGGTTTTTTATTATGGAAAGAGAAAATAAAAATAATACTAAAAATATATTGCATTTCTACTGTGGGCTTTATCCACACATAGCTTAAAGCAAATAATCATCACTTTCTGGCTGATGGTACTGAAAAAAGATTGGTGTTATGATAGAAAGGAGAGAAAAAAGGCTTTCCTGGAGTTAAGCCAATATTTTGTCAGCACCCTGATCTCCTAAAGGACACCCACTCCCTTTTTGATAGTGTTTGGTGCCTTCCACTATGTGTGCTTTTTCAGGTGTTTAATTTCTTGAAGTAAATTGTGAAGAACATCCTTAAAGGGTGTCAGCAAATATTTTATAACATATATTTATCAAATTTTTGCTCTTATATCTGTTTGATAGATGAATTTTAGCTGCTTAATATTCAAAATATCGATTTGCATTTGTGCCAAATATAAAATTCTGTTTACAATTTACTCCCCGTCATCAGAGAAGGGGAATTCTCACCTTCAGGTCCAGGAAGGAGAATGTGAAACAAGGGCAGGAAGGGAAAAGAATGAGAGTGGCAGCAGCATCCCTGGTTGTCCAGGTAGCAGCAGCCTGGCATTCAGTCAGTGCTCCACAGAGCCGGGATATGAGATCTCAGTCCCAATTTTTCAGGACCCATGCCTTTCCTGAAACACCCAGTAACCACAGAACTCTGGTCATTGCATTCACCCCAGTCATCGCTGGTGATGCCGTGGCATATGGTCCCAGTGCCGTGGGCAGTAAGTGATGCTCCCAGAGATAGCTTGGAGCCTTCTCCTTCATTTCTAGCATCTGCACACGGCTGCACAGAGGCTCCCAGAGGGCCTCCATGCTACCATTTAAGCAGCCATGATTTTATCCTGGGCAACCTGGCCTTAAAATTAAATAACCCAGGATATCTTAACAGCATGGCAAGAGCAGGCTTAGAGGCTCTGTATGTTCAAATATTTATGCTTCCTGGGTGAGTCTGTCAAGAAGTGCTGCCAAGTGTACCTTTATCAGTGTTCTACACTGGCTAATTTAAAATTAACTTGGGCACTGCCTACATGAGTCGCAGCAGCGTGTTTGACCGAAACCACGGTGTCCCTCCAGGCAGGATATCCAGCTCAGGGGGAAGGTGGAGGTGAGAAGATCATTTTATGATTCAAAACCTGAGCTACTTCACCAGCTGGAGACACTGACAGTTGTATAGCAGTGCTGGAGAGAGCACCCTCACTCAAGGGAGATGCGAAAAAGGAGACCAGCAAGCATTTTATAGAGAACCTGCGCTCAGGATGCCTCCAGCTGCTGTGATAAAGGTGCACGGAGGCTGGTGTTTCACACCTGGGCTCACAAGGTGCTCAGAGACCTGTGGCCCATTAAGTAAAATTAGGGACATCCTTCAAGTGATTTCTTAGGCAGGACAGTAGTTTTCAGGAATTGGCATTCATCAGAAACATTTATTTTTTAAAAAAAAACCCCAAACACTGAAGAAGTGAGAGAGGAAAATAAAGGGATGTGCAAATTTTCTCATTTTGCCTACAAAGTTTTCTCTGAGTATTATTCCAGAATAGGACTCTGATTTTTTTTTTCTTGTCTCCTTTTGAGTGAAAAGCACTTAATTAACGTAGAGAGATCAAGTTAAATCATGAAAAAGATATCAAGCATCTTGGTGTGCATTTATTTACAGGATTGCTCCAGATGAACACGCACTGTTGTAAAAATAATTCACTCATTTCCCTAATTCACTAATTTCCCAGTGTCTTTCTAATTATGTACATAGCCATATCAGGCAAAATGAAAGCTTAATCTGTTTTCAGGAGACAGCTAGTGCACTGCCCTGTTGTAGAAATGATCCGGCGTGTGGGAAATCACAGCTCCCGCTCCTTGGTGATTTAACCGGAGCGGAGCCCGCTCAGTTTCTGCGCATCCCTTGTAAAAAGCCCTGCTCCACCAAACCACGTGTTGTGTTCGAGCAGCGCTCTCCGCTCGGCAAAACCAGCAGATAGTTTCACTTAGACAAAACTAATTAAGAAGCAGGAGGAGTATTACAAAGTTTGCTGTTAAAAGGAAACAAAAAAAAAGAAAAAAAAAGGAAGTGGAGAAGTGCTCGGGGAGGAAGCGTTCCATGCGGGATTGCAGGATTATCTCAGGTTTCTCGTTCCCTAGGAACGTAGTAACTTCCCCGTGCGTTGTTTTGTGGGCGGTGTTTTTGAATATATGCTAATTCGGCTCGGCTGACAGGGAGAGGAGCCGTGTCCCGGTGCCACAGCTCCCCTGACAGCCGGCAGCGGCTGCGGCCGGGCCAGGCCATGGGCTGGCGCTTGTGACAGGGCCACTTGCCCTCCTGGCGGGCCACCAGCGCTCCCGGCGGGCCACCAGCGCTCCCGGCCGCTCCCCCACGGCAGCGGGGCCGGCATGTGCCCATGACCATGGAGATGAAGGACTCGGGCAGCGTGGTGCTGACAGCCTACCATCCCCACAGCCCTGCCAGGATCCCGGGCATGGAGCAGAGCTTTGTACAGGATATCCCCGCCAGCCACTCGCCCGCCGGCAGGTAAAGCCCAGGGGTGGGGAGCGGTGCGGTGCCCGAGGTTTGGCCGGCGCTGGACGCGTGTGCTGCTGGCTGTGCCCTGCGCTCGGCACCTCGGGGCGCTTCGCTCTCGCACACTGCTCGCCTCCGCCGGGGAAGCGATTCCGCCCAGGGGTGTGGGAGCGGGGAAGCACGAGAGCTTATTTTAAATCTTGTAAGGCAACAGATCGGGCCAGTTTCCTGCCCAGGATACTCAACGAGACAATCCCCGCGGAAAAAAAATAGGCACGTGAATCAGGCTTCTGCTCAGGTCCTTCGGGACTGTACTGCCAAAAAGTGATGTGGCGGGACTGGCTGAGCTTGGCGCTCAGAAAGTTGATTCTGGCTTTGGTTTAGAGGATTATTTAATTCCTTCTCTGTTCACTCACCAGGTCAGAACTGATCCTTGTGCTTTTTTCTGTGAAATTGAGGTTGCTGCTTTGCACACCCACATACACACAATGGGAGGCTGCATGGTTAAAGACTTAGTCTAAATAAGAAAATTCCTTTGTGTTGCAGGAAACTAAGTATTGTCTTAATTATATGCAGTAGTGCGTATGTTTACCTTCCTGTCTTGTAAGAACGCATATATTTGCACAGTTCAAAAACAAGCGGTTTTAGAAGTTTTAGCATTTTAGAAAATCTAATCTTTCTCCTAAACATACGCCTGAGTTTTGCAATTTTCACCAAAAGAAGTGGTATAAAAGTTCGTACTGTAAAAAGTTGAAGAAAGTAGGAAATTTTGCGTTATGGCTTGACTGAAAAAATAAGAACTAAAGTCTAAGGAAACAGCAATGACATTATCCCCACGAATTAAGTCTGTGTCTTCTCTTAATAAAAATAATGATATTTACTTCAAATTGTTTATTTATAGCCCAAATTTTTTTTTGTTTTCAATGTCATTATTTAGATTAGCTGCATCTTCCTGTTCTTTGTGTGTTTCCCTGGCTGTCTCATAAAGATAACTCCTTTGTTCTACTAAAATTCTCTTTGAGAGCAGTACCAAAATACACAATTACATGTTGAGAAAAGAAACGGAGTCTGGGCTTTTAGGCACAGTAAGAATGGCATTTGCTACTCAAAACAGAGAGCAGTGGTTTGGCATTGGGTTACAGGGAAACATGTAGCTTCTTCCTCAAGAAAGAGCACTAAACTCAATCTCCCTTTAAGTTAGCAAGCAACAGAAATGTGGTGTTTTGCTGTTTTTCTTGTATGTGTGCTAATTGTTTTAAAACGCATTTGAAACTTAAGCTCAGAGTGTATGAGGGTTTAAATCACACACATAAATCACATACATATCACCTACACAAAGCAGAAGTGCCAATTACAGTTCCTGAAAGTAAAAAACTAAAGCGGATCCTGACATTTTGATGAAGAACATATTTTGGAAGCTCTTGCCGTGAGACAAAGCCATGTGTCTCTCTCCTTGTCTACATATGCATAAGATTTTGGTGCTGTCTCCCCTTTCTCGTCCTCAGCTTCCTGCAGCTGTCTAATAGCAATAGCCAAATTCTGCCATATGGGCAGTCAGTGGCTGTCTGAGTTTCCAAAGCCTGTTCAAGAGAGGGATTTTATTAACCCAGCATGAAGTCCTCTGGAATGCAGGACCCATGAAGGCAAATGCACTGAGTGTTTTAGCAAATGGTAAAATAGGCTCTGGCTTAATCCCTACTTCATCTTCTAAGAACTCTTTTCCTGGACTGCATTTTCTGTATAGTTTCCTCTGCCGCCATCCTAATGCAAGGAGTTTTATTATAGATTCTGTCTGGTGTTCCTTCATCCCTAGGGCAGCTACCCACACTATGGCATCCTAACTCCTTAACTCTTAAGGAAAATGATTCAAAAAAGCATGAAAAGAACGGAGGTGTCGCCTGGTTTTTCGTTTGATAACAAAAACAGTTGTGACCCAGAATCTAATTTTCCTCTGAAGTCAGCTGCTTAAGTTACATGTAGCTCTAATGAAGTCTGTACTTGAGATGTTTATCCATGAGAATAGAATCTGTCTTGTATATTAGCCTTTGATTTGATAAACTGCTGACCAGTTCTCTCTCAGCTTAGGAATCAAGATAGTTCATTTTCCTTCCTCTCCTCATAACATTTTGCTTGCTTTAGAGTGATGCACTCTTTGTGTCAGAATATCTCCACTCACCAGAGCTAGGCTTGGAGGTGTCTGCCAGCTGTTTTCTCTTGCAAAAAATTACACTTTGGAAACATCCTAAGCAGCGATTTGTAACAAAAAGTGGAACCTAATGCAACCTCACCCAACATTTAACTGCACCACTCCCCACCATTTAAAAAGACATTGATAAAAAAAAAGAAGGAAATATTTAAGTAATCATCATGAGCCCCTAAACAAATGAGTAATCTTAAACACTCTTGACAATCCAGACACACAACTGAGAAGCCCATGTACACAAAAGGTTAGACTAATAGATGCATCAGACCACTTGGACTCACATCCATGCTCAACTCTCGCAGGGCCAGCCAGGTTGGCATCCTGTGTGCATTTCTAAAACACACTGACAGCATCAGGGTCAGCGTGAAGCAAAGCAGCTGCAAGTGTTTTCATTCATAAGTCCAGTGGGTATATACCCCATCGTAAGGCACAGGATAGTGGCTGGTGGGCTGTAAGGAGAACAGGAAATTTGCTTTAGTCACTTTGAGTGGAGGATGCATCAGTGTGCAGTGAAGGATGGAGAATTCATAGAAGTAATGAAGAGGAGAGTAGAATGAAAGTTTGACTGCAGAGTGATTCCTTCCCCAATATGCAAAGGAGAATTCTAGCTTCCAAATGTACTGTTAGATAACATCAATGAAATGGTTAAGAAAAGGGATCACAGATTCCACCCATCCTCCAGAATGAGAGTTCATTGAGAGCCTAAAAACAGTGATATTTAAATAGCTTTGCCTCAGTTATCCGTATAGTTCAATTCTGTCTTTCTCCACATGTTGCATCTTGAAGACTTATTTAACCATGTAAGGGGTTACATACGTATGTGAGAGCTGAAAAAGGCTCTGTGGAGTTTCCTAGAGCTCCAGGAAAACCTTCCTTTAATTCTGCTAATGAAACTAGTAAGTTCATTTTTCATTTTTCTCATGGGATATTAAGGTCTCTTTCTTTAGCTTGCCATCTGCTTTTATGTTCATTTTATAGGCATTTATATTACTCATATCTTTTTTCTTTTATTTATTGCTTGTGAGAACGAGGTGTTGGGGAGATCTGTTTTGTTTGCTTGGCCATCAGGCTAGCTATACAGCATATGAGTATAGTGGGAATGATTCCTATTCTTGTGGCAACCCCATTACTCTTTTTTAATCCCATTTATTAGAAAACAGACGTCACAAAGTACCAAAGAACCCAGAATATCACACTGTCCCTGTCAATACAGATCCTGCCTCAGTGCAAAGGTGAAAGTGCTGATTTATGTTACATAGTGGTCAACTTTGGCATCCTCATTTCAGAGAATGAAGGACTTTGTAGTTGTGCACAAATACTGCTCCTGGATTATATAGAGGAAAAGTGGGGCAATGGCCATATGTCTTCCTCACATCCCCTTTTTATCCTGTTAGGAGTAGCTAGGAGGAGTTATTCCTGTGCTCAGAGGAAACAGGCATGACCTCTATGCCAAATGGCCAGTGAGCCCTCTAAGGTAATTATGCAATTAGGGCAAGACAAAGCATTCCTAAGTGAGTCATGCTCCAGCTTTCCTTGACTCCAGTATGATAATTAGTGAGTGCCTTAGCCTGTTTGCTACCAGCACATCAACCAGCAAAGAACTCATCCTGCACTGCAAATCACAGACATTTTCTCTGCAATGAGTGGCTGTCACTTATGTGTGCATGAAATAAGAATCAGGAGAAAGAAAAAGCATGTTCGTGGGGTTTGTTCCTACAGAATGCGGTGAGAGCAGCTTTTAAAGTGCACACCAAGCTTTTTATACATGGAATAACCTTCTCAATCAATAATCATGCGAAGAGCAGCATATAAACTACCAAACCTAGGAGCTTGCTACATACGTAAAGGACGAAGTAGATGTCAGCATCATTGATCAACCCAGCCAAGAGCCCTTCTTACCTTCTTCCCTAGTCAACTGCAAGTCTAGTACTTTCTGTTGTTTCAGAGAAAAGCCTTCCCAATCCCTTTGTGTTCGGCATGTCTCCCTCCTACTGCTGTCAGGGTGACTTTCAGGCAGATATCACTGAACAGTAGAGTCAAAAAAGGACAGGAATAATTTATATAATGGTTGAAAGATACTGTGTGGATTGAGTTACCTGCTGGAAGCTACCAGGATCCCTGCTCTCCAAGCCTAAGGCTTGCAGATTTGGAGCTGATAGTCAAGTCATTACATTGGACAAGCATGACACCAGATTGTTTTGTAGGATTCATCCCTCCTTGCGAGCCCCAAGATACTACAAATCTATGTCCAGGTGATGTAAAGTGTGCTGAAATAATTCCCTGGAAGGAATACAACTGAAGGAGGAGCCTTTATGCACCAAAATTTGTCTTGTGACAGGAAGAGCTATGTGAACAGTTCTGGTTTTATCTCAACAGAAGTAGATTTTATCACACTGAAGTAAGGTCTGTATGCCCTGAGGCTGGGTGATCTGGGTTGGATTTCTGTCAGTGCTGATTGAGCAGCTCCCCTGCTCAGTTGTACACAAGTGATGTCAAGAATGTCTTCTTAGTGATGCAGGATAAACAACCTTAACTATTTTGGATGTTTATCTCACTCTATCATAAACTTCCCCAGAAGACAAAATAAAAATCTGGCTCCTTTTCCACGGTAAATCTTGACATGACTTGGGCCTTCTGGCGTAACTTGGACTCCAAAGCTATGAATTTAAAATTTTAAAATGTACTAAAAGTGGTAAAGAAAATCCCACAAATCAGTAGCCTAGGAAAAGTCAGCATTGGCACCAGCTGGGCAAAAAATAAATTTTGTGGAAAAAATAACCCTATTTACACCTTATAGAAGTTTTCTAAAATATAATTTTTAAAGTATATTTTTACAGATGCTAAGAATAATAATTCTTAATAAAATATTTACCAGGAGGATGCGTATAAATAAGTCAGACAATAGTAGACACGCTTTTCCTGTAGGTTTTAGAAATACTTACAGCACATCCTCTGGGAGCCACACTGAGGAATGTAGTATTTATAGCCAGCTCCTCATGTTATGGTTGAAACTAGAGTTGGCTTCTCTGGTTTCTTTTTAGTTTGGTGCTCCTGCTGCTCTCCCTGGTACCTCCATATGTAGAGCTAATGAAGAACATCTGGCACTGTCCCTTTGATCATTTTGTTTGGTTGAGCATTTAGCCAGCTGCCCCATTCATTTTTAACTAAGTCACTTATCTCTGATTACATGAGGGTTGGAGCTGCCTGCAAAAAAAAGAGTAGGACCTGAGAGCCCTGCATGCCCTACACAGATATGTTCAGATTGTATCTGGCAGCCTGACAGCACTGGCATGACAAACTGCCAGGAATCCACAACCTTTGTGCTACTTTTGCACGGGAGATCATAATAATTCAGTGAAAATGTGTGGAAAATGTACAGAGGTGGCAACTGCAAGACACAACTATGGACTACTGGTAAAAGTACTTAGCTAGACCAGTATCTGAAAAGCACCTGGTTAGCACTGTACAAATTCAGAATCACGTCCTGAAGCAGTTTGGGGTATCTACAGCAAACAGTCAAGCAAACATCCTGGATTTTGGCTAACCACAGTAGAGCAGCCATTTGGCCCGCTCCAGTGCTTAGCTGCAGCAGGCCAGGCAGCACAGCAGGGCAAACACATCTGACAGAAGGGCAGGACCATGCTCTGTGCAGCCCTCAGGTACCACCAGAGTGGGTGCATTTAAGGAGAACAGGAGATGTATCCAGAGAACAGTGCCCAGAGCTACATCCCAGGGTGGTGACCGAAGCTAAGCATCCTACCTATTTTGGCCTCTCTTTTCCTGCCTCCTACTTTCTCTCTCAGTGGAAATTGAGTCACGCCACTCTGATCTTCCAAGTCCTGTCTGAGTGGCTAGTGACTCAGAACAGGGAGACAAAAAAAGAGTACGTAGGGGTGGGAAGAAGCAGGGGGCAAAGGAGGACAGGAGAAAGACCACATTCCTAGATATATTACCTGATCCTCATCCTTGTGAGCAAAAGAAGGATCTGGAGTCAGAAAAGAAATAACTCACAGGGGTTGTTTTGTGGTGGGGCAATTTACAGCTGCGCCTTAAATCCCACCAGACACATGGGTTTTGGAATGGCATTTAAGTAGACATTTTGAAGTCAAAACATGAAATGGTTTAAAAGACAGGTTGTTTGAAAAAGTGCTCTATTACCCTGAAGGACTATTTCAGCAGCGATCAGCAGAAGTGCTTGAGTTGGCATCCCTTGTAATTAATGCAAGGAAAAGATTGATGTTCTGTGAGGGATCCCTCATTTCTGAAATTCATTTTTTTCCCCTGCCATATCTTAAGTTTCCAGACATTGTCAGAGGCTCTGAGGAGAGTGGCATAAACACTGGAGCAGGGAGCCTTTTATCAGCTTGTTCCTTTAAAGACAGTTTTGTTGTCTTATTTAGGATGCTGTGTGTAATACTTGGCTACTGTAAGTCTGTGAGATTTTCAGATGTGTAAAATCATCCAGTTTAGGATGTACATGTGCTGGATATTTAGGCAGAAGAAGGCTGAACACAGGAGAGACAGAAATCCCTGCTACTCAATGTTGCTGTTAATGAATTTCCTCCTGAGGATTATATAAGCCTTTATTAAGATCTATTGGTGCAGAAGGTCCTCTGATCAGATAATGAGCGAAATATGACCATAAAGCTTTTTGTGGAGGGTAGAAGAGCCCTACATGAGAGAGACAGAGGAGAACAAGTATATGTGGAGAACAAGTATCAGATGTAGAAGTCCAGCTGTGTTGACATCATGTATCAGATGAAAGAGGAATAAAGCAAGATGCGAGCTAGGGAACTGTGTTTCAAATACCTGTGCAGGAAACCTCAGGATGTCAGACATCAGGTCACTCTCACAGTTTGTTACCAGAGATGGAAGAAGCTCCACCGCTGTAAGTCTTCATATTTTACTAGAGCTTATTAAGAAATCCCTAGCTTCCAAATGGTCAGACTTGGGAAGGGCATAATAAACGAATAAAGGCCTGAATTTTACTCATGGACTAGTAGGTTCCTTGCTAATTACACCCCTGCAGAGTCTGTGATAGCCAGACTGTGAGTTAGTCAATGCAAAGTAGAGGTATAGCAGTGGAGAGCCTCCTCACCATCAGTTTCTCTTTCTTTGGCTAATGAAAACTCAGAACAAAATATCGTCCAGCCTTGTTTTCTGGCCCAGTGGTCAAGAGGGAATTTAGAAGTGAGAATGACAGATCCTTTTTGAGGTTAACCTTAGTATAAGAGCAGGAACTGGTTAGTTATAACATGAATTAGTCTTTTTTTAATTCTATTTTTAAAAAATATCAATAAAAAATCATGCAGTGAAACATTAAGTGGGATATGAACCTTGTTTATACATATGGACTTAGTTAAGGGACACTTAGATGTAGTAATGGAGGTTTTACCTCTGAATTTGGTGGAAATGGAATCAAATCATGAGAACTCGCATCTTTCTGTCAATAACTTTGCTTACTGGGCGTGATCTGATATACTATCTCCTGTCTCAAGTCAGGCTGACTTCTTCTATAGTATTCTTGCAGAATAGGACATCAGTATGAAGTCTTAGATAATTAAAACATAATGGTGACTAAGCCTGTCTTCTTTTTGCAATACTTCCCTCCATTACTGAAATATTTTGAAAACTTGGGTTCTAAATATTTTCTGGATGTATCAGAGATTATTATAAAATCTTTGGTGTAAATACAGGTGAAACATGGAGCAGGGGAGCCTATGGCATTCTCTGAAGATGTTTTTCAGGCTTGGCTGTCCTTGGCCATTTCTGGTCCAGATGGTGCCCATATCATGCATGTGCAAGGAAGTGAAAGGAAACAGTGAGTTTATCCTGATGAACATAGATAAGGGAAGCCTTTGTACTCAAGCTGCAGCAGGATTTCACATTGCAAGTGCTCACTTTTGGAGAGAGGGTAGGAAGAAGGAAACCAGGATAGCCTTCCAAGCAAAGGAAAGAAGTCTTTTAAATACATGGGAATCTTTTGTCACCTGCTGAAGTGATAGTGTCTGCTTCATATAAAGTCCTTCTTACATCTTCCTTTCAGAGGCTGCATTTCTCTGCAAGCCTTAGCAATGTGCTACAATCCTTTGATGCTGTCTTGCTTGTTTGCTGTCTTCCCTCCTTCTTTGTTTCAATAAGCAAAAGCAATTAACCCATGAGAATTTAACATTACTGGTAATGTGAATTCTCTTGAAGTATTGATTTATTCTAATTTACCTGTGTGTAGAATATGTGTAAGCCTATAGATACAGCACGAAGCTTAAGGTTGCCAGTGTCACTGACAATTCACAGACTATATGGCAAACATTAGAATTACTTGTCCCACAAGTCAAATATTAATTGGAATTTTCTTCAAGCTTATTTGTTCAAACCAGCTGTTGCCTCTGACAAAGAGTAGCAATTAAAAATAAACAAGAGAACTTACTACATCAATTCTTGAAAAGCCTTCTTCATCATACAGGACCTCCATGTTCTGTATTTAGGAAACACACCACAGATTTTTGGGAGATACATTGATTCTGCAGCTATTTTGTGTGGTCAAAATGCATTTCATCCTTAATGGACTCAATCTCTTATGCCTTTTTTTAACGACTGAATTTGTTTTGTAAGATTCAGCTAACCCTGGCCTGAAGTTAACTGGGCCACACTCAGCAATGCAATAAGATCATGTAAACCAAACCAGCTTGCTTCAGTCTACGCTGAACACAAGTAAATCTGCAGTTAATTGCCTTACATGCCATGCAACGAGTCACTAGTTTTAAGTAATCGCCCATTTGTACGTGGAGTACATTGTCATAGGATGTCCTTGGAGGATCATTTTCTCTTTCCAGATTCAAACATGGGGTATGATACTCATGTGGATAATAAGGATGTCTATAATTAACACTGTTAGTGCTATCAAGAATTCTAAAAGGTACAGTTAAGTTGTAATTTTCAGAGGTAATCTCCTATTTACATGAAACTTAATGAAGAGGTGTATGCTTTTTTATTTCACAGTCTTTTTTGTTTTGCTCTCAGACAGAGGATACTGGAATTTGTGTACTATCAGTATTTAAGCCCCAGCTGTGATGTCTGTATTCTATTGAAAATCTGCATTACAGGCAAAAAAGAACCAAATAAAGCAATGAAAAAAAAAAGTTAAACCAAAGAGGTTCAGTCTGACATCATATGGTTTAACAGCAAGGTAATAAATCTGTGGCTTTAGTGGATATCAAGATTACCACGTAATGACTGCACACAGGAATTCAGAACATACTTTTATGGGGCGGCTGCAAGAAAATCTGACCTCCCTCTGCCTGTGTCCAGGAGCTGTACAGCCACGTTTACAAAGAGTTTTGCCCAAGCCAAAAACCAGCCACGGTGACGCACTGCCTCAGCTGCAGGGCTTCTGGCCCTGGGGAGCCTGTGTCCAGCCTGCTGACACGACTGTAGGAAACTTGAAGGCTGGAATTCAAAGTGTTTAAACTAATGCTTCAGGACTGATAAGGAAAAAAAAAAAAAAAAGGGTATGTGTTTTTCTGAACAGGCCACTCTGCTGATTAATAGGCTAGGCTGGGTATTTTCAGGTTTAGGTACATAAACAAGTATAAAGTTACACCACATTTTTCTCAAATACGTTGCAGCCTAGAGGGGAAGCTTTACCCAACTTACCTGAATGACAGCAAAATATCTTGTTCTCTTGTGCGAATCAGGTTCCTTCCAGGGAAAAGTGCATGAAAAAGGAGTGCTGCCTGTGATATTCTTAGAAAAGCTTATTGCCAACAATATGAAAGTATTCATCATCTGAATCCCTGTAGACTCCAGCAGAACAATGAAGGGTACAGCAGCAAGGACCCAGAGCTACTTCTGATGAATAAATTTTAAAAAGATTTTACATTTTTATTAAGTTAGATTTTTTCTCTTCAACTTAGGTAATCCATCTGAAGAATAGAGTTCTGATTTTCTGGGAGAATAAAGCTTAAAAAATCTTTTATATCTTAAACAAGACTGAGACCAGTCAGCATCTCAATATCCATTAGAATCTCCTTTCTAATTAAGTTTCACCAGCTGGATCAGAAATATGATGATGTTCAGAAACTGCATTGAGCCACATTCAAACACTGTAAATAAGATTTATAACCTTTATTCTTGAGCTGTCAGTTCAGCCTTTGGTTTCTGAATCATTTCATGGCATTGATCCAGTACTTCAGTTATGCTGAAAAAGACATTGACCACTGCAAAAGTGGGTGGAAAAACATCATTCAGCAGTCAGCTGGGTATATCTGCTGAAAGTATGTCTGTAATTTTGTGAAGGAGA
The DNA here is from genome assembly GCA_013396875.1 of Vireo altiloquus. Lineage (NCBI taxonomy): Eukaryota > Metazoa > Chordata > Aves > Passeriformes > Vireonidae > Vireo > Vireo altiloquus. Next base: position 255,692 of record VZRF01009670.1, read on the forward strand.
TGGTGTTACTAAGAACAGATTGGTTTCTGAGACTGCCTTGAACCCAGCCAGCTGTAGTTAAACCCTCAAAGGCTGACAAAGTGCATTCCTAATTATATCACTGGAGTGGATGGCTAGATTAAGTTACGTCCTTTGAGACTATTGGTGACAAATTTCCATCATTGGGATAGATTTTATATTTCCTACTAACTAAGGGGGCTTCAGGCTGTGCAACAATAGGAATGACCCAAATGCTGACATGGTACATATTTGTGAGGCTACCCTAAAGCCCACAAATAGCCATATCCCATAAAGTCACTGGACACAGCAATAGAATTTGATAGACAATCTTTGAAGACTTTGAATAAATTTAAACTTAGTATGGGATTCATCATTGAAATTCAGTACAGCAGTTTGCATCAGGTACCATAAAAAACCAGGAAAATCATAAGCAGTGGGAAGAGTATTTCTGGTATCTTTAGAGAAAATACATATTTATGGCTTTGGCTATTTTCACAGGATCTTAAAACATTCGCTGATGTCAGTACACTTAAGCACTGGTATAGCTGAAGATAATAAGCTTAGCTTTTTTTTTCCTGTACTTTTCCTTGATCTATATTTAGTTAAAAACTTAATACCACTTTTCTGTCATTTTTAACTACCTATAAATGAGTAATGCCCTATAATGTGATTATAGCAGACCAAACTTATCATTTCCTGAAGATCACTTGAAAGCGTTGAGTAGATCTCAGGGATAAGCAATGAACAACAACACATCCTTACGTACAGTGAGAGGAGTGATATATTCTTACAGAAGGGGAGGAAACCTCTTAATCTTCAATATCAATTTCACATTTGATGAAAAGAGTTTGCTCACTTTGCAAGACTGCTGTTGTGCATTTTATGTTTGGGGGACAAAAGGAAAATTCCTGTTGACTTGAGCTGACATTTCTGCCACTGTTGTCCTTTCTCATACTTAAACCATGATTTCTAAAGCCAGAGAGACAACACAGTGCTCTGTACATGACACCTGGAAAATCCTGTTTAGAGTTAGGTACTGTGATGGGCTGATCAGATAAGTCACTCTGGAGAAGAGTACATGTTTGTTTTTACTGTTGAGCTGTGGAGGCTATAGAGAGTTCAGTCTTTGGATTACAAATGTAATTGACATCTCACCATACTGCAAGTCAGACCTGGAACTCCTCCTGGTGACAGTAGTCTTTGGGCTCTGCAGATCTAGATGCCCTGTGTCAGCATTCTGTGACTGACTCTGCATCTTCAATACATTTTGTAGTTCTTTTTTGTCATTTACCCTAATCATTCCTAAACTCCTAAATTCCACACAGGGATGAATCAGTTATTGAATTTCTCTGTAATTACATTTCTATTGAATCCACTTTGTGCATTTATTGGACTTTGATAAAAAACAATAAACTTAGCCAAAAGCTACTGAGCAACACAGGAAAGATAATTGAGTGTGGCAATTCTGTAATGGCCACTCATGATGGAAAAACTTAGCTAGTTCAACGGGATATTTTTCCTTTTAGATTCATCACAGTCACTTTTTTGGATTGCTCTCAGAGAAATATACTTACAAATGGAAATATTATCACAAGTTAGCGCTGGACCTCAAAATCCAAACAAAACAATGAAGCAACACAGTCTTTCCTTCCTATTCTGGTTGCATCACTGGAACCACTGCCTAATAAAGGGATTTTGTTTGAAAAAACTTCCTTCTGTGTTTTTTCACAGTGCTGTGTGTCTGCATTCCTGTTCATTTGCATGCTTGATTAGCTGAAATCAAATACAATGATGCAGATCTCCAAGCAGCTATAAAAACTCAAAGTGAGCAATACTAACAGAAAAAAAATATTCTACATTGCAATCTTCATGGGAATTGCTGTGCAGAAAGCAAAAGAACTGACGCAGAATCGTGTGCATGTTTTACCTTCATCTTATTTTGTCATTTTGTAAGAGAGTTTGCTTTTTCATGGACTTCCAATAGTCTTGTGAACAGGTAACAAAGGATGTTTGACAGGACACTGTTTGTGTCTCTGTCTCATGCACAGCCATCCTCTGGCCGGCAGATTGAAAGACACAGCTAGATTTTAAGAAATTCTGTAAGTATTAGTTGTGGGGTTTTTTTCTTCTACCTATGATAGTCTGTGTGCGTTTGGTATTACTTTTGACTTTTGCTGAGTTAGTCTTTGGTGGTTTTGTAATGAGTCCTGTAGATTTTAAGAACAGGGAAGGTATTTTGGTTTTTACAGGTGTGTTGTATCTTCTAGAAATGAATGAAATTGATTCTGATTATAGACATTAATTGAAATTAATATAAGTATATATATATAATTTTTAAGTTCCTAAGATAAGAAGATTGATGGAGGTTTATGTCATCCTATATGTGTGTTCAGAATGTATAGCTTATGTAAAGATAAAATAAAATAATACATCATGCATCCAAACCCTAACCAAGAAAACTTCTAATCACTAAAAGAATCTAAGGGAACTTAGAAAAAAGCCTCAAAATTTAAGAGGAAAGTGGCAATTAGTTAACAAAATAAGAAGTACTTAAGTAAAAAACAAAACATCCTAAGAAAACATCTTATTTCATGACTGTCATGCCAATGCCTCTTGCTAGGCAGTTGGATTTTTTCACTTTTGCCTTGTTGTCAAAATCTTGGCTAGTCATTCTTTGAAATTGGGTGATGTTTGATAGCATTGGAAGAGATCTTGCAGGGTAGATACACTTTTCCATTACTATGCAGTAAAGTGAAGGCTAGACTAAAACCACGATGAAAGTAGATGAAAGATCATGAAAATTCTTTAGCTGAAGCTTATTCTTGAATTCAGTGTTTTGTTTTGATGTGGGGCTTTACTTAAATTACTGATTTAATCATGCCCTTGTTGAAATCAAAGCTGTTGAAAAGTTCTGTGATTGGATTATGTGGAAAACAAGGTTTGTGACTAGAATATTGAATAGGGATTGTTGAAATTGTTACTCAGAAGTCTGAACAAGTAACTGAAACACACATTACTGTGTGTTTTCACCAAGAGAACATATGAAAATACACGTTCATAGCAGATGTGATGGCAGAAGTTTTTTGAAAGGTCAGGTCTGTACATTTCTTTGATGCAACCCTTGAAATGCCTACGGTCAAATGATTTACTATACTGAGTATAGTATATAGTATTTGAGTTTTGACTACTGTCCTATACAATATGTAAATAGGAAAGTCCTGCTTCCCTGGAAATTACGATAAGAGAGTAGCTTCTTGGTTAGCTGTGACCTTGTGCTACTGTCCAATCTTTGCCTAACAAAAATGAAATTACTTTGTTTTGCATGAAAAAAGAAATCAGATAATATCTTGAGTGGAAAGCCTTGACTTAGACATATGTACTTTACCATAGAAAATTTTATGATTTACTGTATTTTCTGATTTACTCTATTTCTAAATACTTTGAACATTTTTTGATGTATGGGCTGGTTTAATCTTATTGACAAGGTAAATAATGAGAGCAGCTTTGTGGCTCCTCTGAGTTGCTGTGGTTGTCTAATTTTCATTGGACACAAATTTTATCATAAATTTATTCTGAGAAGCACTTGCCCTGTGTTTCCTGAAAGATTTGCCAGGCTTGATTGACACATTATTAGTCACATTCTGTTTCATTTAGAAATGTTCTATACAAAATTGTTAGGTTGTACTATTTTTCACAAATGAACACCGGGGCAGTTGCATTGTCCAGTTGTTCATGAAGGACAAACTCAGGTGACTTCTAACTTTGGGATGTGCCAGGGGGTGCTCTGGGGTTCTCCTGACCATTTTCCCAGCTCGTATCATTGCCTCAAAGTGTTACAGTGAGGCCAGGAAACTTTCCCTGACAGTTTTCAGAACTGCAGCTCTATGGTGAATCTATGGACAGAAAGTGTAGGAAAACCAACGAAAAACCTGCCCATACACTCATTTACCTCCTGGAGCTGTGACATCTATGTGAACATTTCTTGGAGGACACTCTAGAAGACTAGGCAGTAAACAAAAGCAAATGGCTTAGTTCCGGTTTGCTCCTAGTTTGATCAAAAGTTATTGTCAGATTCTCACCAATACCAGGTACGGTCTGGTAGTCAGCTATAATCAAACTACTTTCATTCTTTCCTAGTCTATTAGGGCTCAGAATTACAACCAAGTTGTGATGACAAAACAAGCTGCCACTTACACTGTGAGCTTTTATAACCATTTAGGGACTTGCTGTTAGTGCATGGCTAATAAAAAGTAACTTAACTAGGCTTTTACTTCTTTCATGACAGAATTATTCTGAATTATGCCACGTTTGCTGTGGAGTAAACTGTCACATGACAGTTAATTTAGCTCGGTTGCTAATTAGGAGCATTTACAGCAGTAGCAATAACATTATTTGTCTTAACTCTTATAATTATATTCACCTGAAACTCCTTTCGCTGGACCAAAAGAACTCCATAACTACACTTAAGAAAGTAATTTTCTTGGGTGATGCATAGATATAAAATAAAGGGGCATTACTGCTTCCTCCAGTCACTACCACCAGCTTTTGAGATAGGAAAATCTATGTTTCTCAAAAGTTCGTGGTAGTCAACTGTCACCTTCTTACATAACAACACAGCAGCAGGAATCCTCACTAAAATTATTATCCAGTGAGGTTTAATTTATATTGGCCAATTCACTGGCATTATCATTCATAAGTTCAGGATCCACAGCACAAATAACTTTGAGAATGAAAGTTCTGAGAACACATGTTAAATTAATCTAAAAATTTCTCTCCAAGGCCAGGAGAAGATTAATGCGGTCATGAAAGCAAAGGTCTGGCGCCTCCATCAGCTCCTTTTCCAATTGCTGAATGCTAAAATGATCACAGAAATTTCCTCTAAAGTCTCACTGCACAACCCACACACATGCACGGCTCCTACAAAGTGATGACTTGCAGCCTGTGCAGAAATACCCTTAACCTGCCTGGCAGCCAGCTGGCTTGCCCTAATCCGAGCTCTGAGGCTCGGACCTGAGCCCAGACTGCTCTGTCTCGAGAGTCAGCAGTGCCAGCAGTGCAGAGGAAGAGGCACGTGTCCCACCTCGGCTGGAGACCGTGTCCTCCCTGCAGCAAAGTGGCTCCAGCTAGGGCAGCTTCCAGACGTGCAGTGCTCAGTTTCAAACACATCCATGTAAAAACTGGCATCAGCACAAATCACAAGTCTGAGGAAGTTCTGGATGTAGTTGTAACTGTACTGGAAAGGAAAAAGGGGAAAGCCATGGGCTTGTTTGTAAAAACAAAGCAGCAACTAGAATTTGATTTTTTCCTTCTGCCTCCTGGCAGGTGACCTCAGTGGATGTATGAGTGCTGAGCACTGCATGGCAGCATTCTCACTTCAGTTCAGTTTGAACCCAGTTTACAAACAGACAGAAAGCTGCCTTCCATTGTTCCTGCTCAGCCATACAAGCTGCCCTCATCCCCAAAAAACCCAAAGACATTAAAATAACCTCTGATGCAGGTACTGATTCTCTCAAATGCAATAGCACACTCAACACATGTTTGGAGAGCTCATTAGAGGACAGAGTCAGCATTTTCCATCCTTCAGCAGCTCCAAACTCCTGATGATCCTTTTCCAAGCACTGCTGATGTAAGTTGAAGTTAAAAACAAGCAGTGGCTTTCCCAGCTCTTGCTTTAGCTCCATACTTGCGAAAGGGTGATAAGGGGCAATTTCAGTACATTGCCCTCCTCTGCTAGTACACATGAATTGTTTTATAGAAAAGGCAAAGCTAAAAAGGAGGAAAAAGGAGAGAGAGATTAAAATGCAAACCAAATAACTTATTAATATGGCAAAGCTGACACAATGCCATCTGGTTTATGTCTGGTCCCTACTGTGGCTTGATCCTGCCGGGTACATAGTGCTCGGGCTGTTCCCTACGGCACTCTCCAGAGCACACTTAATGTTTAAGTGCTTTACTGGATCGTGGCCAGCATGCTGAGCACCTCAAAGGAATCAGATCTTGCTTAATTTTTCTGGTTTGTAGGAAAAACTCTTTCCAGCTCTGAGTCCTGGCACTTCTAAGTGAGATTTTTCCTTCTCCACTCCGCTCCACTCCACTGCAACACCCATATTTTTTATTCTGAATAGTCAGTTCCAAGCAGGATTAGACCACCGGTTGCCCACAGTGGAAACTCCAGAATAGACCACTGGCCTCTGAGGAAACTCCAGGGGACAATATTTTCACTTGAGCTGAGGTCCTACCTAGAGTTATTCAAAACTCCTTTTACTCAGCCTGTGAAAAACTTCAGCTGTAGAGCAGAAAGGGGAGTGTGTAATAAATTCTCGGGCATAGTCGACATATACTCCAAAAGGGCAATAAGCTGTTAAATCAAATCAAAGAAATCCCTAGTAAACCAGAATTCATGGTGTGTCTGACAGCACACACTGCATTAAATATTTCAAGTCGATAACTCCAAACATGGCTGTCAACATGATGTGCAACCTCCGTGCATTTAACTTCCATCTCTTTCCAGTAATAGTGAATCTTTGTGAAGAGCTGCTGTAAATTACAATTACTAAGCAAATTTTCAAATCTTATTGCCAGATTTGTAACTAGTTTGAAGACTATGGTGAGAAAGGAATCATGAAGGAAGCAGAGATACTTTTTGCTATCATGGCAAATCTGCTCAAGGTTTTAGTTTCAGGGTCAGGCTGTGTAATTCCTCTATCAGCTGACCCTTAATGCTTTAAAAATCCTTGAGGTGTACACACTCACTGCGGTGTGATCTCTCCTGTGCTCCACACCCATTTGTGCATCCATGCATGTGTCTGGGTATGTGTGGGTGTATTTTTGGGGGGTGTGTTTGTCACCTGCAGTGCATCAGCTGTGGTTTTGAAGTGCAGACACCCAGCATTTTAGCCATGTGGAAAAACACACTCTCCAGGAACACCGTTTCTGCGCCCCTGCTCCCTCTCCAGTTCCACTACAACAAATTTTTACCAGCATTGCTAACCTCCATTGGATATCCATCCAGTTAGCTGATATATTCTCTAAACAGCCAGCCAGAAAGAGAAACAAAAATAAAGGAAACATTTAACTCCTTACCTCAGATATAAGATTAGCCTAGGGCCTGAAAAAGACAAAAGTGAAGTCCTGGATCACTGATTGGATTGAGTCCACATATGTCCATACCCTCTGAGGCTAGAAATCATTCTTCACTGGACCAGAGCACTATGCCTCATAGGGCCCAAGACAGCAGCTTTAAAATTGCCATATAATTCAGTATGGGAAAATCTCTGACTTTTTCTTGTTATTGCTATGCTTTTCTTATACCCTTAACTTTCTGAGTGTATCTAGTGAGAAAGAAGCAATTTCATCACTGAAATGTAGCTATCTTAGGGATACAAAATGACATTTTCTGCCTGAACTGCAATCAGAACTTGGCTAGGGAGCCCAGCACTCTGCACGGGCACAGGTGGTCTCCAGGCTCCTCATGGTAAACAGTAATTTTCAGGGTAGCTGGTACAAAGGACAGCAGGCGGGAGGTTTTTGCCTCTGACTCACACCTCCAGTGAACAAAAACAACAACAATAACATTAATAATAATAATAATAATAATAATAATAATAATAATACACATTTTCACAGCACGCGGAAACAGATGTAATAAGCACTGATGACATAAGCAGCAGACTGAAATTTCATGAGCACTGTAAACAGAGCTGTGTGTATGCTGGAATTTGTCCAGAATACTGGACACGGCACTGCAGCCCTATCAAAAAAAATGGATTCTCATGGGAATTCCTGGCAGGTCTTTTGCACCCAAACCCCCAACCAGATGCTGGTGGGGCAGGGAGTAAGGGGCATCTTCATCAGTTAGTGCTTGTATGTATCATATGTGGGTGACATTGCCAGGTGTCACTGCCTCCACTTTACAACACATGATTTTCCCCATCAGCCATAACCCACCACTAAGTTACTAACTCATGTCCTGTAAGACATAAGTTGCCCTCTCAGCTCTTATGAGGCCTTGTGAAACACTTGTCCATTGGACCATCTGAAGACCAACTGCCTGCAATTACATCAGCTGGCAAAGGAGACTGCTACTGCTGTGTTGGCAGTGTTGCCACGAAAGCCTTTTTGAAACACCATCTTCTATAAAATGTCTTGAATTTTCTGCTTCTTTGATCCAGAACTTTTTATTAGTTAAAATCAACAGTTTTCTTCTGTCTTGCCAAAGCCAAAAAGATCTGCCAGTGAAACCACTGGTGCTGGGATCAGTACCGCCTGTTACATGAACAACAGGGAGCTGGAGAGCTTTGCTGCAAGAGAGTGTTGCAAGAGAGTGTTGTCCTGCTAACCGTCTTGCAGGACTCCAGGAATCCTGTGACATTGTCACATGGCTGGTGTCCTCCTCAGGCTTCCCACCTGGGTTTGTGTGAGTTGTGAGAGGGACTGGGAAAGAAAAGCTGTCCCTGAAGGGCTCTCTTCTATCTAGCTAGCTAGCTAGCTATCTAGCTAGCCAGCTATATCTGTCTCTGTTCACTAAAACCATGGGTGCAGGTATATCTTGTTTGGACAGTGCTGTTGAAGCCAGAGATTTCTCAATGTTGAGGAAAGCCTTGATCTCAGAAGCATGCAGGAACCCCATTTAGACTTTTGAAGGCGTTTGCATTTGACGAGGAACATGCTCATTTCCCGGTGCCTTTGCCAGCCTGAGTCACCAGTACCTTCAGCAATTCAGACTTGCACAATTAAAGGAAAAACACCAATTTCAGCAGTACTAGTGATGGTCTTTGTTCCTTAGGTGGCACTGACACGAGTTTGGCTGCACTGGGTGTGCCAAGTACTGACCATGGTGGGCTCTGGGTCTCTGGGTTGAAGCCAGGAAAAGAGATTGGTGGCCTCAACTACAGCTAATGCCCTATGGCAGTGGAAAATAGTATTTTATCTACTTTTTATTTTTTAATCTCATGCTAATATTTTCAAATGTCTTATATTTTTATTTTTATGTTGAAGTGTCTGTAATGGAATGGGTAACATAGATTCTTTCTTTTAAACTTGGAAATAGAAGTTTGTTTTGCCCTATCCTCTATTTCACCACATTGCACAAGACAGGCATCCCAAATTCTGCCTGCCTGTCAAGCCCAGTTCTGCTTTCATGTCAAATAATTAGCAAAATCTTAGACTAACCTAATATTTATGGTATACATTGTAATTAGATATGTCTTTGACATATGTATGTTTCTGTTTAAAGGAATGGACTTCGGGGATGGGCAATTTGTAATGGATTGAGCATATTCAGAGTCATAATTTTGTACAGAAAGTAAAAACTTATTTTTTTCTTTGTCTGTGTCCAACAGTTTTCAGATGTGATGCCTATTTAGTTAGGGATTTTTTTAAAGTCCTTTTACTGGAACACATTTCATGAATTACAGTCCCGTTCAAGTAATACTGCTGATTAAGTTAACATTACCTAATAAGTGAAACTAGTAAGGTATTTTGTCCAAATTAAATCTGCACCTTTAAGGAGAAGTGAATTGCTCAACAGACCATTAGAAACTCAGCAGAAACTCACCCCAGTTCTTAAAATAAAAGTTACTGGCCAAGTATGAATCTGGCAGTTACTTCTGAAGTTAAATTCGTGAGGAACATATGTTAATATAAAAATATCTTGATACATTACAGTGGTTTAGCTGTAGTTAGTTCCGAAGTACTTGGTTAACATCTAAGGGAGAAAGGAGAATAAATGTCTTACATTTGGCAATCAGTAAGCCAGGGCTTTTACCCATTGCTTTGCTTTGTTTGGGTTTAAGCAATGTTCCTCTGTTTTTGCTCAAGCTGCAGTAATCCTTCAGCCCTTAATGTCATGCATCCTGTGTTTTCTATATTCTTTATAATAATCTTTGAACCCTCAGCCCATATCACATGTTATGAATATTCTTCTTTTGGAGAAGAGAGGCAGGCAATCATTTTAGACTGCAGGAACTCTACCCCTAACATTTCCCTGTGCGTCAAAGACATGGAGCGACATCAAGCAGAAGAAGTAAAAGAAAACAAGTTTGAAAGATGGTTTGGGATGAGAAAAAGCCAAATGGGGAATGATCAGCTGAAAAGATTGCTTTTAAGGGTCAGAATTTCACTTCTTTTGAGGAGTAATCCAAACTCTACCTAGAAAAGCCTCTTCAAGGCAACAGTTGGTTCAGGGTGTAAGCATGCTTGGACTCATGGCTGAGGGTTGGAACATGGTTGGGAGTTAGAACTAGATGATCTTCAAGATCCTTTCCAACACTATGATTCTGTGGTTCTTATTGTCAGGCTGTTGCCAGAAATTGGTTCTGGAGATTACAGAAAATGGTAACATTGCAGACAATCAGCTCAGGTCCTTCTTTCCAGGTGAAAATGGCTTCAGCAATATCATCAGTACTATAGCTTACAACATCAGCAATACTAGCAAGTAATTTTCTTCTTCTTCTTCTTGCCATGTTTGTTATTCATGTCCTACTCAGTCAGTAACTCTTCTTCCAGACTGTCATCTTTTTAGTTTTGGTTTATTGGTTTAGCTTTTAAAGAAATTATGGCTCTAAGGGACACTAAGTGGCTTCCTTAGGGAACTGTTCTGTAAATCTTTGGAATTAAGATAAGTAACAGCTTGTCTATGATACTGTTTCATGCAAGAAGCAATACAGGCTTTTCTTGGAGGACCTAGTAGAATATTGTCAGAAGTCACCTTTGACAATTTAACTGAAAACTAAGAGGGGAAATAGTGTTTGTGCAAAGATCAAAGACCCACCTGAGAAAAACTGTGTTTTCGAATTCAGCACAAAACCCAGCTCCCCCCTCGTACAGCTCCAGACACTGTTTCCCATGTACACGTGGCCCTGGCTTATGGCTATCTCAGTGGGCCCTGCAAAATAAGCTCAGTCCCTTCCTGATAATTTACTAGTGGAGGAGGTTTTTTCCTGCCAGGCAAGTTCATTTGTCAAGGTGACCTTTGCCGCCTGTGCTGAGCACTCCTGCAGATAAAGGAAACCACCTCAGTTCATTTGTGAAACCCAGCCAGCAGCCCGTGGGCCTCCTGCAAGGAGGCACAGGACATCACCAAACTAAACCCTTCCCACCAGCTCTCCAAAGATTTCTCTGTTCCACAGTTTTCATAGATCAACGCTGTACATTTTGCAATCCTTTTATCATGCTCTGTAAACCCTGTCCTCTTGCCTGACTGGTTTTATGTCTAAATGGTCTTGAGGTTAAGTATTCTCTTTTGAAAAATCCCTATTCTGTAAATTAATGGCCTCCTAGGAAGAGGTAAGGGCACAATTAATCGGTCACGAATGTACGTAGGACATTTCACAGATCCTCTGCCAAAGCCCAGACAGAAGAAGCAGATCTTCAGAGATCTCCTAAGAGAAGGTTTAATCTTCCATGGCATCTGAGGAGCTGATGTCAAGTCTGGACTGCTTGGCCATGAAATACTATTTTCTCTCTATCTACGTAGTTGCTTTCAAATACATCACTTATTAAACTTTAGCATATTACCATTTTTATACCACAAAAAACAAGCCAGATTTAGGGCATGTGTGCATAATGTATCCCAGTGTTAATGTAAAATCCAGCTAGGAGAAGAGCCTCTGGTTTTTACTCAATACAGCTGGAATAGATCAATGTATAGAGACTATGGAAAGAGCAGTCATGTTTCAGAAGAAACCACCACATGATTATAATCATCCCAGTTTAATTTCTGTGGAATAATTAATCCAATGATAATTATTCTAGTTCCTTCCTTGTAGTTTTATTTTCATACTTGCCATATGACATCAGTTAGACAAGTCCTTAGAGCTATTCCCCAGCAGCGGTGACTTGTTAAAACAGGAGACTGTATTCAGAAGTAGAATCAAAATAAAAAGAACATTTCTTTTTCAAGGGGAAAAAAAGTTTGGCTTGATCAGAATAATCTACAAGAGCATGTTTTGAGCCAAGGAAAATTTGGCAAAAATTAGAAAAAGCTGAAACATTTCATTGCAATATCATCTAAATGAACTGCTTTCTTTCTAATTTATGTGGATTTAACTTTCAACAGAAAAGTAAAACGAATCTCTGAGATCAAACTGTTTATTGTTCTTCTGAAGGTCTACAGGAAAAGAAAATGGCTTTGTTTCAGATTAAATGAAGACTGTTCAATTACTTGTTTGGCCAAAGACCTGAAAAAAACCTCAGTTATTTACACAGCTAATTGTTTATGACTGGTGTAACTTTTAAATTTAGAAAAAGAATAGCATGGAGCCATGTGTCAGTAGTTATCAGATGTATGGCATTCAGTATATCTGCTGAAATATTCCATCATTATGCCCCATATATGGAATTGGTTCAGAATTACTTTTGTACAAACCATAGGACAGAATACTCAAATATGAATAAAGATGCCAGGGCAGACAGATCCTCGGAAGGACACCTGTGTATGAGTTCACCACTCTTTATTTTTCAGAGGTGATTAGGGCTCACCACTATGCTGGTCCTGAAAGAATGAGGCCAAAAAATGATGTTTAGGCAGACTTACACAGTTTTATGGCAAGACTTTAAACATAAATGTTTGTTTAAAATTTAGCCAAAGAAAATACCTTACTTTTGGAGGAAAAATATGTTAAGTGTGATGACACTGTAGCTAGAGGGTCACACTTCTTAAACTTAATTTTAAATTTACCAATGCCCAGTGAGCAGTTATCCACTTGCCTCATTTAATAGCTCTCTGGTGAGTCCCTCACTGTTCTCTCCCTTTATGGACAGCAAGAGAGACCTCTCAATTGTGGGGGAGCTGAATTGCTCTTTAAGGTGACTTTCTGCTGGCTGTGGCAAGCAGCATCCTAACTCACACAGCCTGGTTCAACACATAACATTAAATCAGAGGATGCAGCACTTCTTGAAGGAGTGTTTTAACTGCCAATAGAAGCCAGAGGGAAGATACTCTCATTGTGAATGTGAGTGTGAGTGAGCCGACCTCCGTTTCCTCATCTCCCTTCCCAAAAAACATTTTTCTCTACCCCACAGGCAGTGAACTACAAGAAACATGGGTTGAAAATTTCATATTTACGAAATGCAACCAAAGGTCACCTTAGTTTCTAGAAAAACCTAAGTCACTGTTACTGAGGATTGTGTAAGTTTCATCAGAGAATGACCTTGGGAAAAGGCAATCCGAAAACCATATTTATATGACACAGGGAGAGTTACAGTGGAGACAGTATGTCACTTTAGTAAAAAGAGGGAGATGACATCCTTGAAGGAAGCAGAGAGGGCAGTCTCATGACTATTCAGCCTAGGGGGTGCCTTTGAATGCCTGTAGAAAGTAACACTGTAGGGGTGTTTAGAGCTCTATACCATATACCATAGAGCTGGGGTAGTATGGACTAACATCATTTCAGGCGAAGCAGCAGGAGCTTCCAAGCAGTTTCTGGTCACCATCACCAACAGCTGGATTTGTAGCATGAACAGCCCCACACTCCACTACCAAATTCCTGAGCCACGTTTGCTCTTCCTTGCAGTTTGTCCTTTAAAGCATGTCCTAATAGTCCCTAAACAGACATATAGACAATGTTAAATTAATAGAAGTTTTAAAATTTTCAAGGATTTATGCAATTGATGCCTTAGGTTTTAACTTTTATATTTTTTCAAATCCCATACTGCTAGTGTAGCTGCTGCTCCCTTGTGCTAAGACAGACATAACAAAGCCTCTCTAGCTCACTCTCCAAGGACACCCAGGCCATCCTAGGCCCAAAATATAAACCATCATCTTAAAAAAAAAGAGACAAGCTTGAAGAATTTACTTCATTCGCTAAAGTTCTAATTAGTGAAATTATGCTGATATAAAAGTGTGAAGAACTCGTGACCTGTCATCCATTTTAAGATCCACTGGACCCCAGAGTGTACCTCTGAAGGTCTTTCAAATAAATACCTCCTTTATTCCCTTATTCCTGTCTAATCTCTTTTTCCAGGTGTCCATTTAAGGCATCACAATCATAAAAGTTTCCCAGAAGTAAGAAAGGTGGTATTAAGTCCAGCTTAAAACACAGAGCAAATGTAACTTCAAGATGAACTGTAAAATAAAACCACTTCAGGTTTTGCCCTTTTCTGCCCCTTAGGAAATCTGTGTCTGATTCAGGAAGTCCTTTCCCTTCTCTCTCCTTTGTTTCAGTCTTTTTTTTTTCCTTTCTCTGATTAAATAACAGGCTTTCTTTTTCCTTTATTCTGCTGTAGGGTTTTAGCCATGTCTTTGGAGGAAGTGTAGGATATCAAAAAGCTTATAACCAGTGAGTTAGCTTTTCCTCCTATATTTCAGGCTGGAGGAATCATGACAGGAATGCTGTAAATTTGACAGACCCATTTAAGCATTTCAATGTATAAACAAAGGCTTGGTGCAGGGAGTAAAGTTTGACCAACTCATATGTTTTCCATGCTCAAGAGTTATTTTTTAGGGTTCCTTTGACAGCATTAACTGCCTGTGGCAGGGGACATTTTGCACAGCATGTTTCCTCATCCCCCAGCTGCAGCCCAAAACCATCCCTGAATCTCAAGGCTTTACTACTCTTTTGGCCACAACCCAATTCTGGGCCACTATTCATATAAATCGGGGGAATGCTTTTTCCAGTATTCATCTAGGCCCCCCCACTGATCATCCCACTGTACAAAAAGCAAGAAAGGCTTCCCCATAAATTCTTGATTTCTTAACAGCTTTACTCTGGCTCCCTTCTCCTTCCTCTCTGACTTTGCACACTATGCTTCTCCTCTGGGTGGAGCAACCATCTCCATGCTGGAGATGAAAGAGCTCCTCATCAATTTGCATCTGGCCATTTATGAGTTTCTGCATTATGCTAATGGCAGTGCCTCATATCCCTTCAGAAGAAAACACATAGGCTGGCTCTTTCCTTTTCTGAGCCACCCCACAGGGACTCTCCTGAATTGCAGTGCAGCTTAGTGCTGATTACTTTTTTATTTCTCCTCTTAGGAAACGGATAAAAGGTTTAAGTTCTGACACAAACAGGAAAACATACTAAGAGGATTTATCCTGAAGGCATCTGCTCTTTAAATAGTGATGGAACAGTGTCAGTCCATTTCCCAGAAGGGCCAGAAGCTCCACCACTCTTTGTTCCCACAGCCCTTGTGTGACTAGAGGCAAAATACCCCGTCACAGGCTGTCAGATAGCTCCCAGAATATGCAGCTTGGTGATTATAGGCTGAGGAGGGACTCACTGCCACTAGGAGCATGAAGAAGTTGGGTTTAGGAAAGACTCTGCTCTGCTCCTTTAAGGATAACACCAAGGCTCTGTTCTGCTCTGAGGTAAGACTTTGTAGAATTTACTAAATCAGTAATTTCTCAGCCTTTCAGACCGTGTTCCCTCCCTCTTGTTTTCTTAAGCAAGGAGCGACAGGAGGGGGATCGAGCTGTCAAAGTTATCACTAGTGGAATTTTCCAGCTTTACCAGGCAGGAAAGGGGGGGACAAAATAAGATCCACTGTAGAAAAACAACTGGACACAGTGCATGCGTAAGCAACTTCAGGAGGAGCATATCCATGGTTTCATTAACTCAAGCTGTATGAAAATATGCCTCAAGAATCTATTAACATAAACCCTTTCAAGGTTTTATTAACAAGCATCTGGAAAGTTATACTCTGTTATAATATTTTATTTTTCTCTGTTTAAAAATGTGTTCCACTGGAATAATATTCCAGAGGGAGAAGAATCTTCGCTTCAAATTGGATTGTTCACAATTTTTCCCATTTTTGCTCATATTTGATTTGAGATCAGAAATTTGCCTTTTTCAACTTTTGCCTTCTGATATCATATGGATGTTTATGTCAAAAACGTGGATTTCAGCTCAGAGTCATGGCCAGACACTTAATTTCCTCAAGAAGAGCTTTATACTAACCTAGCTATAAGGAAAAAAGAAACTTATGACTTGTTCCACGGGAGGAAAGCCAGGTCTGACAATTTAAGTGATGCATTCAGAGAGATTACACAGCTAAATTAGCTAAAGGGCTTCTACATTCACAAATACGTTATCCTAATCCTCATTTTTCAAATTGTGCTCAGATCTGGCTTGGTCTGGTACATTTGGCAGGCAAGGATTTGCAGGTTGTGCAGTGTCTTTCTAATGGCTGCTTTCAGTTTGAAAGTGCTTGTGACTGATAACCAGGTAAAAATCCAGCGTGACAGGAGACTGGTGGGGAAGAGCAGCTAAAACTCTTTACCTAGTAATGAAAACTGGAGAAATTCAAGGGAGCTGGAAATTAGGACTCGTCCACATAGTTTTAAAGAAACTGGAAGCTTGTTTATGTAGTATAAATAAATTAAAACAGTAGACCATCGACCCAACACTCACAAACAGGATCGCTCATCTGTTGCACAAGGATTCCAGGGGATTTCTCTTCCACTGTCTGGCTGGCACGACACTTACAGCTCCACACCTCCAGAGTAAACATCAGGAGTGCTTGAGGAGTGTTTTTTAGCTGTTCTTGCTCTGTGACAGTTTGCACATACTGACATAGCCAGCATAATCTTTCTGGTTCCTAAGTCCCCTGCAGCAAAATGTCATGAGCTGGGGTCATGACCATCAGCAGAAATAATACTCCTTGCCTTGGGGAAAACTTTTCCAGGATATCTTACCATGTTATTCCCTCTGTAGGGGCAGCATGAGGTCTATACTGGGGATCAAAGGGAAGTCTGAAATGGCATCAGATGCTGCAGAGCAGCACAAAATGATGATCATGGTCAAAATGATAAGTACGTAATTGATTTTAATTGACTTTGATCAGGATGAAAGAGAAACTATTTTCTTCTCCCCTTGTCAAATATGAAGTCTCACTGAAAGGAAATCCAGGCAACTAATTTCTCTGGAGATTTGACTTTTGCTCCCTAGATTCTTGATTGATTTGTTTGGAAAAGATAATCAAATCAGAGGAATTATTCAGAAATTTCTACTGGAGAATTATACTCCTAGCACTGATAGAATTTCTTCAGTAAATACAATGTCATTACAAATCCCAGCAGTGTTCCTTCAGGATTAGAGATAGAGTTTATTATTATTCTCCAACCTCATTTTTCTGATTTTGTGACTAAATTTAATATGAATGGAAGAAATCTGGAGGATCTCCCATCACTGGGTTTTCTCCTGTTTGTTCCCAGTGAAGGTGATCATGTATACGCCGTGAAAAGGCAGCTCACTCTTAGATGTTTTAAGGCAGGGCTTTGCAGGAAAATTGAGAAGTGAATCCTAATTCAGAAAGTCTCCATGAGGCACAGAAATGTAGATGTTTCTAGATAGCTACAAATTCTCCACTGTGAGGTTTTAAGATGATGATCAAATTCTGATGAAAATTAACCTAGCAACTCTAAATAATATTGTATTTTCTTCAACTCTTTTAATTAACTCTTACTAGAAAGTCTCCTCAAATGCATTATTTTGGAAAACCTTAGGTGGTGAACAGTATGTAAGTTATCATAATGATATAGCAGTCTCTTAATTTGACAGATCTTTGTCCCACCCAAATGATTCCAACCTCTTTGAAGAAACTCTGTTCCATTCCTCATCTTGAATTATGCTTTCATTAAGCAACTGATTGATGTTGATCCCCTGCTTTGTGCTGTATAAAACATTCCATTTTATGTGTTATCTAGACTTTTTCACAACAGCTTTTAGGAGATACTAAAGTGTTCCCTCCCTTTATTGCCATCTTTGTTGTGTATTCATACATTTGTTTATATGTATGAATCTGTATAAATGTATAGTAATCTTCCCCTTAGGATATTGTGAATGCATGTCATAAAGGAAAAGGAGATTAACAGCAGAATACAATACAAACAGGCTGACTTCACGGCAGTCTTGCAGAAACTCCTGCCAAGCAAAAGAATAAATAACAGCTGTGTTAATCAAAGCCAAATTTTAAAGATAAGGAATTTAGGTAGTCAAAGTCCCAGAAAACTGGGCAAGATTAATGCCCACAGAAAAAGAACTCCAGGGACAAAGAGTGTAATGACATATAATTAAGTCGAAGGCAAATTTTCAAAAGTTCTTCTGTGACTTAAAGGCCTAAGTCAAAACTGACTTGGAGAGCAGGAGCATTTACTCTCCCTGTAAGTCCATAGGGTTTGTGCTCTGGAATCCTTCAGTCTTTCCTGAAAATAGGAGTTAGGTGACTGCTTCCCTTCTTGGGAATCTGTAGTCACCTGAAAGTCCAAAAAATATTCTGGTCTAAGTAGTGGCTGAATTTCAACCTTGACTACCAACTCAAAATGAAGAACTAGAGGTACGAGCATGATTATTCCCTGTTTTACTATAAAGCCCTATATCATCTGGTTTGGATTAAACTCACTAAGATGTGTTAGCCTGCTCAAGATCCTGTGGAAGCATTTTGAATCAATTGTAACTGATGTAAATATAGCCCTTGACTGGAAATCATCCAGAGAGAGAGAGCTGCAGCAGTTCAGCCAAGATGCATTATATCAAAAGCATGGTTGAGTAATTTGGTGTCCTCGTGGGAAGGATAGCATTACAGTTTCACAACATGCATAAAGTGCCTGCACAGTGAAAGATACAACACAATCATTGAAAGATGGATGAATGCCTGATGAATCTTCACCTCCTATCGTGGATCATAGCTCTTATCTAGGCAGGTGCGGGAAGAGGAGCATGAACTCGCAGTGACAGAGGGCACAACAACAGCTTAGTCGTGCTCCTTTGACATGAGCATGTGAGCTTCCAGACATGATTTACTATGTTTGCATAGCAATATTAATTACTTTTTAGTGGTTATCTAGCCAAGAATATGTATAGGGTTGCAAAGCTCAGATAGAAACTTCAGCCAAGCTCTGTAAGACTTACAGAAGCAGTCCTTTTACTCACGGTGTACCATAGCTTTAAGTCACTAACTAGTGCTTGTATTTTTAACCCTCTTCTGTAACAAAACATCTGTGTTATTTTGGAGATCTCATTTCACCTCCCTCCTCATTTCACCCACCTCCATTTTTATTTGATGCCTTTGGAGTTGTGATATGATGAATTAGCTCTTGCCTATATAATTAATTAAGTGCTACAGGGAGTGGTTGGGGTGTTTTGATAATTAGAAAATTCTGCTGTTATCTACTGCATGATAATTTGGTATATGGGTTCAGACTCCAGGCTGTGACTGGCTGGGAAGTACTCAACACAGCTTAAAGAAGCAATTCTCCAAAGTCGTCTTCTTTCCATTGTCCCAGCACAACCTAGTGCAAATCCCAAAGAGCTTACAACAAGCCAGTACAAAACAGTAAATGTCAAAATAACCAAGAGTAATCCCTTCTTGTAATACATGATGTCTACAAAAGGTGCTGAGGAAATTTCTAGCGCAGTTCTGGGCCATCTAAGGTTTCTACTTCCCAGGAGAATGTGAACGGGCATTTTGTGCCTGTGTTAAGATGCTTCAAGCAAAGACAATACCACCCCTCTATGTCTTCTGAGTCTTGAAGTCTTCCTCCCGACAAGAACTCATTTTCCTCAGAGAATTCCAAGAGCTACATCTTATTGCCCCCGCATCAGTATTTAAAAAGAAAGTCAAACCCTATTCACAGGAGTCATTTGGCTCACCTCAACAGGGCTGCTTGGAGGATTCAGAATTACTCACATCACTGAGGTGCTAAAGACAGAGACACCATATCTTGTAAATATTAATGGCTTCTGTAGCTCTAAGATCTTTAGGAGCTGCAGTATATTTGAAAATCAAGGTTTGAAATACCTGGCATGGTACAGCTTTCCTCAGAGTCCTCATGGATGAAATATTTGAGACAAACCTCAAATATCATATAAGCAGGAGAACAAAATGGTTGTTGAAGGAAACTGGAAAGCAGCTGTGCATCATGTACTAGTTTTCCCATTTAAAAGGTGATTTTTCTTGTTCTGGTATTTGCCTTTTTTATGGGTATTGTGAAGAAGTGTGTCTTAGTCTAACATTTCCAACTCTCACTGGACTCCTAGTGGTTTGGAAGCATCACTAATTCATTTGACTGCTTACATAGAAAGGTCATGTTTTTCACAGTCAAATAGTACAAACATTTGGACACAATTAGAAAACTACCACTTAATATTTAGGGTGTTGCCTTGACAATTCTCATGAAGATGTTCTTTCTGTCTCTTTACCAAAAGCCTAGAAATCACTTTAAGAGTATAGAAAACCTTTTATACCCAACTGATTAGAACTGTATAGCCAAAGTATAAGAAAATGCTTTGGTTTTTTTCTCTTGACTTCTTCATTCCTATATTGAAGACCTGAGAATATAACAAAGTAAATTTGATTTTGTGTTCCACTGTTTCCTCTCAAACCAGGAATTTCTGCTCTTTGGAGGCCTGTGATGACCTGTTTGGTATTCCCTGTTTGTTGTGTTTGTCTCCACCAAATTTTAGCCTCTGCTCTTCATTTCCAGCTCTTTTCTGTCATTTCTTAGGATTACATTTGCCATCATCTCACCATGATGGCACTTTCTTAGTGCTGGTAATGCTACTAGACTCATCTGGCAACTCAGAAGGTTCTTGCCAGCACAGTTTTGTACCTACATTTTAAATGAAAACTCTCTAGACCAATCTCCAAATGGGTCTTCTGCCAGCTTTTGATTTAAATTCAGCTTTATGTTTACATAACTATGTTTGTATAATTACTGATGTCCTGAATAGGAGAGGTTATCAAATAATATACGTCAATTCAATTTTAAAGTGAGTGAAACAGCCTAAAAGAATAAAAGTGAATTATCAAGAAATTCATTGTTCACTGTTCCCCACAAAAGTGTAGGTCAAAAGCCTGTTCTTTTGAACAGTTTTCTTCTTAAAGCTTGAAGGTGAAATATGCACCATGTTGGCAAAACTTCTATTGGTTCAGCAGAGCCAAGAGGATTTATTTCTGTTAATACTGCATGGCTGTTTGGAGTTTTTTAGTCATTATTTTTTGTAGAATGTAAAGTGTCCTCATTGCTTTGACTGAGCTTTTTACAAATATTTGGAACTGTGTGGAAAGAGAGGCTGGTGTGTGACTACTGCTGATAAGGAAATACGACAGTAAAATGCTGTTGGAGATACGTGGGAATACATCCACCAGCTGCAATGCCCATCCCATGCCCTGTGTGTTTTGGCATTTGTGCCACCTCCCCCCAACACAGAGAGCCCTTCTCAACTTCTCTGCTTGCTACATCTCCACACAAATCTCTCACCCAGCCCAGCAGCACTTGATTTCTGGAAAATGGAAGACGAAGGGAAAGAAGCAGGGTTCAGGGACATCTGCAGACAGAGGGATGGAAAGGGAGACAGAATTAGAGATGAGGCCTCACGTTGCCTCAAGTCATCAACAAGGAAGTCACAGACTGTTCAGGACATTGACAAGAGTTTCTGTGTTGATGTACTTTCCGTCAGTTTCCAGCTGATGTATAACCATTTTTCTTCAGGTAAAAATAGAAATTCAATGCATTGAGATGTCTTCCAAGACACATCTACATTTCTTTATTCATTGCACATTCTTTATCTACACTGCTTTTTAAGTGGTTTCATTAACAAAAGAACAGTCTATTTAGCAAGTGTGGGACACTTTCCAAAGTAACTCCTACAATCTTTACCAATGTACTTGAGTGGCAAAAAATAGAATTAAGCTTGCGTCTTGATTTTTATTTGGCTACAGAATTTTCCAGCAAATTTTTCATTCCTTCTGGCTGATCCAGTATAGCACAAAGTACAATACAGCACAGAAAATACAAGCTGAGAGTCCAGAACTGCCAGACAGACAACCCAGGACAGCCAAGAAAAATTTAAATGATGTACGTTTGCTCATGAGGTTTTCGTGATTTCTAATAACTTCAACATTAGCAGTACCACAAAGAAGGATGTCATGAATTTAAACATAAGGGATAAATTATGGCTTGTAACAGTTTATTGCAATGTGAGAATCTCATCCAGGATTTTCATGACAAGGTGAAGTTGTTCCTCACTTTGTCAGAAGATTCAAGAGAATCTTCAGTGAATATGCTTTTTTTTCAATAAAACAGCTTTAAACGTGATTTGCTTAGCTTTAAAAGTTCCATGTGTTGCTTTACATTACTTCAGTCCAGTGAATACTACTAAGCACAATGTTCAAAACATTTTGTCATTAAGATAATTCATGACAAAAAGGTAAATTAATACATTAGAGGTTACTTATTCATATTCTGTAGCTCAGCCATGGCCTTCAATATACATTAAAAACTTCTAAAGGAAAAACCAATAACTCAAGTAATGCTTGTTTGCTTAGGTCCTGAAGCCTTTGGAAAAAAGTGTAATGGGTGGAGTGGTGACATTTACTTAAAAGCATTCATTAATTATAGGAAGGAAGAAAGTAACTGCTGGACTTCACTTAAAACTAAGCACAAAGGAAACTTCAAAGACATATTGCATGACTTCAAGCTCATGTTTACATGTTCACTCTCTAGATGTATCTAGATGCCTCCCTTCATTGCTTATATCAGGAAAAGTGCTTACACTTGCAATGTATGTAGTTTCATTAGATGCCTTCCAATAGACAGTATAGTCCAGTTCTTTATGCTATTACCTTAATTGTATACCTTAAGGTATGCTATTACCTTACAAAATGACTGAATTTGTCTTTCAAAGTGTTTCAGAAAGTCCTACAAATACTACGAGTTTCTTAATTATAATAATCATGCTGGTCAAAAGGATTGCTCCTTTAGAATGATATAAAAATAAAAATGTATATTCTTTCACATTTTCATCATGAATGCAGGCAATTTTAGAAGATATATTGAAATCTGTAGAAAGTTTGACCCCTTATGTTTCAGTGCTTGTGTCTGCTGAGTATTTTAATACTTATTTTTCTTTAAAAACTCAAATATGTGGTTCTAGAACCAAAACTCTTCTAACATTGTCAAGTTTACATCCCCCATGCATTTTACTTGGTTTGCTTCTTTGCTTGGTGAATGATTAAAGCCCCATTGGAGCTCTTGAACCTGTGCATTTCCTGCAGTTTTAACTGTATCCTGTTGCGTTAGAAATAATGAATCTGGCTTAATGTGAGTTGCTGGCAGAGGCTTATCATTTTTATTGTGAAAAAATATTCTGGATTAGTCTGCACATTGCTCTCCTCCTCCTTCTAACTTCTTGGTATTTGTAGCTGTGTGCACATGGATGCACAGTGGCCAGATGTACTCCAGCTGACATGAGACCATGCTCCCCATGTATCCAGGGAGTGTTTACAGGGCTGTTGATTACCTTAGAAGTGACACTGCCAGAGCAGTGGGAAGCAAAAGAGAATGACAGATTTTTCACTGCCTTTTGTGAGATCTTCCTCACTGCTAAAGCTCTCTGAGGAGCGACTGAGTGCATGCGTCACACTCTGTGCAATACCAGTGTTCAGACAGAATCTAATATATTTGTTCTTTCTACTCTACTTCTCCTTCATGTTACTCTAAACCCTCTTTGCTTGCTACTTTGGATAAAACACCAGGTAACCGCTTCCCCTAAACTTCAGAACAAAACACTTCTGCCTTATGCTATTTGTGTGTCTTCACTGAGTAATTCACGTCAAGGACTGGTAATGTTGTAGTAGTAAACCCAGGGCTGCCACACGACGTCTTTTCCGGTTCAGCGCACGTGGAATCTGAACGGTTTGCCTTGGATTTTGGGGTGCTCAGCTACCTAGGGTCTCTCTGGGTGAGTGCCAGATGGAATTTATGGAGGTGTCTACTCAACAGGAGTGGATAAATTGTACAGTGCATGCACAGTAAGCCTGATGCTTGTGGAACCTTTCATCAGCTCTAACTGATGAAGTGTGACGTCCAGTGGGTTCCATGCTCAGACACAGGTCATTTGTACTGTAAAGGCACAATAGAGCAAATATTTTCTGGAAGAACAGGATTTTCTAAGCTCACAGTACATGGTGTATGTACCTGTGTTTCCTCCTGGAAAACTTTGTCCTGCCCTGGATACATGGATTTATTTTTCATATAAAAGAAATTGGTCTTAAGCAAACATCAACACAAGAATTTGTCGCTTCTAACAATAAATACGTGTTGGAAATGTTTAAGATGTTTGAACCAGCTGCTCATGAACAGCTTTTGCCTCCTGTAAGTCATGTCCAGATGTTGCTTATTTTGCCCATACCCACTGAAAATTACACATAACATATTCTGCTGTTCTGGTTTGAGACAAATGCAGAGGAGGAAATATTTATTATTATATATATAATATATATATATAAAATATATATAATATATATATGTAATATATACAATAAACCATCAAATAATAAACTCCAAAACAAAAGTCACTCCAAGACATTTGCCGTGATCTGTTCATGTTCTCTAGTCTTCAACATTGAAAAACTGGCTTATACTGCTTCCACTTAATGTATGTGAAAAGAATTCTTTGCAATTCACTTTAAAAAAAATGGTTAACAGAATACTCTTGTTAGTGTTAATCATTTGGGAACCCCTTCTGCCCTTTAGCAATAGCTTTGTTAGGAGAAAGAAGATGAAATAGAGTCCCTTTCAGATTTTGACAGACACGTTGCAGCCATGTAATGCACTGTCTCAGTTGCATTGGGGCAACGCTGAAGTGATGTGATTGCCAGTGTGGAGGAGAGGTCTGGGTTATGTCCCCAAAGGTCACTGTTGCCAGCAGGCAATACCTAGAGAGTATATTCCCTGAACTTCCCTAGCTCAAAGGGTTTGATTGTGAGAGCCCTCGCACTGAAACACACAAACAGAGAGAGATTCTTCTGCCATCTCCATGCTCAGCTGAAGAGTGGCCACAATGTGGCCTTTGTTACAACGAGGGACTTCCCTGCCACTTACAAAGAAGTTGCATAAGACACCCAAGGTGAAACGCATTTTTAAATGTTGGCAGGTAACGCTGGTATGCAAACTCCGCAACTCAATCTCCTAACATCTGTTAGTACCTTGGTGAATTGCAGACAAAGTATAATTAAATAAATAAAACTTTTAATTCCTTTAAATGTTACAAATCTTTTCACTGTTAAGTCTTTAAATCTTAAGATTCATTAGACAACCCTTTTTGGTCCAAAATATCGTAGAAGCATAGAACCTCCTGAGTTGGAAGGGACCACAAAGATCATTAAAGTCAACTCCTGGCCCTGTGCATGACAGCCCCAAGAATAACCATGTGCCTGAGAGCACAAACTCTTCTTGAACTCAGAAAGACTGTGACCACTGCCCTGGGGAGCCTGTTCCAGTGCCCAACCACCCTCTGGGTGAAAAAACCTTCTAGTATCCAACCCAAACCTCGCCTGACCCAGCTTCATGCCATTCCCTCATGTCCCATTGCTGGTCACCTGACAGAAGAGATCAGTGCCTGCCCCTCCTGTTCCCATCATGAGGAAGCTGTTGGCTGCTGTGAAGTCTCCCTTCAGTCTCCTCTTCTCCAGGTGGAAAAAACAAAGTGATCTCAGTCACCTCTCATACTTCTTTCCCTCTAGACCCTTCACCATCTTCAAGGACCTCCTTCGTATGCTCTCTAATAGCTCAGTGTCTTTTTCATATTGCAGCACCCAGAACTGCCCCCAGCACTGGAGGTGAGGCTGCCCCAGAGCAGAGCAGAGCAGGACAATCCCTCCCTTGCCCGGCTGACGATGCTGTGCCTGATGCACCCCAGGACACACTTGGCCCTCCTGGCTGCCAGGGCACTGCTGACTCATGTTCTGTTTGCCATCAGCCGGACCCCTAGGTCCCTTTTTTGCAATGCTGCTCTCCAGCATCTTGTTCCTCAATCTGTGCATATGTCCAGGGTTGACCCACCCCAGGTGCAGAATCTGTAGCAAAATTAAAGTTGACAGAAACATATGTGAAAGAGTCCTTTGTAAAATAAAAGGATAGGTGAAATAGAGAATTCTTGTGTTTTGAAATCTAACCAATACAGTAAGGTGATAGCTTATTTTAAAACCATCTTTGTCAACAAAGAGCAATGAGATTCACATATTTTTGGAGTTCTGCTGGGGCACAGGATGAGAAAATTAATAATGAAATAAAACCCTCCTCTGTCTCTCACTCAAATACTTTGTTACAAAGTGGGGCAGGGTGAAAGCACCAGTGAGCATGACAGTTTAAATATTTGTTATCCTAGATGATAGAGAGAGGACAAGGAATCTTTAGCATCCACTGTCTACAACTTGCCTAACATCTGCAAGATAATCAGAAACAGAAGTGTGTAGATGGAGCTGGGGGGGATATTGTGTGATATATACCCTTCTCTGTGATCAGAAGCTACGTAGCATGGGGAGAAGGAAATAAGCAGACCACAAACAGTGCAGGAACAAGGTCACCAGGAAGGAACCAGAAGATGAGAGATTTGGGTCAAGAGTGAACTGTGCACAAAAATACTATTTCCCATTTCTGGACTCTTCCTTTGGCTGGAATTTGTACACATTTTATTTAGAAGAAAGAGAGATAATGGTATATAACTGATTGCTAACAATTCAGAACAGTTCTTAATAAAGAGGGATACATGTTGTTTCCCTGTCAATGCAAGTTACCATCCCCGTTTTTGCATTTGGGAAGAGCTGAGCAAGAGGTTACACTGATAGTATGACTGCAATGTGAAAAGGTGGATCTTTGTCCTACAATGACCAGGACAATTTGCTTCCTTCACCTTCTCCATTCCTATAAATATGACTAATTGTGGTGAAGCAGGTTCAGGACCCACCGATGAAATGAAGGATAACAGCCCACAAGAATAAGATGTTCTGTCCCTTTGTGTAAACAGCAATTAAGTGCTGTTTTTGACTGCACGATGGCTTTATTGCTCCCATTTGTTTTATGGATTCTTTACCATCCATTACTTAATTAAACTCAAAATACAAGCCTGGCTTTATCATTACTGAGCCTGTGAGCAATCATTAAGCATCACTGAGCCAGCTCTTCGTGAGGTCTTACAAACCTTTACTTTGAGGATAGGATAAGAATAGCTTATTGGATCAGTCTTGGCTATCCTGAAATCGATAGGTGGTATCAGATTCTGAACAGCACACTACTGCAGTACATGTGGGAGATAAAATATAGAGTCAGGAGGCCTGTTAGCTGTTGCATTATAAACATACACCAGGCCAAAACCACAGTCACACGCAGTTGAATCAGCTTTCTAGTGCCCCATGGAAATACCCTCCTTCCCTGCAATAATCTTTCCACAGAAAGCTTTCTAAATGATATCATCATATTTCGCCTTCCTGGCACTCTTTCTCTTGTGAATATCCAGTAATGGAGGAATTCTTTGATAACATTAGTTCTTACATACTTTTCCCTTCTTTTTCTTCCCTTTTTCAATGTTTTATGTGGCTTTTTTTTTTTTTTTTTTTTATTCCACCCTAAAAAACATTTCAGCTCATCCAGTGGAGTTGCTATAATTTTTCTCTGTGCTTTTAGGTTAATAATCGTCTCTCAACTTTTTCCATCGAGGAAGCCAGGATCTGAGATCCCTCCTGTGTTTAATTTAATCAGCATTTCAGATTAGCTCACCACTGCCCATGTGTGTGAGGGAACAAAAGAAACTGAGCATGAGTTTCGTGATTGCTGCTTACTTAACGAGACTGGTTTTCAACTTTACTGTAGGAACAACAGAATCAGCTTAGTGAAAACTTTTTATTGCTCTAAACTTCTCTTCAGACACTGAGAAAAAAAGACCAAAAAAAAGGACTGCTTGAGGGTGAAAAAGGTGTCAGGAACACAGGTTTTCTTCTGCAAGAGTTCCCAGGTAACAGGCAACCTGGGCTTCATGAGCTATTCCTGAGACAGGCAGGCACATTGCTGAGTCAGTGCTCTTACAGTGTCCTTCAAGAATTAATTAAAAGCAGTGAAGAATATGTTTTGCTTCCTCAGTAGGATTTTTTTTTTCCTGAAATTGTTTTGAGCAGCTTTGGCTGGAGGAAATGGGAGACAACAGCCATTATCACATAAAGGCAAGACCACTTCCTCCAGGACAAAAGTAACAGGTATATGGGTCAAAACAGCAGCTGGAAGTCTTTCAAACAGATGAGCTTTAACAGGCAGACTCAGAATAATTGGAGAAGGTTTGTACCAGACCACCTGGAAGCAAGCTTCGGGTGTTTACCAATAAGGATGAAGCACCTCTGCCTAACCTTTCTTGTTACAGGAATTTTACACAGCTTGATTTAATCCGGGTTGAGATAACCAGCCTCAAATATGAAGTTCTCAGGAGACTTTGTTCAGCTGATTTTCCAAATAAGCTCCGTACTTGTAATATTGTTGTAAATGCACATTAATTACCCAGGAACCGTAGACGCATTTGGCAAAGCTGGTTGCCACAGCAGTTGTTGCTGTGCTACATGTTCTATTTTGCATTGAGCTTTTTGGTATGGTAATATTACAAAATGAGTACACTTACTGTGGGGAGAAAAACAGCAACCCACCAAGCCTCTTTCTTCCTAATATGGTGAAATAAAAAGCCTTGGTCCGGGCCAGCTAAAGTGCTGATGGAGTTGAAGCCCAAGGATCAGTGTGGTGTGGCGCCTGAAGAGCACAAAGGTCGTGGTCAAGATTCACACTGGGAGGGCAGGAAATGTTTAAATTCCCTGATTGTGACTAAATGATGGGAGCCAGTGATGCTTTCAGGGATGCCCTCTTCCTGTCCCAGCTCGTGTTTGATTCCAGGCTGGTGAGAGCATTCCTCTCTGCAGTTGCTGGCTCGGGAGTTTGGGGCTGTGCTACATAGCGTGTGTAGGGACTTACATTTCACAAAGGTTTGTATTAAGCAGGGACATGAGTTTCTCAGTGAGCTGCAATGTGGGGGTCTCAGGGCCCAAGATGAAGAGGAGGCTGGTGGCAAGCTGTGGCAGGAGGACAAACACCAGGCCTTGGCATCTCCTCTGCTTGCACAATGTCCAGTGAACAGAGGCCCCAAACACCAGTAGAATACCAGGAAGTTTTGCCTTCTTTCTTATTTGTGTTCACTATCACCTTTTAAATGAAAGAGCTCAGGTTTTTACAGCAACAAGCAATTGGTTGATGGGTGCTATTTCCCCCATCCCACCTAGCTCCCAGCTGAAGAGATGGGGTTTTCTGGCTGCTTCTCAAGGGTTCTGCTTCTGCTGGTTAAAACCTCTGCTTGGGGATGCATGGTACAGTATCAGCTCATCATATTTAAATCCAGTAATCCTTGCTTTTTTCTTACTTGCTAATGTGGGGAAGAGACATAGGTGAATCCATAAAAGAAACAGAAATCCGTAAAAACCCCAGAGGCTAACATGTCCAGATGCATTATTCCAGTGATTATATTTTATCAGGTACCCCAGTCATGTAGGCTTTGGGAACAAAAGCCGACTGAAACTCACATCTCCCCAGAGAGAGAGCTACAACGAAAGCACTTTAACCACACTTGTGTCACAAATTCCTCTCACATTTGGTGACTGTGGCTTGTTCTAATTAAAACAATAACAGCTTCAACAGCTTAAAACTGTTTTAAAGCAAACAATCTGTTTTTGAGGGGAGAAAAGGAGAGAAACTCTGAAGACAGCACTTCTCTTCTCAGAGAACATGTCTCCACCGCCCCATAACACGTTCTCTCCTGCTGCAATGTTGTCACCCAACAGAAAGCTTTGCATCCCAGCTTTGCTCTTCCAAGAGCAGAGGGGCTGATTTGGCAGATGAATCATCCATATTTCATCTATGAGCGTTCAAAAAGAGGCAAAGCCCTGAGCTTTTCCTTTTCTAAAGCTTGATTACATCCAAAGCTGTGTTTGTTGTGCTCCGTTGTTTCCACCACAGCTCCCCAGCCTGGGGCTCAGACCGAGCCCAGAAGGAACCACCCAGATAAAGTCAGGAGGCTCTACAGGCCCCAGGGAAGCAGCCAGCCCTTCACTGGCGAGGGAGGATGAAGCAGAGGCAGCAGTGCAGTGAAGGAGAAGCATGCTCAGTCAGCTTTATTAAATAATACATTGTTGATACATCCATTAGGAAAACTTTGATAAGGAGGGAAACACTGAAAAGGAAATACCTTTTTTTGAGTGGAGAAAAAGTGATGCCTGTGGTTTGAAACAAAGGCGTGTTGCCAGGATAATGCCATGCAGAAAAGGAAGAGAAAGGGAAACTGCATTTGAATTAATTCAGATAAGTGAAGGTTTGGAAGACCTTATGTCAGAATTTTCCATTAATTCCCGTGGTCTAGCTCTGTGCCAAAATTGTGTTACCTCCTAACTCCTTTGTACAAATATTGTTGTGGTTATTACTACTGATTACTATATCTACGGCAATTACTCGTACAAAAGCTGTTTACAGTATTGCTGCCATAATATTGCAAAAGAGCAAAGTCAGCCGATTTTCATGGTAGGTGTTATATGAGATTTTGAATGAATTTGTATAACTTTCTTCAGCTGCAATTACTTAAGTGGGGAAAAGACAAGAACAAAAGAGTAATGAACAAACTTTGTTTTAATTCAATTGAATCTTAAAACTTGATTTTTAGTGAATCATAATTTTTTGAACCTATGATCAAAATCTTCTGTCTGACCTAGAATATACTATTTTAATTCAAAGTCAAATTTTGTTAAAAATTATTTTATTTTAACTTAAGAAAAAAACACCAAATCTTTTTTAAAGGATTTAAAAATAAAAAGTAATTATTCTTCCAAATTAAAATATTCCAGGCTTTTAATTATTTTTTGGAGTGAAGATGAATTTGTAAAATATTTCAGGGTTCCCAAGTCTCATTAATTTTTCCCCAGAGAAGTTTTCACTGAAGCATTTCAGCCAGTTAGGAAAACAGGAAGGGATAGAAGGGAAACTGAGGCACAAAGAAGTGAAAATAGTTTTCCACTGTCTCATTAGATGGATATCACTATTAGAAATAGAAATTGCATTTCCTGAGCTCCCTTTAGAGAGGGAAATACTGAAGGACATTAAAGAGATAAATTATTAGAGGCAAAATACATGTCCATCCATAATTGTTATGCGCAACAGAGATCATGACAATTACTAGAACTGTGCACTTAGCCTCTGAAATCTTGTTCCCTACTTCCTGGTACAGTCACAGGTCAAGCCCTGGTTGCCCACTCCATTTGCATGGCACAAGTTAGCATGATAGGAAAATAATTTTATTTGTATCCCTCTCTCTTTTCAGAAAGTCTGTCTCTCGTTGTCGAAGAATTAACAGGATGCTTTCCAACGAGTCAGCACCTCCTGCATTCAGTCGCTCCAATTCGCAGGCCTCCGTGGACAGCACTTCCATGGAGGACTTCTGGTGTGAGGTAGAGAGCATCAAGGAGAGCAGAGAAGATGGATCTGAAGAAGCAATGCTCTTGGAGTTTAAACCTGCTGATGGTGAGCACACAAAGACCACTTCTTCCTCATACTTTGGCTTTGCCTCCTCTCTAAAGAGTCATGCCATGATCTCCTTCCTCGTGTCACAGTCCCAGCAAAAGTACTCAGCTGGGTCTATGATCGTTGTAGATCCACTTCTGAACACCACAGTCAATGACTGGCATGAAACAATAATTCAGACTGGTTTATGCTCTGGAGCCAGTAATTAACTTCTGAAGCAAGTTTCTTTGCATTGATTTTATTTGTGCTTCGGGAGGACAGATACAGTGTAATTCAGAGAAGAAAGGCACTCAATGAAAACCAAATTTCTAGCATTAAATAGACCAAACCAAAATATTTGAAGCAGCAACATGTTCATTTATTATGCTGGAATTTTAAATCTTCTGGCTTTTGGTAGGATATGATTCAGAAGCTATTAAAGTTCTGAAGCAGTTTTAGGCTACATGTCATTTAGTGCTATCAGGAATTTGATAACTGCCTGTTTCTCTGAGATTGCCCAATTAAGATATCTTTCGAAGAGAGTTTAGAGATAAGTCTGAATGTATGGATGCCTACGTGGTTCAGACTCCCCACTTGACCAAATTCATTCATCACTTATACAATGTATCCTGAAGGTATTACTACCTCATTCTGTTTCCTTAATGTTTTTCCCTCTCTTGCCAGAGGAGAAATGTATTTGGAAAAACATGCTAGCTTGTTACAATGCAGCTTTGTGTTATCATGATTTGATAACATCTAGAACAGCAGTTCTCATCTTTTTTCCAGTTAGGACCCCACTCACAAATGCATTATATTGTGTGACACAAAATACCAGGTGTTACTGTACAATGAAACCAAGTTTCTTCTGAAGTCCTAACCCACTGATACCTGCTGCAACCCTTCTGTGGCTCCTGGCCACCAGTCTGGTAACTGCTGATCTAGGGATAGATTTGGAAGTGATGGCATGTCCTTTCCATACAGTTATTAACATGAATGATGATGAAATTTTTTTTTACCTTGACGTGCAATGGGATGTCATTCATTCTGCTACCAGGAAGAATGGTGGAAAGGGGGGAAAAGTACTACTTTATTAAGCAATCAAATACGCAACCAGTCATGGTAGGTAACTCATGCAGAGCTATCTAGCTCCAGCTATGTACTGTTTCCACCAGAAACACCTCCCATTCACTCGTTTCCTGCTGGGCTCTCGTGGAAGAGTTGGTGAGGGTTATGGTCAGTCAGTCAGTTTAAATCCAAACAGCACTCCTCTGTTCCTTATTGGGAAAATTCCTGNATTTTATTTTAACTTAAGAAAAAAACACCAAATCTTTTTTAAAGGATTTAAAAATAAAAAGTAATTATTCTTCCAAATTAAAATATTCCAGGCTTTTAATTATTTTTTGGAGTGAAGATGAATTTGTATTTCAGTATTCTGATTCAGGGTTCCCAAGTCTCATTAATTTTTCCCCAGAGAAGTTTTCACTGAAGCATTTCAGCCAGTAAGGAAAACAGGAAGGGATAGAAGGGAAACTGAGGCACAAAGAAGTGAAAATAGTTTTCCACTGTCTCATTAGATGGATATCACTATTAGAAATAGAAATTGCATTTCCTGAGCTCCCTTTAGAGAGGGAAATACTGAAGGACATTAAAGAGATAAATTATTAGAGGCAAAATACATGTCCATCCATAATTGTTATGCGCAACAGAGATCATGACAATTACCAGAACTGTGCACTTAGCCTCTGAAATCTTGTTCCCTACTTCCTGGTACAGTCACAGGTCAAGCCCTGGTTGCCCACTCCATTTGCATGGCACAAGTTAGCATGATAGGAAAATAATTTTATTTGTATCCCTCTCTCTTTTCAGAAAGTCTGTCTCTCGTTGTCGAAGAATTAACAGGATGCTTTCCAACGAGTCAGCACCTCCTGCATTCAGTCGCTCCAATTCGCAGGCCTCCGTGGACAGCACTTCCATGGAGGACTTCTGGTGTGAGGTAGAGAGCATCAAGGAGAGCAGAGAAGATGGATCTGAAGAAGCAATGCTCTTGGAGTTTAAACCTGCTGATGGTGAGCACACAAAGACCACTTCTTCCTCATACTTTGGCTTTGCCTCCTCTCTAAAGAGTCATGCCATGATCTCCTTCCTCGTGTCACAGTCCCAGCAAAAGTACTCAGCTGGGTCTATGATCATTGTAGATCCACTTCTGAACACCACAGTCAATGACTGGCATGAAACAATAATTCAGACTGGTTTATGCTCTGGAGCCAGTAATTAACTTCTGAAGCAAGTTTCTTTGCATTGATTTTATTTGTGCTTCGGGAGGACAGATACAGTGTAATTCAGAGAAGAAAGGCACTCAATGAAAACCAAATTTCTAGCATTAAATAGACCAAACCAAAATATTTGAAGCAGCAACATGTTCATTTATTATGCTGGAATTTTAAATCTTCTGGCTTTTGGTAGGATATGATTCAGAAGCTATTAAAGTTCTGAAGCAGTTTTAGGCTACATGTCATTTAGTGCTATCAGGAATTTGATAACTGCCTGTTTCTCTGAGATTGCCCAATTAAGATATCTTTCGAAGAGAGTTTAGAGATAAGTCTGAATGTATGGATGCCTACGTGGTTCAGACTCCCCACTTGACCAAATTCATTCATCACTTATACAATGTATCCTGAAGGTATTGCTACCTCATTCTGTTACTTTAATGTTTTCCCCCCTCTTGCCAGGTACTGTATTTGGAAAAACATGCAATAGTGTGTGCTAGCTTGTTGCAATGCAGCTTTGTGTTACCATGATTTGATAACATCTAGAACAGCAGTTCTCATCTTTTTTCCAGTTAGGACCCCACTCACAAACGCATTATATTGTGTAACACAAAATACCAGGTGTTACTGTACAATGAAACCAAGTTTCTTCTGAAGTCCTGACCCGCTGATATCTGCTGCAACCCTTCTGTGGCTCCTGGCCACCAGTCTGGTAACTGCTGATCTAGGGATAGATTTGGAAGTGATGGCATGTCCTTTCCATACAGTTATTAACATGAATGATGATGAAATTTTTTTTTACCTTGACGTACAATGAGATGTCATTCATTCTGCTACCAGGAAGAATGGTGGAAAGGGGCGAAAAGTACTACTTTATTAAGCAATCAAATACACAACCAGTCATGGTAGGTAACTCATGCAGAGCTATCTAGCTCCAGCTATGTACTGTTTCCACCAGAAACACCTCCCATTCACTCGTTTCCTGCTGGGCTCTCGTGGAAGAGTTGGTGAGGGTTATGGTCAGTCAGTCAGTTTAAATCCAAACAGCACTCCTCTGTTCCTTATTGGGAAAATTCCTGCCTGAGCATACTCTTTAGCTTGGAGACTTTATAAAGAGATTGTGAACCTCTCGGTGCCTCCTCCATGCAATTGTCAGCATGAACTAACATGTGTCCCTGCCTCATCTGCACCGTCAGGGGAATGACACAAATCTGTGAGCTGACAAGCTGGATAACTTAGTAGGACAAGGCAATATAGGAACTCATTTTCCAGAAACTTTTCCATCAGTTTCATCACTGCTGAACTAAATCTTCTCAACAGCCCAAACTCTGCTGCAGTCCCGTGTTACCCTTTGTCTGATTACAACTCATTGCATCACATTGATTTTTTTTCCCCTCTGTCCTGAATTAAAAATGTGACTACAAGTCAAGATGCAATACATCTCCACACTTCATTTACCTTCATACTCTTGTCCTGAACATATATATATGTATGTATTGCATACACCCACACACAATCAGGCAGTGTTTGTCCTAGTTATTAACATCAGGAATATATTCAGTCTGGGATTATAAATCTTGGAAATAATAGTGAGCTCTATTAAGGTCCTAATAGGATAATACTCCTCGCCAACAATCAAACACTAAAAATCAATGTGGAAACCCTCAGGGCAAAATAAAAGCAAGTATTCATCACCCTTTGGAGATGTCTTTGAGAGGAAGAGATGAAGATCCTTAAGAAGGAGGCCAAAGTGTGACAGAAGCCAGGCAGGCACGACTGTCAAAATTTCAATGTGATTTGAAGACAGACATCATGTGCAAAGGGCAGACAGCAACACAGTTATTCTGTTGATGTTAGAAAATATAGTCAAAAAAGAACAGAACATCACAACAAGTGACACAAGGGATGAAAATGTAAGGGAGGAGAAAGTCAAGGGGTATTTAAGATGTCCATGCTGTGCAGAATTGCTTTAAATCTTCTGTTACAAGGCTTGAATGCTATGAGTTATTTAAGGTTATATCTGTGAAATATTTCAGGTTATAGCTGAAATTCAAAGCAAGACATGCCTCTTTCCTAGCAAACTCTGTGACAAAAAGAGAGTTACCCTCTCAATTATCTGTCTTCTGGTGGAGCAGAATCAAACACAGTATCAAGACCCAGCTGTATAAGTAGCTAACACTATAAAAATAATGCTTTATAAAACAACGGGGGGTGGGAGGCGTGGAGTGTTTAACCGTAATTTAGTACCAGTGTGTCATAAAATTGTGAGGTTTTTTTAATGCATAGATTTCTTGTCTTTAATAGTTTTACTCCGCTGATTGCTGATGCTATGTCTTAATCTATTGTTTGTGAGTGGTTGGAACAGGAAAAGGGTAAAAGCCAGAGAAAACAAGTCACAGGGTGATTAGCAAGCAGGAAGAATTTAATGTCTGTCCTGCTATTTTTCATAGCAAGTTTGATCACAGACTCAATTCTTGGAAAGAATATGTCAGGAAAAAAGCCAAAATTAATATAATTTAAAAGCTGAAACTTGATCAGATGTGGCTCCAACAGTGGCACACAAGAAAGAGACCTTCTTAGAAAGAAGAGTGAGAATGGCAGGAGAACCACTGGTTCAAAGGTTACAGAGAAGGAAAAGGAACAGTCTGCCATCCTGTCTGTGGACACAGAAAGGATAAGAGCAGAGACAAGCTATTTCATGGGATACAGGGCTGGTCACACCCCTGGCTAACACAGAGCAGGGGGTTTAGAAGCAGCTATTTTTGTACTGCTTTGTAAAGAGGCAGGGCAGTTAACAATGAAGTCAGTGATGGCACATGCATAAGATGCTTTTGCTTGTCCCTACAGCCCAGTCCTGTAATTTTCTCTTGTGTATCTAACTGCCAAAGTGCAGCAAACTGGTGTCCATCAATCAGCCTGCATTCTGATGTCAAGAAGAGGCAATAAAGGGAGAGTGGAAATACCAACCTGCCATTAAGACTGGCGCTGGGACAAGAACAATAAGTGCATTGACAAGTTGTTTTATAGAACATGCTGCAAATTAATCCATTTCCTGTTTGACATGTTTATTTGTAGTACCTCTTCTTCAGTCAGGGCTGGAATGAAATTACTGTCTTGTGTCAAGCAGCTTACTGCTGAGCTAGGATTGCTCACAAAACTGAAATGAAGGACCTCAAAATCTCCTATGTGAAGAGAGATTTTAAAAGACTATGACTGTCTACTTTAAAAAGAAGAGAAATCAAAAAGCAATGACAGCAAAATTCAAAATTACTGCATGATGCAGAAAAGGTAGACAGGGACATTTCTCAGTCAAATAATGATAGGGTATATTCATTTAATGTAACAGGTAGCAAGCAGAAAACCTGTATTGTCTTCACATGGACAGGTG
Organism: Vireo altiloquus; assembly: GCA_013396875.1. NCBI lineage: Eukaryota > Metazoa > Chordata > Aves > Passeriformes > Vireonidae > Vireo > Vireo altiloquus. Next base: position 292,638 of record VZRF01009670.1, read on the forward strand.
TTGGTAGGTGTGGCTCTATGAAAAGATGCCAGAAGCTTCCGCCATGTCCAGTAGAGCCAGGATAGAAAACAATTTTTCCCACAATGCATAACCTCACTATGGAACCAACTGCAGTATTGAACTGGTTGGGAGGCAGGTGTTGAACAAGATTAAAGAAGATATTAGTCACTAATTGAGGTACCAAGAAACACTGGGGTGTACAGTGCTAGTGAGTCTTTAATCATTAGAAGTTAGAATGATACCTAGCATGCAATGATGGCTATTTCTGCATCTTCCTTCCCTGCATGACCTCTTGGACACCTACCTCTTCCTGACCCTTGTTCTTTAGTGAGCAGCTCTGGTTCTTAATCATCTTCTTCAGAACAAGCAGTTGGACTAGATGGACGTCACCCTTCTCTCAGTGTGGCTTCTTCACTGGCTGTCTGACTACCAGCCGATAGTAGTCAGAGTTGTATACATGCCTTCAGTATTTCTGTTTATTTGAATTGGAATACTGATTTACTTTCCATCAGCCAAAAGGCTTTCTCCAGTACAGCATGCTACAAATGGTGAGCATGGCATCAAATGATAACTGAGGGAATTTAGGCTCTTGAATTACGGGTTAATTTTCAGGGACCTTGCTTTGTCAGGCTGGTAGCTCTGCTGCTTTCTTCACATGCATATGCTGATGAAATGCCTCTTCTGTTCTCCTCATAAGCCTCTCCTGCGCAGACACTGAAACACTGAAAGTTGACAATATGTTTACAAAACTAACTTAACTTGCAATTGTGGCCTAAGAAATGTTGGAATTATAGTATTCTCAAGGTAAAGGCTGTGGTAGCAGTTCATCATGCCAACTCCTTTCCTTTAGCCCCCTCTCCCTCCTTTGTCAGGCTTATTAACACGCTCTCTCCCTCAACAGAAGGAGAATTGGAGGCAGAATGGCTGCAAGATGTAGGTTTATCCACATTGATCTCAGGAGCTGAAGAGGAGGATGGCCAAGCCCTGCTATCCACTCTGACCAGAACTCAAGCTGCTGCTGTACAGAAGAGGTACAACACTTACACTCAGACCCTGAGGAAGAAGAACAAGCACACAGTTCGGGATGTGCGAGACATCTTTGGCACCAGTGAGTCTTCTGTAAGTATCCTCTTGAATGTCTTTGATCTTAATTTTTATGCAATTTGCAAGTAGTTCACCAGAGTTTCTGCCAGACAGGAACCCTTTCCTGCTGACAATGCACAGACAGCCATTAGCAGTTTCTGACCTTAAGACCAGACTTTTAATGCTAGATACACTACATTTAATAGGAAAGGAAGAAACCAAATACAATAGATGGTACACAGTTTTGTAACTAACCTGTAACATGATGTTGTATCCGTTGCCAGCCTTCTTTTTTTGTTGCCCTAGCAAGACTAACATTTACTCCCTTATTTTTTGGAAATTGGTGAGTTACTCTTGGCAGCTGTTCAAGTTTTTGATGGCTTCTGGGGACACTTGCTATTTACTCAGCAGTCTCAGTGGTGAAGTAAAACTGGTCTAATGAAGCAACTGGGGTTCAAATATGCAAAAGCAATTAAACATCTGCCAGCATGATTGTAACTTGTACACTGGCAGTTACATTTCACTTACACGGCAAATGAAAACATATTAACTGTTCATTTGCTTCATGGCTTCAGAAATCAACAGTACCTCTGAAGGTTTCATCCACTTTTCCCTGAGGATAGCTCTGAATGCACCAGCTCCTCTCACCACATCTTTTGATTCTGGTGAGTGCAGTCGGCTGTGTGAGTTTAGTCCACTGCTCAAAGCAACACGCATGATTTGACATATATCACTCATGATATCTTAAATGGAGTCACCAATAAGCTCACAAGCTCACCTTTGAAATGAATATTACAATTTTTGCCATTACAGAACCCCAAGAAACTATTTTTCATTAAGATATTGCTTTGTCCTTTCCTGCATTTTCTACCTTCTCCTCAAGGCTGGATATCCTGGACTAATTTAAAAGAAAAAATTGGGAAACAAAATTGTAGCTGCATAGTTATGTTAAGATTACAAAGATATGATGTCCAGATAATTAAACTATTTTCTCCAAATTAAGTATCTGGATTCTTTTGAACCTCTTGCACATATCCCACATATATATCCAGAAGCATCCGGTAGTTTCCTGTGGGCAGGCTTTCTTTCATGAGAAGATATCAGGCACGTTTTTATAGACATTAAAAAGATGGTTAGAATAGACATTAAAAAGATTAGATTATCCCACTTATCCTGATTCAAGTATCTGTAAACCTTAAGGTGTTTAATTTTTTTACAAAAGCTTAAGTTGCCTAATAAATTTCAATCAGCCGAATAAACATTGTATATTTCCTCTCAGATGGGCATACTACTGATCTATTTTTGACCTGCTTATTTTTCCCCTTCTCACTTGCTAAATTTTCTCAGTTGCAAGAGGAATTTGGGTCTTCAGAGCCATTGCCCTTCAAATCAGTGTTTTACCTCCTCCAAAATTCAGTTCACTCACTAGTTCTGCATTGTGAAAGTCTGAAAGATAAGATCAAATAAGTAATTAAGTTTTCTAATTCTTCTTCCCACAAAAATATGCAGTTCTGCAGGTGCTTACCTAGATGTTAAACACAGATGCATAAACACAACTGCAGCTACCCCTTCACCTCTCTCCAACAGACTACGAAATATTGTCTTTTTAAAAGCCTGCAAGGCCCCAAAGCTCTTAATTTTCCTATTCACCAGTGCTCCTATCTCTGCTGCTTGTTATGGGATTTAGAAACTTTGTCCTAATTATCAGCCCTTCAGGGATAAACACACTTCAGGAGGGCTTCTGTCCCTGACCTAAGGGTTTCCCAAGTAGTCTTTTTGAGGGATTGTCAGCAGTCCCTGGAGCTTTGCTGCCTCTTTGGGCATGGCCCTACGGCTGCCGGTGAATCTTTGTGATGAATCAGTTCAGGGAAGAGAAGCACATTAAAAGCAGCAAAGACAAAAGAAAAGAGTGACAGGGGATGGGGAGGGGCAAATCTTTTCAGCACAGCTGTGGAAGAGAGGCTGGTAAGGAGACTGCTTAAAAAGATACGGAGTTTTGCTTTCCCACCCTGCCTTTTAGTTGGGAAGGGAAGAAGTAAACGTTCTGCAAATAGCAAACCAGCTCTAATTGTTTCACATAACTCCATAATCCCCCCCTATTAGGAGGATGGATTTACACCCTGTTCCCAACTACCTAAGAATTGCAAGAGCCTAGAGGGATGGGTCACAGGATGGATTACTCTCTTCCTTGGCTAATAATGAGAGAAAAGGTGATTAGCTCACTAGGATCACCTGAGATGAGATTTAGGGGACCACTAAGGAGGCATAAATCAGTTGTCATCTTGAGTAGGGGAAGAAAAAGATAGATTTGCCCTAGTTTTTTTTCTCTTTGTTTTGAAAAAACCCTGCCTGCTAGTTTTTTTATTGCTACTGCTTAGTGGCCAGGTTCTGTATGGATCAACACAGACCCAAGGGTGCTTTTCCTGCCATCCTGCCTTGAGGTCCCTGCCCTCATGGCAGGAGTGTCCCCTCAACAGACAAAAAGGGCTGATGTGAAAGGAAATGCAGTTATTCCTCTTCCTGTTTGGTAGTTTTGGCTGGTTGGTTTTTTGGGGTTTTTTTTGTTGCGTATTCTGAAAAGGTGCCATGATCCCTAGGGGCAAAACACTATCCCTGTGGGAGATCACCCTTCCAAGAGCCACGCCTTGGCAGATAGAGCAGCCTCTCCCAGCTGAGGTGCTTTTGCTCTGCTTTAGACAGGTCTACATACAGCAGAGTCAACTGACAGCCACACTATCGAGTTTTAAATTGGATGGTTTATTAATCACAGTGGCCTGATTTTCCTCACTGCTGGTACCCTGCTGCTTCCATCAGAAGCTATCGGCTCTGCTAGTGCTCGGAGCCTAGAAAAATCAACAGCAGAATACAAATGGGGGACACACATACATTGATTCTGTTATTGGAGAGAGGAAATGAAGCACTTGTGCTCATTAACAGCCCAACCCTGTACTTTTCAGTTAACTAAAACTCCTGAAGAGTTTTTACAAACATTTTACTTCAGCAATGCATGACAAAATAATGTCCTAGTTAAAGAAGAATCACTAACTAACCCAGAGCTATTTGCATGAAAAGATGTTTATGATGGCAGTGCTTGGAAATATGAATATATTCAAAGCATGGGCAAATTGTATCCTGGCCAGAGCTATAAGGTTATGCTGCTTTGCCTTTATTTCTCGTAGCCACAGGGCTGAAAATAAAATTTGGTCTCTTTGGTGCTCCAATTATTTGGTTTTACATCTTCTACAATGAGGGTAACTACTAAAGAACTGTCTGCCTCATCTCCATTCTCTCCTTGCTCTTCTGATTTCCTCTTCCCATTGGAAATTCCTGTGTATGTTGTGGCAGTAAAGAGTGGGCTCATTTTTTGTGTGTCTAAGGAATCGCCTTCAGCCAGAAATCATGATATGGTAAGCCTCAAATTTCCTGGAGCCCCAGGCAAATGAATAAAGCTTTCCTAGTTTTTTAAGGACACAATTTGACTCTAGGTCTTTCACATTAATTAAGAGAAGGTCTTCAAAAGTTTTTTCTTTTATACTGCAGAAATAATCTGGAACTTTAAATTCATGCATTAAAAAAGGTTTTATTCCCAGTCCTCCTTTCCTTTTCACATATTATCCTAGGATTAAAAAAAGAAAAGGTGGAGGGAAGGAAGACGTTTTCACAAAAGAGACATAGATTTCGTTTCTTTATACACTCTCACTGTGGAGGTTGGGAAATGGGACTGAGAATATGACATTTTTGGGTACCCCAGTCATTGTGCACAGTTCACATTATTCAGTCGCTCCAGGCTAGAGCAGCCTGCTGCCAGCCCTGCTGGGTGCCAGGCAGAGGTGTGCACATCCATCTTCCACATCCATGTTTGCCAGCCCTGCTCTCCTTATCAGAACTGGGTTACTGCAGGTGCTTCACGACTCATTTCACCCATGTAACAAGGCTGGAAGTGTTTTTTTCTTAATAAACTTGGCTGACTGTAAATCTACTCTGAATACTGTTCACACTGTCAGACATTTTGAGCACTGAAAGTAGATGAGCCAGCTGCTAATATTTACCATTAATTTCTCCATCTGGATCTTAAGCAGAAGCATAACTACTTTTATGGTTGATTTTCCCAAATTACTGAGGCAAGTTTAGCCATCCTCTCCACTTCTACACTCCTACCTGAAATTTATAGTGCTTTTTTATGTCCTGAATCTTTTTGTGTAAATGTTGTGGGATTTTATCATAAAAGCATCCAGTTCTCTTTTTTAAAAAAATCAATGGTCCTTACAGTCTTCTGGCAAAGGAAGTCCATGTGACTCAAATCCTTCTCGCTATCAAGTTCACAAGTCATTGAATGGACTCTCTCAGGAGAGATTTTATTCGTGTTACATTTGACTTTGTTACCCGAATAGCTCAGAGGATAAGATTGAATAAAACAACAGCAACATTATTTCAGGTTTCCAATTGGAAGAGCTGCCTGTCTTTTAAATATCTGACATTTTTTATGGAGCCTGAATGCTCCACACATTGACCACAACTGGGGAAAACAGAATTTCTGCCCTGAGGCATTGCTACTTGTTGATAAACAACTGACTTAGCAATTTAAAGAGCAATTTAAAGAGCTGGTATTAAGGGCTCACGGGAGGCCCAGAGCTGCACAATCAGGCTCAGGATGGGTGAGACAGCAGGTTTGAGAAAGGCTGGGGGCTTCAGGGGTTCCCACAAGGATGGAAATAGCAGAAGAAAAAATATGAGAGAGGTTTGGGACAATGTAGTTATTTTCACTGAGTAAACTTCAGAGCATTTTTTAAATTCCTGACCTTGTTTTTGTTTGATGTTTTTTTACTCAAGAACAAATAGTTGAGCTGCTACTGCCCATGGAACACAAACACTCAGATTTTTCTTTATGAGCCACAAAACTGCTAACAAGGCCAAAACTCCACTGCTAAGAAGAGGTGACACTACTTGAAAGTCACCCCCTGGGTTGCCAAGCCACTTCTCTACAGTGCAGAATGATTTCCGGAGAGGAAAGAAATGGATTTGACTATAGAAAATGTTTCTTTATTCCCTCAAATTATCACTGATAAAAGTATTATTGTGTAACCTATGGGAGGACATCCATCCATTAATAACTTTCTCGTGCCTAAATCACGAGAAATAGCAGACAGACTGATTTCTGACAGGTTCCTGGGAATAGCAGTACTCAACATGTTCCAGAGAGCTTTCAAAAAGATTTGTGGCCAAAATTATTAAAGACAGGATGAATTACAATTTGAGGAGGACCTTTCATTTAGTCTAATTCTGTACAGCAATTTACTTAGCTAATTTCAGTCATTTTATAGGACAGGATTCATTAGGTACAGCAAGCTGCAATATTCCTGGCCTCCACATGGTCCAAATCTGTGCAGTATGTGGAAGACTGATTCTCAGGCTTGGCTATGAGAAATATACTCTGAAGAATCACAACAGGTTGTTTAATACTGTCAAAAGAGTGTAAGCTGAGAATGATACACCGTTGCTTGAACTGTAGCAGTTTCTGTCCGTAGACGTTTACCTTCGCTGCAGTCTGATCATTTTTCCTTGCCTATCAGCCCACATTTGAGACAGTTCCAGTGTCACCAGTATCTTCTAATGGTATCCAGCTTCCTGGGCAGAAGCCAGTTTGGAAATCAGTTAGCTGTGAGTATGACAACATGTAACTAGTGTTCACTTCCTCCTGGTAAAATGACAGACAGAAAGACCCTTTTGTGGTTCAGGGGTTAGTCCTCTCTTTCATGCTGGGGCAGTGCTGCATATATTTCCTTAAAATCATTGTCAGCTTATTGTCATGCAGGAACCAAAGTTTCCCATCAAGGACCAGTGTTGTACAGACACAGACTACTGCCCTTGAGGGATCAGCATTTAAAAAATGCTGATCATTGCAAGGCTGGGAATGTAAAAATAATCTGTAAACAATGCGGTGCAGAAGTGGTCCAGAAAGTGTCATCAGTATATTTTCTTGTTGCAAATCAAAAGAAAGTGGCATATTTCCTCCACATTTCTTCTCCAGTACTGCAGAAATTGTAGTATTTGAAATTTATAGTTTTCCTGGTTCTGCCCTATTGTTCTGATCTATGAATGGTGTTATGCCTTAAATGCTTTGCCCTGAGAGTGATTGGCAGTGCTGATGAAAGTTATAGCTCTTCTGTACTCAGTGTCTGGATAATTGTGAGCAACCTTCCATGAGAATGTCCATCTTTTAGTTTGAAATCTCTTGCCATCACCATTGTTCAGGGCTTAACTAAAGGGATATTAATGCCCAAATTTCTAAATTCTTCCCTTGGATGTTTACTTCTGGATACAGTGCCACAGACATTTTCCTTGGTGGCAAAAGCTGCTCTGCTGATGCTCTGTTCTGCAAGCAGTTTTACTGAAACAAATGGGGAACCAAATGCCCAGGGGTACCATGAGCAGTCTGTGCTCCCAGGTCCAAGGGTGTAAAGAGATATGGAAAGCATCTTAAATGGCTTGGACATGAGACAACAATTAAAGCCACTGTTCAGAAAGAGAAAGCCACTTAATAGCACACTCAAGTTTTTTCTTTAAAAATCTTGTACAATAAGTGGTGCTGCAAAAAGTCCTTGTAACTGTAAATGCAATTATTCAGAGAACATGGGGCATGCACAGGTTTATAATACATGTAATTTTATTAAATTAATTTTCTAATTGCCATGGCTTTTGAATACACTTGTGTTATGTTAGTAAATTGTTCTCTGCAGTCCTGGGGGCTGAAATTTTACTTTACTTTAAAAAAAAAAATATTATTCCATCCCAACTGGGTTTAGGAGCTGAACCTTACAGGAAAACTAAAAATTGACCTGAGATGCTAGAAATCCATCAGGAAAGTTGGCAACCCTGGAACTCATGTATGTTATCACACTTTGGCCTCCATGACAATAGCATATTTCTGGACTTGATTGTACTGTTTTCAAAATTTTTCCTCTGACATCCAGTAATTTAAGGAGGTGACTAAATTTTAGAGAAGATAAATAAATAATTTCACAATATCTACTAGAAATGCTGGTAGATTTAGCATTTTTCCAACTGGAATACTGTACATTTTGTCCCGTTTTGGTGTTACACACCTAAACTATCAACAAGAAATATGTGTATGTGACCACATAAAATATATGCATAGCGTCTCGTGATTGTAAATAAGTCATCAGTAACCTCAGAAACTGTGTCAACAGTATTTTTCTGTCAAGACCTTTTGTTTTTAATTGCTCATTTGACAAGTGCCACCACAGTTTGCTGGCCTGGGTAAACAAGGATGGAGTATGAAAATCTGGTAATTCAAACAGGAAGTTCCAGCTTGGCTATGTTTCTCACAGAAAGCAACAAGTTAAATAATCTAAAACTAAAATAAGGAATTTACTTCTAAGGGGTTATTTCCTCGAGACAAAACAGGAACATGCTGTGGTTTGCACTGAAATTCCTCTTTGAAGCACTTCCTTTATTACTTTCTCAAGAATTTTGTCATCTTGGCTCAATTTTTTAATGTCTCAGTACTAAATGCAAGCATGTATTTATCATTCATATATAATCTCCCTTATTTTCAGCTAAGAGCTGTCTAGACTGTGGAATAGATAAAGGCAGCCCATCCATAACAGAAGAGCTCTCCTATGAGGTCTCTTTCTCAGAATCCATTGCAGTCCTTCCAAAAACCCCAGAGTGGCCGAAAAACCAGAGGTTCAAAAAGGAAGACTCGTCTTTGCCAGTAAGTTTCTTCTCCATGTATTTCCTGGATTGTTTTCTTTCACACAGCAATCTCCTGCTTTACATTCCCAGCACACTGGAGCCTGTTAAGATGTGTGATCTGTCCTTTGCAGTGTGTGCCTTGCAGAGACTTCTCCCTGTGCCTGCCTACTGCCTGGGCTTGATTCCCAGAGAGGCACCAAAGTTAATATGGATATCCAAGCCAGGTTTTGACTTTCACCCATCATGAACATGTGTACCCTGATGAGTATATGTAATTCAGTCTGCAAATATTGCGTCATCCGCATTTTTTTTCACACAGAAATAAAAACTGCTTATTGGCATTAAAACTATCATTTTCATTATTGGTCTGCTTTCCTACTTCCCCCCCACAGATTATCTGCCTTTGTTAAAACATGGATTTAAAATTGCTTTGCAAATAAAGGGAGGAAAGCAAACCTTAGTCCTGCAGCAGTACAGGCTGTCTCCAGTCAGTATTGAGGCAGTCACTCTAAAGGAGATAATACATGAATTGTTCAAGAAAAGGTTGACATATCATCCAACCAGACACACACTGAGCAGTTTTGTCATTATCTGAAATTATTTCATGAAGTCATGGAAGTCAATTTTCTGCTTCCGTCGGCCCTCACAACTTCATCACTGAAAACTGGAGCATTAATTTAGTGCTGCCAATACCACCTCTTTAGTGATGTGTATGAAATGGCTGTAAATTATTTGGAAGAATTTCCTGAATGTTATGATGTCCTGAGGTCTCAAACTAATCTGAAGTTGTTACAACCCACACAGACATTGAATTATCTGAGAATTATTCAGTTGTCTATCTCAGATTCCACCATGGAAGAAGAAGCTGAGATGCAGAAGTAAGCTTACATGTTGAATGATAAGACACCAAGTAGATTACATAACTTATGTGAAATCCCTGTGTCTTTTTGTGTCTTTGGGTGTTTGGGGGATTTTTTTGAGGCAATATAACTCAGTGTCCTGTGGAGAGTAAGGGTATCTCTGCACTCCTTAAGATTTTGGCATTTACTACAACACACACACACTCACAATTTTTTCTCTGCAATAGCTCAGATAATTCCCAGTTGACAGAGCAGGGAAACTGATGACAAAGAGGGAAGAGGAGAATCCACATTGAATATCATGGATCTGTGGATTCATAATTGATAAGTTTTAGAAAACGCCAGTATTGTGCTGGAGCTGAACTTCTCTCCGTGCAGAACATAATTTTGTGAGTTCAGAAGACCACACAAGAAACATGCCAGCTCATTGCAGAGAGTTTCTGAATAAAGTCAACAATCACAGCTGTTGATGTTGGCCTTTCCCTTCCTTACTTCATCTGCTGCCACTCGTGGTGTTTGGTTTTTTCCCATAATGGCTCAGACCTTAATGGGCCTCAGCAGAAAAATCACCTCTCTCTCTGTTACGCTGAGCAGCCTGTCACCTACACTGGGAAGGACTGTCCCTCCCTGCCCATGGTGGCACAATGGCGCTACACTGGAGGCTCTGCAACATCACACTTTCTCCTCGGTGGGTCTGACAACACGGCCAGCTTCATTGATGGCGTGTACAGAGCTGCACAGAGAGATACTCTGTTGCATAAAACAGCATGTGCTCTGCAACAGGGAGTCCCCTGACTCCCAGAAGAATCAACTGGACATCCCCAGGAGCGTAGGGATTTCCCCAATGGACATGTGATTTCTCCAGTGTGGGACCATGATCCATGTGACTTAGTTGAACATATTACAGAGTTACGAGTCTGAGTACACTGCATAGTTCCACACAGAAACAACATTGCAAAATATCAGACGTGATCCTAAGCCAAAGCATTAGTAATCTAATTTCAGGATAGCACAGCCTCCTTCGGACTTGCATACTCCACCACTGTAAGAAAAACCACTGGAAAATAGTGACACAAGACAGAAGAAAGATGGCCAGCTCTAAAACTTGCATCAACCACAGCATCACGTCAGAGTGACCCTAGGAGTCAAACAGCCACTGTGGAAAATCTTTGTAGCACCCTCCTCAATTAGTTTTGCAGAGCTTGGAATTTTTTTCTCTTTCCCTCCAGAAAATATATGTATACAATCTGATTTATTTTTCTTTTTTTTTTTTCAAGGTGATTTATTGCATTTTGATTGCTTTTACACTTTTTGCATCACTGGAACCAAAATGTGTAGATATTCTGTAGTATTTTATGTGTCTCCAGAAGGCTATTCCTCATGCAGCTTTTATTACAATAAGTCTCAGAATAAGGGTAACAGTGGAATTGCTGAATTCCCTAACTGAGGGAATATTTTGGCCTAAAAATACCCCAGCAAGCATGTTATTCCATTCCTTACACTCTTTCTCCCCCAGTTATTATTAATCCCTATTGAAAGACTGTGTGCAATGTAGTTTAAAAAGTCCTAAACTACATGATCTAGATGTCCATTGTACTCTCTTCCTTTTGAAATCTGGTGTAAGTTTAATTTTTGTTATAGTTTTGTTTAGGGTTTGGTTTTATGTTTTTTTAATATTTTTTTTGGTTTACCTTTTTCTTAATCAGTTTGACTGTCTTAATTTAAAGATGGGTTAAACATTCAGAGTCCAAATTTGTTTAAAAAAATGAAGGACTGAGCTGAAATCTCCAGGAGCAAAACATTACTAGAGGCTGCGTTTCCACTCAGCTCTGTAAAGGAAAGAGATGATTTGTAATACTATTTACTTATGCCTCTGACTAAATGTTCCTGGTTTAAATTACAATATGGTAAAAATTGTTCCTGGTTTAAATTAGAAAAACATACAACACCAAAGATCCACAGTTCTTTGAAAAGCATGGCTTTTACTATGACTTTGTTATTATGTCTAACAATTATGTCAGAAACTGATGGGTATTTGTTCTTTTCGACATTTGTACAAACGCATCTGTCATGATACAACATTCTTGGCTCTGATCCACAAGGCTGCATTTTCTAAAATATATAGACATCTTCACATGCCCCCAAGTTACTCAATATCATTTAGTTCAAGTCTTCTTGAGTAAATTATTTCTTAGCTGCGAGAAGTCCTGTTTCTAAGCCTAAATGTTTCTTGAGTAATAAAAAACACCACTGTGTTGGCAGGTTGGCTTCTGTACTAAGCAATTTTGCTTCTGGGCTTTTCCTCAGATCTTTAGTTTGGACTCCCCTGTAAGAACTCATAAATTAATAGCATTATGTAAAGGCAAGGATTCATTACACATACCAATTGATATACAACCATATCCATGATTAATTTTGTCAGCCACTTCAACAACATTCAAAGACATTTTGAGGAAGGCAGAAACAGAGCAAAATGCTACATCTTGCCGAAACTGGGAAAAAGTTTAAAAGAAGCATGTAATTCATTTGTCCTACCTGGAGAGCAGGCACTGAGGTGCTCCAGCACCACTTCCCAGTCACACTGCAAGGCAGCATGGTGAGAAAGAAGCTCAATTTTATGTTCAGCTGGATGCAAGCTATGTCACCATACCAGGCCAATATACAGGGCTATAGTTAGTCTCTTTGTTGTTATCCATCTACCCTAACATGACTTCCAATCACGTACAGGCACCTCTTTTGAAACAAAAAAATTCATTTCCTGTAATTTTTGTGCAAATAAGATGCCACCCATCTCTACTGCAGAAATTCATTGTTCGGAAAAGCCGGTTTGGGCTGACAGAGGTTGGGGACCTCTCTCCTGAGGACATGAAGAAGATCCGCTACCTGTCCCTGATCGAGCTCACAGCCTTCTACGACGCGCTGGGCGTGGAACTGAAGAGGAACCGCGTGGAGAGGGTGCGGGGACGAGGTACAGTGTGTGGCATCCCCTTTGCAGTCACCTTCATGTCAATCAGCTTCGAAAGAAGATGCTTACGAGGCTGTGTTTCCTCGTTCTCACATTTGTTGTTATTGTTTTTAAGAGAATGGTCTCTTCGGAGTCCCTCTCACCGTACTGCTGGAGAATGATCAAAAGAAGGTTCCTGGAATAAAAGTGCCCCTTATCTTCCAAAAAGTGAGTATCAGTTGGCCTCCTTGGTTACTGAGATTTGCTATTCCACCATTTGCACTGACACTTGAAAGAGTCATCAGATAAGAGAAGATGCAGGCTTTACAGACTGGCAGATGTCTACAGACTGACTGAATATTGAAAACTTTGTGACAAGGAGAGAAAATTTGCTCCTTTTTTGTTGTTTTATCTGTGGGGATAAGGTGGGGACCCTTTTTAATTCTTGTAATTATGTGATACCATGCAGGAAACTTTGGGAAAGAAATGTCTTTGTTTCCCTTTTTCATGAAATTAGACAGCCATGCAAAATTATGTGCATGTAGAAGTGGCAAGGATGAGTTGTCTCAGTTTTAATTTCATCTTTATTCAAACCCTAGGTATTACTTAGCTCCTATGTCCAGAATGGAAGTGATACTTTCTCACTGAGGTTTGTATGGCAAGACAAGGGTATTTATATGAGACATCTTGCTATACAGAGATGCCCAGTGGATATCTTAGAGGATGGTACACAGACACAAGTATGTGTGCAATTGCACAGATTTACATGGACTCAAAACTGCAGCAAATTTCCCTGTAAATATTGACAAAAGGAGAAGTGTTGGGAAGCGTCAGGCGAAAGACTGACATAACTTGAACATCTACATGACTTTGCAATCAGCTCCACTGCTGCCCTATCAAAACACCAACCATGGGAAATTAGAAGAATTCAAGTTAGGGCAGGAAGCAGATCTGGTGGTGAAAATCCAGAGCTGTATGATTAAATGCTGGGAAATTATTTTTTTCCCTGATGTTCAAAATTATGTTAAATCAAAAAAAATTTTTTTTTTTAGTAATGAATTTGAGTGGGAAGTTTAGTCCTCTATTCAAAGAAATTTCAAAATAAAATGTCCCAGGATCATTTTCTAATCTGAGTTCTCAGTTCCAAAAAACCTATGTTATCCATAGACCTTTCCATTGTGCTGCTTGGGGCACACATAAATATTTCTCAGAGGTTATTTTTCCTTCAGAGCACCATTGAGTTTAAGTATATCTGCCCTTTTATTAATACATTTATGTGTTAATTGTTCTATAGCAGTGCCAACTCTTCGAGTCAAGGACAGAGTGGCCTATTGCATTAGCAGTTTTCTATACTCTGCATACTCTTACTTCAGGGTCAGTAATACAGAGAACAAATTAGGCAGGTTTATTTACATGAGCTGGGTTTTTTCATTAGCAGATTCCATAGAAATGTATCTTTTTCAGATTAGTTTCAAGGATACCTGCATTGAAAAAAAGTCAATAGAATTCTTAAGTGTTTCCAAGTATTTTCCTAGATTTTGTTGTCTCTTCTTTCAGCTGCTGCTCAAGCTTGAGGAAACAGGTTTGGAAACTGAAGGAATTCTGCGGGTTCCTGGATCTGCCTCCAGAGTCAAGGTATACACTCAAGCCAGTTTCCCATCTTCTGGACCACAGACTCTATGTAAAATAATACAGCATATACACAAATTCAGACTGCACATAAATACTGATCTGTGTACTTCAGCATTCCTACTCCTGCCAGTGAAAGGTCAGATTAGTTCCTGGGAACCAATAAATCACAGAACATTTGGTCTATTGCTTTGCTTTAGTTAATGTTCTATATAAAGCACAGACTTAATGTTGAATACAATTTTTCCCCACAAAACTTTGAGACATCCTTTCAGTTTATCTCTGTCATCCAAAATTGCTGTGATCTTATCTCTGTTTTAATTTATTTCAGAAATTCAGAGCTGCTAAACTGAGTGAACATCAGATAAAAATCTTATTCTATGTCATTTTAACCTCTGTGTCATTTTATTTTTTCGTTTATCATCTGTGATCTTGCAATTTCATGTTCCAAGTGAGAGAAATTTGGCCTCTGTTCACTGCTGGCAGCCTGAAGTACTGCATTTTCACAGGCTATTTATGGGCTATGAACACAGGATAATTGGAACCCAAGAACCTGACACTGTGGGCCAGTAATACTTGCAATTGTTTCTCCAGACCGACTTGATTCCGGGAGCTGGAGGAGTCAAATTAGAAAAACAAGGCAGTTTTTTGTTTGGTTGGTTTTTCTTCTGGGCTAAGTAGCATGTCCTTCTTTCCCAGATTCTTGCTTTTTCTTCTCCTAGACTATTTTTGATCTGGTTTAAGCAACATCTCACAGTGCATCCTACTCCTACTTTCTCATCCCCAAGAAAGCTAGTTTTGCATTCTGAGGCAGGAAGTCTCAACATCGTAGCAGCCACGCAAATGTTGGGGATTGCTAAACTTTGGTGGACTGGGGATCATAAAAATGGCTGAGTAAGAAAAATCAGCATTACGTGAAACACACCAAAGATAGGCAGCAGCATCCCAGCTCCTTTGACTCTGTGCATTGATAAAATTACCCAGGGCTTGGAAAAGTGTCACATCTTGCAGAAGGGAGCTCCTAACTTGCCCTGTACTTTTCAGCTTCCTCATTTTTTCATACAAATGCTTAAATCTTATTTCACAGAATCTCAAATTTTTCCAACCTCTCCACTGGGATAACACAGCAGGGCTGTGCTCTAATTCAATTATTTTAATATTCTTCGCATACACTGTACTGTGTCTTGTTCACTTCTTTTTCACAACCTGTATCCTGAGAGCTGCTATGAGATAAGACTTTATGTGCAACTCTCCTACACTAGGTGGTAAGTTAAACTGCCCATATGAAAGTTTTAAATTATTTGAGTTTTGATTTCATGTAAGTCTGTCCAATGAGCCAATGAGCAAGAGAGATTTTTTCAAAGCAGATCCAGATTTCATCTGTCAAAAGCCTTCATACGTTATTATGACATTAGGACTTGAGGGCATTCTAACTTTATTTCAGTCTTGTTTGAAGAAAGAAAAGGCATATGGGAATGATTAAAGGTTACTCTTCTATAAAACAAAGACTAGAAGACATGAATACGAGTTTTCCTCTGTAACAAAAGCTCCAGTGAACCACAACTGTGTGATTTATTTAGTGAAGGATCAGTCATGTTAAAAAAAAATTGCAACACATACTTTAAAAGTATTAGATGCATACATATATACATGTATATGCCAGGTAGGGGAGGGAGGGAATTGAGTGAATAAAACATATGCTTACCTGTGGTGAGATATATATATAAAAGTATATATGTATTTTTATATATTTATATATAATGTTTGTGTTTCCAAAATCTTGCTTTCTATTTTTGTGGCTTTTTCCCAGTTCTCAGCAGAAAAATGTGGAGTAGATTTCTGTCCTCTTGTGCTTTTGATGAGGTGAGGATTTCTGTTCCACATTTTCAGTCAGTTACAGAAGAGAATTCAATCTAGGTGTTTCTATCAATTATTTGCAAAGGATGTGAATACAGAGGAAGCTGAGATAGCCCAGATTAAAAACAGTAAAATGTGCTAGTAAAAATGAGACAGTAACATTATATGCCAAATCCTGAACGACTTTCTACTTCTGTTTGTCCAACCATTCCGCTTCATTATGTGTGACTGTACTTGATATGTAATTTCCTTCCATTCATGTGAGACATGGCAAACAGAATTAATTTTTAAAAGCTTTTCTGCCTGAATGGACTGAACCTTTTGCATAATATTAAAGTACATCTGACAAAATCATGATCTGAAACTGAATATTTGCTACAGATATATTTTGTCATAAGTGGTGTCCTAAAAAAGCAGCAGCAAACTTCCTATGGATAAGACAGTGTTTGGCCAGTAATAGTTGCGAAAACTGCATTATTTTTTGATATCCTTATATTACAATACTGACCTTCAATCTTTTTAACTTTATTTTTTGAGTAGCTTGCATTTTTTGAACACTGGTCTGGGTCTGAAGCCAAATTCTGTTCCTACTAGGAGCCTTGCTGAGTGTTTCCCACTCTCATACATGTGTTGAGCACTGGGTAGTGACCCTCTGGCACTAAACAGACCTCTGTTATGGAGCAAGATGCTGCCATTGGAGAACAAGGGGATTAAATGGGGACCCAAAATGGTATCATCATCAATTCTCTCTTAAACCTCTCCTGTATTTTTAGAGGTTTGGGAGTTTTTTATGCATTAAGGTTTTTCTGATAGTAGTGGTTTTATATCTTTATTTTTCTACTATTTGACCAAATCTAACTATAATTATCCAAATTTTAAAAAGGGGAAGACCTGAATTTTAAGCCATTTACTCAAGGCCCAGGGATTCAGACTATCTAGCAAGTTCACTAGCAAAGAGGAAGAAACACCACTCCTTTGTGACTTAAGGGTCAAAACCTCTGGAGAGTGTTTTAAACAAAAAGAACAGCTGTGTTAACTGAGTTTTCTGCTTCTAGTTCTAAGACATTGCACAAAATTGCCTTGCTTTATGATAGTTCAAATTGTTGAGTGGCGGAAATCTAGCTATAGCAACCCAAATTTAGCCTGGGTTGCCAAATATCTGTAGGAACTTGATTTGTTAGCCTGCTCTGAACTCCTCCTGGCTGAACCCAGGCTGTCGCTGGTTTAGGGCTGTTTTAGTTCAAGTGCTGTGCAAACCTGCCTGCTGCTTGTAATGGATTCCTGAAGTGGTCACAAACTGCTGGATCAGCAGCAGTGATTAAAGGCCAAACGCTTCTTTTATCTTTCAGAATCTCCATCAAGAGCTTGAGGCAAAATTTTACGAAGACACTTTTGACTGGGACCAAGTACGAAATAACGATGCAGCGGGACTGCTGAAAATGTTTATAAGAGAACTCCCAAGCCCACTGTTCACAGTAGAATATCTGCCTGCATTCATCACACTAGTAGAAAGTATGTGGAAATGGAGTTAGTATGGGCTATAGTATGATAAAATGCATGAGTAGATGCTACATTTTTTTCTCGCTCTGAAGTATATAGAGAAAAATCATGTAATTTTTTTCTCTCTGTGAAGTAGAGAGAAAAACAGGCCCAGTGCTTTGCCTAAACATTTTAATTTTCTGCAAGATTTTGTTTTCAAATGAGAAAAGGTGTCTGCATTTAGCTAATAGCATAGGCTTGTTGTGTGAATAACACAACTGTTTAATGTAAAATTTGAAACCTGTAAGTAAATAATGACTGAGCAATGACTTTCATATATAGACTCTCATTCACACTAATTGTAGGTTTCACAAATGAACATTTCTGCAAGGTAAACTCAAATCACTGTCCTTTATCTACTGGATCTACTGACCTATTTTATTTCTATTAAGGTTTATGTTGAGGTCAGACCATTGGTACAGAGATATGTGTGAGCACAGAAAGGTTCAGCAGCTGGGCTTTGTTTTCAGTGTACATACAGCCTCTCAATCTCAGTACATTTCGTTCATTTCTCTTCCAGGAACAATGCAGTTGTACCTTGCCATACCTATGACTTCACTATAAAGTCACTTGAGCTAGGACAGCCTGAAATTCTCGGGATGGTGAATTTATTAGCAAATTGGTACAGAAAACTGAGGATCTTTACATAAGGTTGCTGTTACGCTTTCAGTGTCCCCATGAGTAGTTTAAAGGCGGAAGGAGGTGACCTCTTCCCATAAACTTCATATACCTGAGTGTGGTCCTTGTGAATCCCGGGCTGCATGCAGTTACAAGGGCTCAGCAGTCTGGAGAATACTGAACAGGAGGTGTATGAGCAGAACAAAGTGACTTCAGTCTCTACAACAAATACACAGATATCTAAGAGAAACTAGCTAGTATTGAAAAATATCGGATTGTTACTATGTAGCTAGAATTTTATAGAGCCTTGTGATCCTGTGTGACAATTATCCAAGATGATGAGGAAAAACCCACTCATTAAGGTGATTTTATACTTGGGAAAAAGCGTAGGGTTAATCAACACCTAATCATGTGCCTAGTCTCAACCAGGCACTAGTTGGTATTTCTAGATCTGCTGACACACTAGGTTTTTAGATCCAAAAAATTGCAGTTGTGGTTTCAAAAATATTAAATATTCATATCCTTAGAAATCTCCAAGATCAAGTTACAACTACAAGCTTTGCATCTGTTGATCATGCTGATGCCTGAAGCCAACAGAGACACAGCCAAGGTAAGTTCTTCATTTGCTATTACCTGCCATCTGTGGTGCTTTTGACTTTTAAATGAGAGACTCATTTTTTTCAAATGCTGTACCAGGAAAGTATTCATCTGTGTTTTTGATGATTTCCTTGAAAAAGTGTTCCAATTCCCTGGTTGTCATTTCTTTTACAAGCGACTAAGAAATAGTTGCTGGGGGTATCCAACTGCTGGATCTCAGGCATCATTCCTTATGGAGCACTCATTTCAAAGAAGCCTATTTCTCGCTCTCCTTGTGCTGCCCCAGCCCCCTTGCTGGCAGGGCAGCATGAGAAGCTAAAGATTGCACTTGACTAAGTGTAAACACTGCTTAGCAACAACTAAAACATCAGTGTGTTATCAACATTATTATTTTCCTAAATCCAAAACACAGCCCTGTACCAGATACTAGGAAGAAAATTAACTCTATCCCAGCAAAAACCAGAACAATGTTGCAGAAAGGCTCGTTGGTAGACCCCAACTCTAACTATAGCTGCAATCTGTGCTATTCAGTCATTCAAGAAAAGTTCAGAATAAACTACCCAAAAGGGGAAATTAATTTCCTTTGACTCTGCCAAGCATGTGCAGAAGTAACATCAATGGAAAACCACTTAGCTCTTCTTGGTTTTGTTATCTCAGAATAAAAGTTTGGGTGTTACTGACAGAGATTCTTCAGGTTGTATTACCTGTGGGACTGGTGCACATTTGAAGAGAGACTAATCACCCCAGTGACTGTGATATAAAAGACATTGGCCAGATACATCAAAATGGACACTAGGTAATCTATGAAAAAAGTAACTATTCCCTTGCAATACATGTACATCTTACCTCTACTCTAGGGTTCAAAGCCTTAGTGTAGACACCATATTTACCTTACAAATTTGGGATTATGCTCTAAGTGACAGACAATTTATTAATGTGTATTTTGAAAACGCTAACTATTCCTCTGTGGTTGACACAGGTTGTTGTACCAACAAACATCAGAGTAATCCAAATACAATGGAAAAAACACTAAATTTCACCTCCAAGTGCAAATATAGCAGCCAGAAATGTGCATTTGAAAATGGTGCATTTCAGAAGTAAATTATTTCCTGAGACTGAACAAGTATTGGTTTTTATCCAGGCCTTTCTTCAGTTCCTGAAGAAGGTGGTTGCTAATGAGGGGAAAAACAAGATGAATTTGTGGAACGTGTCTATGATTGTTGCACCAAACCTCTTCATCTACAAAGGGAAACGTGCAAACCAGCAAGAAATGCAAGCAGCAGCCAGCACTGCGCACATTGTGCGGCTTCTGATTCGGTACCAGGACATCCTGTGGACAGTGAGTAGTGCTGGTTCCCCCTTCATGGTTCCATTACAGTGCAGTACTTTGCTAAATGAAGGAGATCTGCAGAAGTCAGAGTAAACTGACCTTCCAAAGAGAAACAGTTTCATTGGAAACTGACTGGAGTCTTCCATGTATAGAATGAGACATCCTGACAGATATTTCTGGATTGAGAGTTACCTCACTTATCTAAGACAGCTATTTTAGCATCAATTGCCCTCTGGAAGCACCTGTCCCACACCATTGTTTATACAGAGTAATGCATAGAAGAGTGGTTTAATCTGCATGTGTAGGTGATGTGTCTAAACTTGAATGAGATTAAATATCTATTTAAAGTCTAGCCCACAGTAAAATGGGCCAAAAGCCTGTTCTACTTTTTGGGCTTCTGAAGGCTGGCATGAAGATACTGACAGTCTCAGCTTGCTTCCTCATAATGGAGGGAGGGTGTAATGGGGTTTGCAAAGACTACCTCCTAATAAAGTTTCTGCAGCTGCAAACATTACTATTAAGTTTCATATGAAAAGAAAGATGATCTACAGTTTCACCAAAGAAATAACTGTAGGTTGTTAGAAGAAGCTCCTGATGGCATGTATCTTTTAGGAATAAACAGAGTTTCTGCTGCCTAAAATTTGGTACATTTCTAAAGACCCAACACACTGGGGAAAAATTACTATATATTCTCAGCTCTGGTTTCCTCCCCTTTAGGTCCCATCCTTTCTGATTTCCCAAGTGAGAAAAATGAATGAGGCAGCAATGAACAACAGCAAGAGACAGCTGATGTTTGACAAAGGAGTGAGAAAACTTCTGAGGAGAAAGACGATGGAACGGGAGAGACCTGAAAGACCAGAGGTGTGATAAAAAGATAAAATTTTCAAGGGCAGCTTTAAACAGCCTCCCTCCTTTATCTCATGAAAGATTCTGGGTGTGGGGAGGAAATTTTGCCATATAAAATAAGCAGATTTGAGAATATCTTGAAAGGTGAGCTTCCCAGTCCAAGAACCTGATAAGACAAAAATTAGGGAATTGATTGAGAAAAGGTGAGGAAGGCAAAATGATTTCCAGCAGCCAAAGCTGCAAGCTGTTTACAAACACATGCTGTTTTTTAACCTATTTCATAAGAAAATGGTTCTGTGTGGACTGTCCCTGACAGCAATGATTTGTAGATACTCAACCAATGCATGGATCTGTAGCTTTGTAGTGAGACGGTCCATACTGGGATTAATTTTATTTATCCATGTCCTAGTACAGGCCACTTAATATTCTCCTTACAAGCTTTAGTCTTAGAGCTTTGCACTAACTTCCTAACAGAGAGAAAATTCAGTTTGCCTACCATAGACACCTAAACTGGGTCTAAATGTTAAGTTCCCAGTGAAGTTGATAGAGTTGTTATTCCCTGTATAGTCAGAGGAGAGTGGATACTTTAGAGGATTTCCAGGGCTCCAGAGGCAGTTAGGACTTTAGAAAATCTGATCAAAAAAACTTTCTTTGAAGATCTTAAATCCAACAACTTTTCACCACTGCCTAGAAACAGAGATTAGGAATTTTCTTAAAGTATAGACAATTATAGGCTTTGATAGACAATTAAAATTATCTTACATATTAGGTGCAACATACAGTTTGTGCAACAAGGCATGTCGTATATCTATGCACAGCATACACAATCCCTACAGCAATATAATAACCTGTAGAGAAAGTATTTAGAGTCTTCCATAAATGTTTAGAAGAATGAAGACTGGTGAATTGTAAGAGGAGTAATCAAGGAAATTGTAAAGGACTATAGTTGTTGACAAATAGTCTTGAAGAACAAAAAAAAAAGATGAATTAGGAAGGAATGATACCACAAGGTTATAAGAAATAAAGAATGAGCCACCTGTTACAGATAAGAGAGAAAATGCAGAAGGTAATGTATGGGATAAAAAGCAGAAAGAGTAATTGTTATATATGAATTGTGAATCTATTCTAATTCACCTTTCTCAAGAATTTGCCACCACTGACTGAAATATTTCGGATAGGGTAGGACATACATTGATGCTGCAGATGGAGACAGATGTTTATTTAAAATGGCAATGTAGACTACTTTGTTGCAAAGTTAAATTCAGCCTGGGATGAACATGGATAGACTCCTTCTCTGAGAAGAGTCAATTACTGCAGTCATTGCACCTTCGGGAAGACAAGTCCATTGATCAGAGTAATTGGCTTTACGTCTAATAAAAATGAGGGTAGCCATGGCAAGGAGCTGAAATATAAGGGGTAAATTGGAGACAAGCTCTGTTTGGATAACTGAGTTTAATGCTGAGAGCACTTAACGCAATCCCCAGGTCTCAGATGGTCTAAATTACACAGAGACAGAGACTGGAGAGACTATTGTGTTCTGGTCAGCATGGTATTAACTGGATTAGAACTGGAATGCAAACCTTGCTAATTGATTTAGCCACCATTAATCATGGAAGAGTGCATAAACCTCATAGATGATCATTTGAACCCTACACAAGGTCAAATTTCAAATTAACAGAAACCATATGGTATTTTGATGTTTTACTGTACACACACTTCAATCTATTTGAAGCTATAGGAAGCAGAAACAGAGAACTGGATCTTTATGCCTCAGGAGAATTTCATCTTTAGAAGGAAGAAGAGATATTTTTAATAATTTTTATGTTTTTTAATAAGTGGTTGGTTCACTGACCAATGTTAAGAGAAATAAGGTAAAATTCAAGGGCTTTACCCTGTGTGTGTTTATGTGGTACTTACCAAAGAGTTTGTGACTTTGTGTTGTATCTGATTTGTGTCTATAAATTTGCATTTGTATGACTGTAAATGTCTTTTGAATAAACAAGTGAATGCAGGACGGTGATTTTTGCAAGCAACCTCAAATGAGGTTGCAGAACTGCTTCCGAATTGAGCTAGAGCAATTTTTGCCTTAGACTTACTCTATTGAATATTGATTTTAGGGAGCTGTCACTTTTCCTCCATACTTGCAGTCTGACATACCCGAGGGGGTGATAAGAGTTTATGCTCCACTGCATTCAAAAGTCTCTATGGCAATTCAACTCAACAGCCAAACAAAAGCCAAAGACATCCTGGCTCGATTCCACTGTGAAAACAGGTGGGTAAAGCAGAACATTTTGTTTTTCCTGAACAACAATGTCAGAATCATAAATGAATAGATTGCTCCCTCTTCAAAGATTCATTGTGTTACAAGAACTCTTTTTCTAATCTAAAATGGCTAATTTATGATTATGTTGGTCAAAGAAATTTTAACCACTGATCTTGCTCATTTTATTTAACTTAATAATTGACGCCTGTACAGAAACAATCTGCCTTCCCTTACACCACAATTAAAACATATATTAAACATATATTTTGTAGACCAGCCACATAGAGAACCCAAAGGGATTGTTTTACATCTGGCCATAAGTCTAAAATGTTTTTTTTTTCTGTAAGGTAATAATTATTAACAGTTATGGGAAATGGTAAATTTTATCTGAAAGTCTTTTCTGCAAAGTCTTCCCAGGTTACCACATAATTCTGTTCCTTGAATAAATAATATAAAAGAAATAATATAGAAGGTTTCATTGACTGGGATGCAGTAATCTAGCTGTAGCAGATTCATTATTCTGCAGTGGTGCATTTGGTAGTTGTTGCTTTTGATAAGGCAGTTCACAGGGGAAAAATATCAAACTTTAGCTTACCATAGATGGTGGGTAATAAGGCAGTGGTTATAACAGAAAGACAAACTGAAAGGTTTTTTTCCATCCTAGCCGTGGATCATCACAGAACGTGAGAGGCCAGATCCAAAGTTTACATGAAATTGGAGGAAATATAGGTAGGTCTCAATTTTGAAAATTAATTCTGACTGTCCTTAACCTCCTAAAACACTTCAGGGCAGCACTGGTTTGACACAGCTGGGTCTCTCTACCCTCCATTTGGAGGAAAGGAGCCTGACCCAAAAGTTGTTAAAATCAATGTCATTATTTATTCCAACTTCAACATGACTGGAGGGGCACCCCAGAGGAGAGAATGAACCCAGGGGCTGGATCTCAGCAGCACTCCTTACAGTCTTGCCAAATGCATCTGACCTTTTGCTTACCTCTCTCACTCTTGTAACTGAGCATTTTTCCATGGTTAAGAGATCCTTAGTCTTCCTCTTGCAAATACATTCCACCTTGCTGTCAAGCCTTTTTCTAAGACCTCTTTCTTTTTTACTATATCTAAGTGTTAACCTCCTTCAAATAAAAACCCACAGAACTGAGAATTCAGCCCCTGCACATATGGGTGTTCTGTACTCACACTAACCTGTATGCTTTATTTAGACTGCAAATTCCTTGCAACAGGGCTTTTGTCTTCTTCTGTTTCATGTAGTGACACTTCTTATAAAAACAACAACATGGCTTGCTCCACAAGTTTCTGACCTAGAGGTCAAAAACCAGATTTTAATCTGATATTGCACAATCCTGGCTCTCTCCTTTCTCTGTTCATACCAAAATTCTGGATGCTCTGTTGGAGTCAGTTGGGAATTATCTGATTAGATTATTTCTTACTTCTTCTAGATTCAGCTCTAAAGAGTTTATGTAAAGTTAGTACAAAACATCACAGACTTACTTCAGCAGAAATCAGGAATCAGTCTTTATTACTGATGATATACAAAGCTGAATTGGATTAGTGATTTGTTTTGCCTGTCAAAACAGGATGACCAACTAATGCTAAAACAGAAAAAAGATCCTAAAGGCCTCGTGAAATAATCCCAAATATTCCCACCATGGGCTTTAAAAAAATTGGGACATTTAATTTGCATCTTCATTTAAAATAATTTTTATAGTCCTAGATCCTTCAGAGTGCCTTAGTCTACTGATTATGCATTAATTCATTTATATTGCTTTCACTTGAATAAAATCATTAGGACCCCAGTGACCTTATAAGTAACCGTACAAAAATTTTACCATAATCCTGTGTCACAGCAAAGTAACCTCACCAGTTAAATGACTTCATTACTCCATGTAAATGCAATATAGTCCAACAAATCAACTTAACTCTAGAATTTATTGCCTTATTACTCAACTAAGAGGCACGAAATGGCTCGTTCTGGCAAAGGCAGCTGCAACTTCCTAATCACCACCTAATGAAACAGCAAAGTTCAGAGGTTTTGGGTTTTTTTTAAACCAACAAATTGGCAACTGCCAAAACCCTTGATACAGTCCCTGTATTTCTTTACAAGATCCTGCTGGATGGGAACACATTGTTTACAGAGCTACTTTTTCAGTATAAATAGTGTAGAAGAGAAGTCAGAGAGTTGAAATCCCAGCTCAGCAAGCCCCCCATACTGTAGCACTTAAAGTGTTGTTGATGCTTCTAAAGAAACCATACATTGTTTGACTAAATAAATGACTTGTCCATAACTCAGTGTAATGCAGGACATCCTGACTGGAAGTGAAAGTGAATTCATGACTCTCAGAAAGTAAAATCACTGGCAAATTTACCAAAGGCATTCTGTGTATTCAGGCAAGATGTTAGCTGGATGGACAGACCAAACTAGGCTTGCTGTGTGCGAGTCAGAGAAATCAAGGACATTTTAACACAGCTCTGTCCCTATGTGCTCAGAACATCCTGTGATTTCATGGCTGACAATTTCCTTTTCAGGTCAGCACTGCTTGGATCCAGATGCATTCATGTTAGATGTCTACCGTGCAAATCCTCAGGCAGAATGGGTGATAAAACCAAAAGCCAGCTGAAGCAGAAGGCAGCAGCATACTGGACAAAAGCCAAATGGACAAGAGTGATGCCTGTCATGTTAAGCAGCTCTTGCAGAGACAAACCAAAATGGTAGCTACAGAACATCATTCCTTCCTACTGTACTGTCCAACTGATGGTCAGCACACAGTATTTTGGTATTCCAGCTTCTGAACCATTGGAAAAATATCACAATAGTTATGCTTTCATATGGATTACACCTGTGCCAGTTGGCCCAGGAGGTAAGGAGGGCAGACCAAGGTACGGTGCACAGAAAACAACCTGTCGCATATGGGTTGTTCATTTCCTGACCTGGTGTCAGAACACAGATTTTTGGAAATAATGCAGTGGCATCAGATGAATGAAGCACTACTGACCAACAGCATAACACAGAAGCATGACAGAGACGTTGGAGAAGGTGTCTGTCAGGCATGGAAGGCAGGAGCTCAACATGCAGCAGTGCCAAGACAGCTGTGTGAGAAAACCAACCCTTTGTGATGGAAGTAGACCCACAGCGTGTGTTACTGCAATACCTGTGTCTCTCAGTCACTCCTCATAAGTACCTGATACTGGGGGAGGGAGGCAGGAGGAGCAACTGTAGACAGCTGAACTGCTCAATGTATGTATCACTGTGTATCTCTACCAGTCTTCCAAAATTGTCTGTCAGGATCCCTTAGCTGTGTGCAATTGTAATGCCACAAACCATGCTCTCCTTCCTTCCCCTGTCACACAAGCTTCAGGAGACAAAGGCTAGGTGAGAAGGGGCATATGCCTCTAGCTCTGCCTTTTACTTGATACCCTCAGAATTAAATCTGTGTAACGCCAGACTACGAGATGTGTTAATGGTGCCACTTACAGTCATCATCTTTTTTGTTAAACATTATAGTTTCTAATTTGTAACCTAATTCTTTTTATTTTGTTTATTTTAACTTTACTATGTAAGCAATTTTTATACTCTTCAGCTACATTGACAAGAGAGACGTTTATTCAGGTCTTATATAATACAGCATGGAGAAGAAAAAGGGCTTCCAATGAGAATAGGGATTTAATAATTTACACATTAGGTCTTTAAAACCAGCCAATAGCCAAACTAGGCCCAGTTGTGCTGGGGGTTTTACAATTACATAGCAAATTGCAGCTGGCATGCAGTCTAAGAAAACACACAGGCTGACAAGAGAATAGTGGGTTTACAAGTGCATTGGGAATGTCAGATATGGTGTCCAGTTTGGAGCTAGTCACAAGAGCAAGCAATGCTCTTTACTTGGTCATCTCACTTTGGGCTATGCTGAACTAAAGGAGGTTTGTGGAGTAGGGAAATCACAAATCTCTGGAAAAGAGCCAAGTATTTTTTTCATCTGCGTCATATGTAGTAAGTGGGAACCAATGCCTTCAATTGCACTGCAATGTCCCCACCATTAGATGATGTTGCACTATGAAACCACCCCGAGCCCGAGCAATGATTTCTGTTCCTGATCTGGACACAGGGATGAGGCAGAAGCTCTGTTTATCACATAGTGATGTAAAACCACTCTGAACCAAGTTGTCCAGGAGAACGTAAATTCTGCTGTCCTGCAGAGAAAGCCTGTAACGTGTGCTCTGCTGCAGCTGTGCTATGAGGATCTGAAACAGAAGCAGAGCTCTAAAATGTGTCAAGTTAATCATGTTTTCCAGTAGTTAACTTTGATTGTTAGTGGCCAGGGAAAGAAATCAACATTAAAGCAGTAACTTTACCAGCAACAATAATGTCTACACAGGGCAGATCCTGTCTTCTTGCTTATCTTCTTGATAAAAAATGATAAAAAATTAGCAACATCATCCCTTCATTTTCTTCAAAACAGTGACATTTTAAACATTCTGGTTGGTTTGGTTTTTTTTGTTTTGCTTTGGTTTTGTTTTTCCTTTTTCTTCTTAACACTAAAGGAGACATAGTTGCAGCCAGGAAAAAAACAGGACAGTTGTATTATAAAATACACTCCTTATTTTGACAACTATTTATTTTAAGTATACAAGAGATAGTAGATCTGTGACTTGTTTATAGGACTAAGCATAAACGTTTTGTCATGTGCTTTGCTCCCGATACCCTTCAGTTCCCTCTGTGGCAATGGACAGCTCTTTCTGCTTATGCTGCCCTTGTCTGTCAGCTGTAAAGCAGGACTAGTACTTTCCATATAAAGGCAACATGAGAATTAGTTGAGTTAAATTCTACTCTCAGATGCAGCCAAACAATTCCCAGAGCAGATCAGGAGTTATAAACATCCATCTGGGAAGAACAAACTCAGCAAAGGCTTTTTATGTGGAAAGTGCTTTGAATACAAAGAGAATAATGTAAATGCTAAGCATCATTGTATCTATAGCCAACTAAAAGGCATTCTGTGACTAGACAGAAAGCCTAAATATTAAGAAAATAATTTGAAATGTCATAGCAAATGAGCTAACTTCCTACAATACTTTCAGACAAATGCATTGACCTTCTCCATCTTGCCCACTCACTTCACTCTGTTGTTCTCAATGGCAGTGCAAGGACAAGGACAGAGCAGCCCTGTGTTCACACTGCAACTTGCTCAGCATGTTCTGGGCCTCATCAATGTTATTTCTGAAATAGATCTCCCTGTGCTCCATATAGAATACAAGGGGGGTTTGGAAGACTTTTACCACTTCACAACTTAGCAAAGTCAAGTATGATATAATAAAATTCATCCTATGAGCTCTTATTTTATGCTAAAACTGCCTATAACTTTATAAGTCATGCATATTAGCAGATGAAACAGGTTCTACATAGAGTGCCCAGACTATTACAGAGTGGCCAAATACCTCCTGTCTCTGAAACAGGATGTTAAGATTCTCTTTTGATACAAATGGCCCTAACAACCCATGGGTACTGTGGTAAATATTGTTCCACATTAAGTTGTGTTGTATTGTTTTGGTACACTAACTTGATTTAATATGCAGCAGACAAATGGAACAATGGCATTTTGAAATATGAGGTCCCAGCTTTAGGTCCTGTATTTCAAGATGCTGATGGAGGCAAAAGGAATTTTGTTCCTCCTACCAGAAGTTGAAGTCAAAACTAAGTTACAAAAGGACTGTCACCTAACAAAAAGTAACATATGTGCAAAGCTCTTAATAAGAAAGTGGTAGCAAGGAGGGAGAAATTTATTGAAATTCTAAAGATGCCTCCAGCATTTATATACTCCACGGTTCTACAAGGACAGCATTTTGCATATCAACACATAGAGAGTATTGTAAAAAGCAGGTGTTGCAAAACAGACTGGAATGCTTGAACCTGTATATGCAGCTAATGTCATTAGAAAGTGTGTGTGTGCAAATGTGTCTGTGTCCATGTATATTAACTACCTCACTCTGCATTTTCTAGGAAAAATATTTTGGCTTAGACATTTATTACTTAATCTATTATCAATTTCACATTAACAGTGACAAAGTATTTCTTTTTGTATGAGGCAACATTTGAAGTAACAAAAAAATATCTAGTAAAATACATATTTCATGATATGGATGAAATGTTATCCAAACCACTTTGCCTAAATTATGCTTGTAATGTGAACCTTGTGAGATCAGATGTTGGGGTTAATAGACAATGAATACAAACACACAGTGTTTCATTTCTATTTTCAACGGGTTTCTATTAATGTGTGTCTTCTCTGGAAAATAATACAATGCCACTAATCAAAGCAAAGTGTTTGTATGTACGTTTCCCTTACAGTCCTCATTATGTTATGTGTTTTGTTGAAGTACGCCAACATGTAAGTGTATTTGTACAGCAGAGTGTGTCCATTGTATTGTATCCATGTCAAAAATAAAAACAATACAACAAAGACAGCTCTTCAAATCTAAGCATGTGTATTCGGGACAGAAGCAGGGGGCAGAAATTACACAAAGCAGCAGTGTATCTGTTTTAAAAGCAACTGTGCTGTTGCAGTACTTGAACAGCTCTACCTTGTTCTGCTGCCCTTGCTGAAGCGGAGGAGCTCTTTGCTCCAGGAGCTCTTCTCTTGGACTACCTTGATGAAATGTACAAAACACACTGCTTGGAATCCTGCCTCATTGAAAGCAATGGCAAACTGCTTTGGAGTTTCATTTCAGCCAGTATTTTTTTAAGTAGTACAAAATACATAGAGAAAAACTTACTTTAGAACAGATTGTACAAATGCATAGTAAAAGCCAAATAAAATTGGAAGGAGTGAACAAAAATACTGCTAGTTCAAAGAGAAAAAAAAGGAGATGGAAGTGACTTGCAAAGAACTATCTTTATTACACATGCTTATTAAAGTATGAGACATTTGTCACTGCTCAGTGATCTGACCAGCTGATGAATGGATGTCCTCACTTGGTTCAGACTGAGCATGTATCCCCCAAACCTGGCTCAAGAGAACTACTGGAAGACTCATTTTAGAAACAGAGGCAGGCACTCTAAGAAAAGACAAAGATACAAATGCAGACTGGCCATAAAAGTGCCTCCCTGTGTCCTGTGAGAAATACGGTTTTCCGAAGGATGACGCAGTCGTTTTCATTGCCAAAATAGATAGTTTTTCCCAAATAAGATCCAAATTGTTCTTCAGCAACACATCACTTCATAGGCATCCCTGTGCCATAGAGATGATGCTTGTTCTGAAGCTGATTCCATGGAAGCATGGGCAGGAACATAACCCTTCCAGCCAGTGTATCATTATAATGAGGGTCAGAAGTGCTGGATATTAAGGCAGAAGGAAAAGGAACTGGAACTACCCTATGAAGTGCAACCAAGAAAGTTCTATTCATTAAACTCTGAGTCTGAGACCTTCAAAATTATGCCTTCAAAAAATATAGTCAGTCTCCTGCTCCCTCTGCTGGACTACGTCCACTTACATTTCATAGATTCAGAGTCATATAATGGCCTGGATTGGAAGAAGTCTTAAAGATAATCTAGTTCCAATCTCCCAGCAGTGGGCATACTTGTAACTTCTTAGCCTTCTGGGTCTTTTTCTTCTAATTAAAATACATGGACAACTGAACTACATGAAATAATGCAGTTTATTGTAGTTTTATTATGTGGTCCAAAATTATTATGTTCTTATAAAACAGTGAACACACAATAAAATGAAATACTGTCAAGTACTCAAAAGAAAACATACTGTAAACACTGATTAATAAAAATTCCCAAAATAAAAATACTCAATAAATGCCATTAAAATTGATGTAGAGGTATTTGTTGTTTAAAACCATTTAGTTAAAATGCAGGCATAGAGCTTCTGATTAAAAAAAATAAATGACCTGAGTTGGAAAACAACCAGAAAAATCAAAGAGATGCAGGTTCTTACCAGTTCCTTTTTCATTATGAAATAATGAAAAATAACAGATCAACAACAACAACAACAAAAAAGCCCTCTCTCAGTCCAGACAGGCTTTGCCACAGTTCAGTGCTCAGCCCCAGGGCAGGAATGAGGAAACACTCCACGCAGGTCAAAAGCTCTGCTAAAGTCAAACAATTCTGTATGTTGGCCCTTAGTCAAAACAAGGTTCCTCAAACAGCCTCGGAATGAGCTCTTGCTTGTGAGGCAGTTTTGCTTCACATCGGCTGAAAAACAAACATGAAATATGTAAAATCTATTTCTACCAAACTGAAAAAATAAAAAGATCCAGGTTATTAAACTTCTCCCCCCTCTGAAATGAGAGATAAAACCAACACCTGGGGAGCATCAAGTTCCATTCATGTTTGGATGAACTGTGACATCCCAACTGGACAGTGACTGCTCCCTTCAAGCATAAGCCATGCACAGCAATAACTTGGCAGAGTTTGCAGAAATAGTTCTTCCCAGGGGACAATGGAAGATGAGGAGAAAGCCACTCTGCATGGGTATTTTTGAAGTTAAAATAGAAACTATTTTAGCAGAACATGAAGCAACAGCTGAGCTGTACACAGTCACAATTCCCATGGCAAACCAAAAGCAAACACGTGTTAAGTGTCATTCTTGTGAAAGTGAGCGCAGGAAAGACAGAAGGGAAGAGAAATATTATTGTACCTACCAGGATAACCTCCAACATAAATGGGGTTGTTTGTATCTGCAGATGTTGACTGGATGTAGGGATTATCAGTGTGAACCAAATTCCCATCAATTATCAGCGAAATGCGATGTTTGCTTTTGTTTGCTTGAAGCTTGTGCCATTTCCCATCACATAAACTATTTGTGCCTCTTGGTTCATATGCAGCCGTTATTCTGCCAGCTCCATTGTTGACGTGGAATAAAACCTGTACAAACAGCCAGAAGTCAATCAAGATCTAAAGTAAGAATACATTAACTAATCTGCCTAGATAAAAGCACAATCACGCTGGTGCAGAGATTTCCGTTTTAAATGTTTGGCAATATGCAAGGTTAATGTTTACTTTGATGGGTAGAGTAGATGCCTATTAAAGTGATTTTTAGAATCTAAAAGACTATGCAATGGTCCATTCATAAACTTCACTAGGGTTTTCAATGTTTCTTACAAATATAAATCAAGATGTTTTTCACAGAACTTGAGACTTCAAAAATCTGAAAGAAGATTTAATGTATCTAACTGAAGAGAAAGAAGAATGGAGTGAAAGTACTTGTCATTGCCAATAAATGTATTGATTTTTTTCATGTATTTATTTTTCAAAGCAGTAGACATTTCCTCAGCTCTGTGGTGAGGATTAATATGTAAGTATTAACTGAGAGAGTATGTCCCGCAGAAACACTGATATTTAACACTGTTTCTAGCTAGGAAGCTTTGAATAAAAAATGAGCTACTTCTGCAAAAACAAACACTTAAGAGCAATCAAGTGTATATTTTTTATGCAAGAGATGACTGGAGAGAAGTGAGTATATATACAAGAGAACTATGTATATTGATTGTTAAAAGGTTTATGGAGCATAATGGCCAGTAGAAGTAAAGAATGAGTTAATGGCTCATGAATATTGAAAAAGAGGTTACAAAACAGTGTGCACTGTATATGTAGTATTTTTCTCAAGGACAAGGATAGCTTTACGGCAGAAAAAGTATTAAGCCATAAAAAAGATATATATTTGATCTAACATACAAGGTATGTAGTACAGGAGGTCAGAGTGGCTGCACACTAACATAAATTACACTAATTAAAAATCCAGAAAGTTCCAGTGACTTCTACTAATCGCACACTTTATCATATGATGGCAATGAGAAACCTTGAGACTGAACGTCTGTCCCATATTCATTCTGTGGGAAGTTGCCTCCATCACACTTCACTGGTGTGTATTTCATGCATTCCAAGCATTTTAGCCTCACAGATTCAAACAAGACTTGTGAAATGAGTGTGCCTGCACAGGCAGCCTACCTTGCCATGCACAATCTCCAGCCCAATGGCATCGACCTTGGCGCTGCTGACCCCGAGAAGAACGCCGTGCACTGCTGTCGTACGGAACTCCAGGGAGACGTTCACATCAGACCGCACTTTGTAGCCTTCTCTGACTGAAAACAAGTTAGAAGCCTCTAGCAGAAGACTTGCAACCCACAGTACAAAGTAAAATATATACATCACCAGTAAAAGGTCTAAAAAGCTTGTTAATTATGCTGCTGAAATATGACCTTGCAGAACCTCTGGAAAATAAGTTTTTTAAAGTCATAATTCCCATTTTGTACCAGAAAAGACAAATTCCCAAATACGTTTTTTTTCATTAATTCAGATTTAATCCATTCTACCTCATTTGTAAGAAACAGTAAAAAACACAAATGTAATCCTTCATTTTACTTCAAAAGTCTTTTGTCTTCATATTCTTTAACAGACCTTAACATCATGAACATGGATATTCTTAGCTGAAGAAAGATGTAGTTCATTTCTTTCCCAGTGCTAAAATCATTAGCTCTTTTATTTGAGCAAGATAGCCCTTTGCAGAAATGACCACTTTTGGGTGTATGGAGTAAAAGGACTCAGTTAGAAATCCATATGCAGGGCATGCACCCATTGTGTGAGGAGTCAGTTAATTACACATAGTTCCAGTAAGACCCAAAAGGAGTATGTTTCTATTAACATTAATTCAGTAAGCAAAGTTCATTTAATGACACTTACCAAGGGCAGCAAAGCCACTTCCATCAAAGAAAGTACCGTCCTGCACCGTTTCATAGCATTTATTCACAGCAAAGACGGAGACAGGACTTTCCTTGTCCACTTGTTTGCTATTAATTGTCATGCTACCAATGCAGGCAGGAATACTGTGAGTAACCTAAGTATATGGAAATATAAGAGATAATGTTCAGTTTAAACTGCTGCAATGGTCTGAGTGATTCACCTGATGTTACTGTAGATGAAATATTATCTGAACAAAACACAGCAGAATCTAAAATATTTACACAATTAAATTTCTATTATTACATATAATTATGTAAGGTGCATAGTAAGAGTCAAAATCGAATAGTTTAGCAGCAAACTATACACTGTCTGTAATATACAGAAAGAACTGTATTTGCTTGACTGTGAGCAGGGATATGCCCAACAGTAAAAGCATTCCAAACATGCTTCAGCAAATTAATCAGTAAATCAAGATTTTGAATGACATTTTGCAAGTTCTCTTCATCAAAAAGATTCATCTGAATCACTCCAGAGGGTGGCTGGGCACTGGAAGAGTTCCCCAAAGAAAGTAGTCACAGCAGCAGCCTGACAGAGCTCAAGAAGCATTTGGACAGTGCTCTCAGGCACATGGTGTGACTTTTGGGGTGGGTGTCCTGTCCAGGGCCAGGAGTTGGACTTCAAAGATCCTTGAGGATCCCTTGATATCCCACCCAGGATATTCTAGAGTTCTGTGAGTCACATTATCATCATCACCAGAATCCTCCTTGGTATAATGGGCTGCACAAAAAGGAAGGTGACAAAAACCTACCCCCTAAAAGCATGTATTAAAAATACGCTTTAATCTGAAGACAGCTAAACACAGTCTTTCAGAGATATTTAGGGCACCTAATACCTGTTTGAATGCGATAGGACTCAGGTACCAAAATGTCTGAGATTGTAGGTCATGTTTTTTACTTTATATTGTGAAAGACAGTAATTTATATTCTTTATCCATTTTTATCAGAGAAATAGAATGACAAAAAGTTCTGCTAAGGGCCATTACTAACACAGAAGGATACAAGCTGTAGCTGGAGTCATTAAGCCACAGAAAGCTAGAAAGATTTATCTGGTAAAGGGTCATTACTTTCCTTGTTGCTTCTCTCCCTAAGTACTTCATTTTAGCATGTCAGAGACAGGATGCTGCATTAGACAGGTTTGCTGCACTATGCTCATCCTAGTCTTCCAAAATGCTCCCCACCCCAAACTTTCTTACATTCCCAAGATTCTTTGGCACATAATCTAAGGGGAGTCCTCCAACATAGAGCTTCCCTTCCACGTCCAAGGTGCTACCATCTCCCAGAGCATTGACTGCTACCAATTCCTGTCCATCCACAACGATTGTGCCTTTTCTTTTAATATATTCAGTCTTTACCTGGAAAAAAGGAAAGCATGCAAACATAAATGAGTAAGCTAAATTGGTTACCTAGCCATCATTTGCCACAGAAATAAGCAAGACAATTGTTTAGTGGTTCAATTGCTATGACACTCTGTTCTCAGACACACTCTTGAAATTCTTCCTGAGGCTGAGACCATTTCTGAATGCAACTGAGCAGTTAAATAGCTTCTTTGCCTTCCCAAGGGCTCATAATGATTTCATATTGTCCTGCCTAAGGCTTTCAGTTTTATCATTTCTTTAAATCACCAGTTTATTGCCTTAGGATGTGGGTATGCCACTGAGTTTGGAGAAAGTTGTTCTGTGCCAGTCTCCTGCAGTTATTGTGCTGCCCTACAGCTGAGCTGTCTCAGCCCTCCGAAGCGCACATTCCCATGCTGTCAATTTATGATGGGCAGTGCTACATTTGCTATGACCAAAAAGCTGTGCAGATCTGCCCATCTTGTTCACTCATGTTCCTATGCCCTCCTTGCCCTAAAACAATTACTCACATGTGGCTGAGGGATTGCATTTGAAGTCAGCTAGCCATTTATTCTTCTCTCTTTACTTTTAGCCCCACTCAGAATCATGACTAGGTTCAACATGGAGTTTCATGAACATTTGGGCTGGTAAGGGGATAAAGGGATAAAGCAGGGTGGCATGAGCAGAGGGCAGAGAATGAAAAGAAGTGGTGCTTCTTTCAGTAGCAATGTGTTTTAGTTTACATTGATTGCAGAGGGATTGCAATGATCACCCCCAGCTGGGGAGTGGTGTGACTCAGCCTTAATCTCTGAAGAAGGCTGAAGCTCCTGCTTTTATGTCCTGGGTAGTCATAGGTCAGCTCTTGTATGGAATGTGTTCATCTCCTAAAATGTGGATAGTGTCAGTATAAGTTTTATGTGAATATATGTTATTTTAAACACGCAGCTGTAAGTGGAGTGTTCTTCCTTCCAGGGTAGGCAGCAGAGCTTAACTGTGATATTTCTGACAGAAGTTTGCTTTCTTCACATTAGTTTTAGCTGTTTTTTCTTCTGCTGATAATTTATGAAAAGCAAAAAGAACTCTGCTGATTCCCAAAGCACCTAGGAAAGATGACAGCTTTGTGTCATCAATCACTTTGTCCCACAGAAGCCACTTCCTAGAGTTAAGCCTTCACATATGGATAAGGGAGGGGATGCTTAGTAGGATGAATATTGTCATCCTCACCTTGCCTTTAGGAGAAGTTTTGTCCTCAGAGTTACTTCTAGAACTCCTGCAAACATCACAGTCACTTCTCACAAAGAAAGCCAGAGCCAGTAGCAGGTGGGCTGCTCAGAGGAGCCAGGCCAATAGAGACTGACGCAATCTTTGCACAGAAGGCCCTGAGTGCTATGTGACACCTCCAAGCTGTAGACATAATTTCTTCTCAAACTCTGCTTAAGGCAAGTTCTCCCCCTCCAGCCTCCATTCATTTCAAGTGTCCCCTTTTCTCATGTTGCCTCAAGTAAGGAAAGGAAAGACAGTGCTTCCCCCTTGTCACTAGCTGCTGTGATTTGCTCAGCTAATAAGTGGTAAGTGGGAGAAAAGAGAAACTGTGCACCCACAAATCTCTGTCACCCTGTCACACATTGAAGTGCAGGTCTTTGGTGACATAATGCATTGAAAGCTCTCTGTGGAAAAAGAAAGATTTTTAACATCTCTCCGTTGGTCCTTCTCTGTTGAAGATGACCATCACTACACAGTTGGTGAAATATTTAATTTCTAAACAATTTGAGATACTTGACAGTAGTTGAAAGACGGATTTGATGTAGAATTAATGACAATTTTAAACAGAAATTATTATCAAGTAAAAGTTTACTGAATGACTTCATGATTGGGTTAGAACCAGTTTGCTTTTGCAACACAGAAAGCATACAGATAAGGCAGGCAAAATCCATACCAGTACCTCCAGGGAAGAGAAAACGGAGCACAAGATTGGCGACCACCTACCGTATGCCATTTTCCATCACTGATAACAGCAGGGTGAAGAGCTACTGCTTTTCCTTTGCCTAAATCAAATGAGAAATGGAGCTGTCCCCCATAAAGCTGTAGGGCTGCATAATCAACCTGGTTTTGGTGAGCCATGTAGTAAATCAGGCCACTGGAGGCAAAGGTTCTGAGATTCAGCTGGACGGAAAGTCTAGACAATAAAAATTCAGTGTTACTGAAAGGTACTTCTTCTGCAGTGATGAAAAGCTTTTCTGGATAAAGAGAACAGCCTGAATCAATTTATTATTATGAAAGGAGATTTATTATTACGAAGGCCAGAAAAGCAGAATTTGTGTTGATTCTAAGAAAGCATGACTTATAATGTATTTCATAATGGAAATCAGTGCTGTACCTGTCAGAAATAGAAAAGGTGCTTGTCAAAGAGTGAGATGAACTTTAAGAGGGACAGGCTCAGCTGTTTGTGACTGCAGGCTTGCCTACTGCCCCAAGAAAGGAACCCATTCCAGGATAACTTTATAGCATCCATTACTATTAGCCAGGCTTTCTGGGAAATAATGGGCAGACTGAGAACAGAGAGAGGCTTAAAGAGTAGAGGAGATGAATGAGCCATTTATTATGGAGACAACAGGTTCAGACTACATGGCATCAATCCTCTGCAATCCTTTGCTCAGTAGCTGTAACAGAAGGGCTGAAAGTAAAAACCACTCTTTTCCCTATGCCTGCAGAGACTTCCTGAGCTGAAAGAAGCAAATACAAGTGAATTGCAGGCTGTGTGTTGGTAGCCTTATTGGGAACCTCTCAAACAAGTAAAAGAGGCAGAGAGGCTATCACACATTAACTCTCAACAAAATTATTCTTCTCAGTAGTCTTGTCTCCTTCTAGTGCACCTTCAAATATGGAAGGTGCACTTGCAGAAAAGAGAGAGGAGAAGGTAAGATGTTATCTGCATCAGACAAAGTAATAGGGACCAGATGTGAGCTCTGTATGTGGGAAAAAGAAATCAAAGTACTTACAGAAGGTACAGTGAGACTCTTAACTCTGAGAGGAAAAAAAAGGCCGAACTCTAACCATGAATTACTGAACTCATGATCACTAACCTGGGATGTGATACTTTCTTCCATGAGAAGCCCATAGAAACCTGAAGTGAGGGCCATGTTCAAAGCTGGCAGTGCAGTGAAAACCATCACTGCACTTCTTGTAGCTGAATATGAAAAAACACTGTGTGCATGTGTAATTCAGGATATACTCACTTCTTCCGGACAGCAGACTGATTGAAGAGCAGGGTCAAGTGGCTGCCTTTGGCAAGTCCAAACTGATGGGCACCTTGAACATGATCAGGCAGCTCATCTTTTCCACAAACTACCTGTTAATGAAACGACTTTATCAAGAAGAACAGTATCAGGGGCTGCCCAGTAACTCTTGAATGACACTGTGCCTGCACAGAGCTTTGTAGAAAGCAAAATTGAGCCACAAAATAACCACAAAGTATACAGTAAAACATCAATTAACTAAACTCACAATCATTCCAACCTATCTTCAGGCTCAAAAAGAACAACTTCTAATGACTAAGCTATGTCTTGTTGACAGCACTAGCCTTTTCTACTGAGAAATGTTTGTAGTTTTAGATATATTCACTGTTTTTCTTAATTGATAGCCCTTTTGATAACTAATGCTGGAAGTACAATTTCAGTGGGAAAATCTTATAGATTTGGTAGGAATATTTTCCCATTTTATGAGGACACACAGTTTTGTTATGATTTGGGGTATGGAAAGCTGAGTAAAATAGTATGAGCCAAAGCTATACTTTAGCTCTAAAAATGACAACTTATTTCTTTTTATAGTCACAGTTGTATGTATGAAACCTTGCTTTTTTATAAAATCAAATGTATAAAATCTTGCTTTCTGTTGCCACAGGAAAATGGTTTCAGGATGCTTTAGAAACCCTTCATTATAAAGATGTGCAGCTGCAGGAGGAGAGAAGTAATGCTGCCTTCTCTCTTGTGAACAGGGACTGTGTGAGAGGAAACAGGTGCCATGCAAGCTGCGTTCAGACACTCTGTGTCTTTCAAGAGGTTTGTGCCTCCTCTTTGACACAGAGCAGAGACTGCATGTGTGTGACCAGGAAAATGTGAATGCAGAACTGCACAGCCAATGCAAATCTCAGCACAGTCCCTTTGGCAGGAATACACTAAAGATAAGAGCTACTGTCAAGTCCTTCTGTCAGGAGATTATCATTCCATTTTTCTTTTCTTTTTTTCTGTTGCTGCTGCCTGAAGAGTGATAAACCTAAATACATTTCCATTCCAAGTGGCCAAAAAGCTGCTACAAAGGCTAGTATCAGTTTTTCTATAGGAAATAATAATTTCAAATATACATCCATTGAACCATTTCATACCACAGAGGAAGCAAATATACACAGTCTATAATTTGATAATTCTCCACAAAGAAAGGACGAAAGAGGTGGCAGTCAAACTTTGCTGAAATACATACTTTTTTTGTATCTGTGAGAGGTTTCAGGGGAACTGGTAAAGCCTGAAGTTCAGGTTGAATCGCAGTGTCTGGTGGCAGCACAGCTGGTTTAGGCTTCTCTGACAGAAAGCAGCCATCCATATCCACGTGTTCATACTTCATGGAAGTGGTGAAATACAAAAACCTGTATTTTTTTAAAAAAATACATTTCAAGAGGTGCATTTCTGCTGATTTCCCAAGTGGAAGGAGAGTATTTTACAAGGTCTTTCAGTAGTAACAGGGGAAAAGGAAAGTAGAGACATCTGTGACAACAGTGTCAAATAATCTGTTCACAGAACAATATGGATCTACAACATTTTTGGAAAACCATTCTGTCTGTCACTGCAGATGGAATTATAGTAGAGAAAGCTGTGTTTTGTGAAGCATCTCTATAAACATCAAAGACATTTTTAATGCTCTTTAGAAATATAGCTGGTAATATCCATTTTTTGGCTGTTATAATACCCAGATCATGAGTATCATGCATATCTTATGTTAAAAACCAGGCAAATGGAAGTGTCATGCAAGAGATCACAAACTACATTTAACAATTACTACACACAGTTTTCCAAAACAAGGCAGTAACCCCTCTGACTTACTCCTTGTTAAAAATAAGGTTGCTGATACAGCCATGAAAGGAGCCAGCCATTTTTAGCCCTAAGATGCCCTCTCCTGCTGGAATGCCACCAGCATAGAAGTTGGAAATATTAATGGGGCTCGTTTCCGCTGCTGAACCAAGCCTCAGTTCTGCAGGTTTACTTTCATCCACCTGTACAGTTATGATCCTGGAAAAGATAAAGTAGGGAAAACATTCAACAAGGTTTTAGAGAGTCATTTTCAGATGAAAAGCATTCCTATCAGACTCAAAAACATCCTCTTTTAATAAATAAAGATTCCATCCATTACTTTGATAATCCTTTCAATGTCTTAAAACTAGAAGACCTTCTTTAAATGATTTTTAACATGCAAAGTTTTGTGAAATATCTTTCTAAATTATTTTGATAGCTGTATACCTTTTTTCTAATACTACTTAGTATGCTTGTACTCAAGTGCCCCAAGCTGTCTAGAGATTTTGAGAGCTTTTAGCTACACCTTTATCAGTGGCTGTATGCTGTATACAATTACCATGTAAATCAGAACATCTGCATTGACAGCAGAAAAACACAGCCCTGATTATCCCACCTAATAAGCTAGCAAAGGCAATTCCTCAGAGAGTGCAGTGAACTGACAACAACACACAATAATTAAACAGGTAGTACTCTTTGCAGTCACGTGTACCTCTTATTCCGAATTAGGATGACAGAGTGTTCTTGTCCATCACTGTATGTTCCATTAGCAGACTGAAGAACTACTTTCCTAGTACTTGCTCTATCTC
Organism: Vireo altiloquus; assembly: GCA_013396875.1. Lineage (NCBI taxonomy): Eukaryota > Metazoa > Chordata > Aves > Passeriformes > Vireonidae > Vireo > Vireo altiloquus. Next base: position 333,871 of record VZRF01009670.1, read on the forward strand.
CAGCATTAACATGTACTGCAAGATGACCATCAATCAGCATGATGGAAAAGAAGGGCTGTAGATTTAACCAGAGGGTTGATTTTTAACTATAGCTCAATTTTCAGACACTCATTTAGTGTTTAAAAAGAACAGACATGGGAAAAATTTACCTCCAACCTTGTTGTAAACTTTTTAATGAAAATCAAAGACTAGTAGGAATTGTATTGGTACCTCTCAGAGTACAAAGCCTTCTTAAAGCAAACACAGAAGCTGGACATTTCTCTGGTCAAAATAACCCCTGTTGAAATGCAGGCTTTTTTATAGACACACACACACACACTCCTCTTAGAGCAGGAAACAAAATTTTGTCTTTGGATTCTAGAAGTTGCAACTCTCTACAGATACACAGTAGCAACCTGACTTGATTTTACAAAATAAAAATGGCAAAAACAATCACCCAAAAATCTTTGTTTTCAGTACTTGCCAAATGTGCTTGTCTTCGTCGCCGCTTTTCCAGTCCCCTGCTGAGTCCAGCAAGGATGATGCCATTCCTGTTCTTTGTAGCAAAAGTTCCCATCAGTTCTGACTCTGGGCTTAAGGACTTAGGTACCAACTCAATATATCCATTGTTCATGATGCTCACACTGTGAATAGGCTATTTTATGAAGAACAGAAATAATTACTGTATTTATCCCTACATGGTGTACAGTAAGAAAAAAAAATCAAATACGGATTAGATTTCTTTAAAATTTTGAAAGATAAATCCATTTCAACTTACTGTAAACATCACTACTCAATATTTCATAAAAAGAAAGATGAGGTCACAAAACTTTAAATTCTCCTACCTCCAATACACAGCCTTTTCTTACTCCATATGAATTTCTATGCAAGTCAAAGGTGGAACGAGATATTTCCAGATTCTTGATGCATCCCACATACATTCTACTATTAAGACCTTTCCTGAAACATAAAACAAGGCTTTCTTTCCAAAGAGTAGTACTTGGAATCCCCTGGGAGAAAAGATTAATTTCTCTTCAGTAAGAAAAGAAAGAGAGATCTGTTTCAAAGAATGCAGTCCATCTGGTGTAAGTGAAAAGAGATGTAGTTTAAGTTTTACTCTCACATACTAAATCTGGTTTTAAAAAGAATCAAGATAATGTTTTGCCCAAATGAACACACAAGTGTGTAATGCTGTGTTGATGGGTCAGGTCATTTTCCCAAAACTTTGAAGGTGAATCTTCAGCTGAAATAAAATGGATTGTGTGAAGGGGTAACTGTAGCTGTCTACTATGCAGTATTTATTTTTAATTTTCCATGTCTGGAGGATGCTTAATTTGGTTCCCAGTTTAAACCTGAGAAGTCTAAGGCTCTGCTACCATAATCCCTTACAGGCTGGTATGCCAGCTAAGATTAACAAGTCTGCACTCTGTAATAACTGTGCAGAGACCAATAATGTACTAGAATTTACCTTATTGTCAAGAGGAAGCAGAAAGTTTAATTAGATTTTCTCTTGCCATATATATCCTTTCACTATGAAGCCAGTAGAAGAAATGTGACTTTGCAAGTTCAGTATGGATGTGCAATACAAAAAACCCCCATAGAGAACTGCTGTAAAATATGTATTTGCAATGTTTTCTGTTGATCTGTTCACAGTTGTTTCTCCTCTGTTCCGAGTTACTGAATTACAGGAATTCTAAAGTAGAACTTCTATCCTTAAGCACAGTTTTGCCCACAAATGCCATCTGGAAAAGGCAAGGCTCACACAGGTAGAGATCAAAGGAGCATCATGGGAGACAGCAGTGCTGAATGCTTGCCCCAAAGAGCAAGGGGGGCTGCTGTGGTGAAAATCACCCTTGGAGGGGGAAAACAAAAATATTTTGATCTGAACTGCAGCAGCAGACCTACCAGTGGAAAGCACCGTGTCAGAGTTTGAAGCCAAAGGACAGATAATTCTGTGGTATACATAGTCATAAACTAGACTTCAGAATTCCCTTGATTTTCTATAATTTCAGTGGAGACAGAGTGTGTAAAAGTTTTTCCCTCACTTCACAAGAGTCTTAGCAAAGGTGCAAAAGTAAGATGCATTACCTCAGAGCCCTCGATCTTGGCAGCCCACCAATGAAGATTGGGTCCTTATCAGAGCGGTTCAGGTCTGAGGCAACCCCAGGAGATTCTCCTTGCTTCGTTTCTTTATAATTAAGGTTATATGCATCCATGACTGCCAAAATTCCTGCAAGGAAAAGAGATTAAAGATCTGGAGAAGGATGAATACACATTCTGCCCTTTTGGCAATTTTGTCCGTAATAAAGGAAAATGAAGTCATTGACTCAAGACGTATGGACAATCTTCTTATTTTTAGAATGAGAAATTTATTGTACTTCCAGCTATATTGCTAATCTCATTCATTCCTCTCTGCCAAAACCAAATCTGGAGAAGTCTACAGGTAAATATACATATCAGGATATGTAATAGTTATTAGCACATATGCATTATTGCTGAAACACAGCCCCCCACAAAACCGTTGTAGTAAGTAATATTAAAAAGCAGAGGAGAAAATGTGATCCCTCATCTACAGACTTGGACAAAAACCTTTCAGTCTTTAAAGCCTGTTGGTATGTTTTTATCCAGCAGTTTCTATACTACCTTCTCTTTATGAGCTGTGCTAAACCAAGCACAAGCTTACACTGTAGTCCTTCTAAAAGCAAAGTATCACTTTGTACCAGATGCAGCCAGTGCATTGGAAGTCATCAAATTTGGTTGCAGTGATGTTCCCTGCAGATGTTTTAGATATTTGTATTTGAAAATGGGTCAACACCTGGATTTTTCAATCTGCAGCTTACCTTGCTTCTTATTCCGATTGAATGAGATTTTATACCATGTTCCATTGTTGTAATGATTGTCTGTTGTAAGAGCAAGAGGTCCTGAACCAAGATCAACAGTCACCTTCACTTTGCAATCAACTAGTTCAATGGACAAGAAATCTCTCTGAGAGAAAGAAAAGAAACCCCAAAACAAAAACATATTACAAACAAACAACAGATTACATTCCTGGAAATAAAATCTTCCTAAAGAATGCATCCCTGGCAGGTTTGGGCTATGTGTGGAAAAGATTAAGCAACCCTTGTACCTGGACTATTTATTAGGCCCAAGATGCTCATCTTCACTACATTTAGGAAAATTAAGTTACAAGTACCTCACAAGGATGTGTTTTTGTTTTGTTTTGTTATTGTTCTTACTTAAATGCATCTTGAGGTTTGATTAGTCAGCAGAAGAAGGGTTAAATAGCAAAGTCACATTTTCCTGGTTTTGGATGAAGTTGAAAGTAATTTGATTTGATAGCATAATAATCAAACACTACAATGTTCTTTCTGCAAGAAGCAAAGACCTTCCTCACACAGTAAAAAAGACTTCCTGAATTGCATTAAAGGTGCCCCGTCTGAACTGTAAAGCTTAAATCAGATATTATTGTGCAATGTATTCAGGCAGTGAGTACATAAAGCAAATGAATAATGCAGTGACTCTGAAAGAATCTGTATCCAAACAAAGCTTTTCCTTCCACCAGGAACAGAAAACCACCATCTAAGTATGCAGTAAACTGCATGATATGACAATGAAGGTCTGGTGATGAGTCTGGGTTATATTGCTTTTGCAGGAGTTTTATTTAATTTGTTTCAGTTTACTGAATTCTCATCTTACGGATTTAATTCAGTATGTATTTTTATTATTATATTGTCCTTCTGCAAGCTCAGTTCCAAAATATTTTTACATTCTGAAAAGGTTTCTTCAACTGAAACAAACTAGTTTGTTGTCCTTACTGTTTCCTTTTCTATCCTTTAGTTAAGTAATCATTAATTTTAGTCTAAAATAACTTATTTTTATTCTGAAATTAAAATAAATTGAGAAGAATTCTTTTCATTGTATAATTTTGCTCTTAGTTTAGGTGAATATTTGCTCTAATGAGTTGCCTTTAGGGTTCTTGTCTTTACTCCTTTGGCTTATGATGCCAATCACAGGTGATGAACTACACAAAAGTAGTAATATGCTCTAATATAAGCAAGCTGAAAAACAAAGAGAGCAAGGAACCAGCAAATGATCTAAATACTGTTTATGACAGTTTAGGAATCTGATCTATTTTCTTACAGTGCCATTTGAAGCAAGATACAGAAGAAGCCCATTCGGTGAAAAGGTACTGAAAAATATTATTATTTGAGTCACTGTTGAGCGAAGTGCCTTCTCCACAACTGAGTATCCACTGCCATCAAAATGGAATGAAGTGTCCTCATCCTGTGGGCTACAGAAGTAGAAAACCAATATAAAAATGTTAATTGAACATTTGTGTTTTCCCAGTAATTTTTATATACCATGTAAGAAAAGTTAGATCATAGAATCATAGAATGGTTTGGGTTGGGAGGGACCTTAAAAGTCTTCTAGTTCTCAGCCTCCCGCCATAGGCAGGGACACCTTCCACTGGACCAATTTGCTCAGAGTTACATCCAACCCAGCCTTGAACACTTCCAGGGATGGGACATCCACAGCTTCTCTGAGCCACTGTCTCACCACCTTCACAGCAAAGAGTTTCCTCCTAATATCTAATCTAAACCTACCCTCTTTCAGTTTGAATCCATTTGTCCTGTCATTCCATGCCCCTGTAAATGGTCTCTCTCCAGCTTTCTGATCAGCTCCCCTCAGGTACTGCTCAGTCAGGGCAGCCCCCAGGCAGTAATTTAGAAATTGTGGGAAAACACTTGAATCTTGATGTAATGAATAACAAGGATTCCAGCCAAAGGCCACTTTCATTATAAAACTTCACAACCCATGATTTTGCCATGGGAAACAATGCACACAAGATAAGTGTTCTTCCCTTATGCAAGAAAATAAAACCCAAACCCAATGACTTCCTAAGGGAAAAAAATAATTGTTACAGCATACACCCTCTAAATTAAAACATGTCATCCATTTATCGAAATGCTCTGCATAATTGCACTTACAATACACGTCCTATTAGCCCCTTTCCCCACAGTAAAAGACTTGTAAAAAATATTTTATATAATCAAGCAGCACCCTCTGCTGTTTCTACATGAAATATTCTGCAAAGGGAATATGAACAAGCACATTTCTTTTCAATTCCTTAAACATAAAAAGAGTATAGTCTGCAAAAGGTACCAAGCTCAGTTGCAATGGTTTTGCTATGGTTTCTTTTTATGAGGCTGCTTTAGACTGTTTCTTACCCTAGGAAAGAATAAATTTGTCTTAAGGAAAGCTACTGGAAAGCAAAGATTCCAAAGTATTTTGGTTCACTGGTAGTACCTGCTTCCAATGCACAAAATAGAGGGTAACAATAAAACTCCTCTGAGAAAGCGATTAAAAAATTAGAATTCCATACAATGAAGTCATTTGACACCACCAGCACATTCAGATTAATGTGCTTAGAACTGTAAGTTAATGACCAGTGAAACACTGAAATGTCTGAGCTCCTTATTTCTAGTTAACACAAAAATATAGTATTACAAATGTAAATTATTCTAAATTAGTNCCTTCCAAAACAACCATTGCACTTGCCCTCTCTTTCTACATAGTTCCAAAGACCAACAGATTTGCCATTCAGGGATGCCTCTCCTAGGCACCCTTTAAAATGGGTCACCTTAACAGTGGGTGATTTCTGTAAGACAAGAAATACTTCATGAATAAAATTAATGTTCAGTACTCTGAAAATTATGCGGCAAAATTTTTGCTTGGTTGTTTTCCTTGAACTTTAACTTTGTTAGATATAAATCATAATAAGAGAACAACATGTTTTATAGCATAACTATTAACAATTATCATTCGAATAATAGTAGATTAGTACATAAAAAAAAGTAAAATAAATATGTCCTTTATCTACTTACACACCTCATGGCATGGACAACAATTGCAAACTAAAAGAAGCCATGGAAGAAGCAAACAAAACCCAAATTCATTTTATGTCTGTACCTGGTGCATGCACACACAGCTTGTCCTGGTGAAAACTTTATGCAAAAATTTCCAGGGAAAATTAACTTCAAGGTACTAGAAGAACCTTACAGCATCTCTGCTTTATGCTCAGAGAACCTGGCATTTCTTGACGAAGTAACATAATCATGCAAATTATATCTATACAAAAGTATTTCTCAAATGTGTTCAAAACAATTAACAGAAGATTGATCTCAGAATTTAACCTTGATTTGCCCTCCAAGTCCTCCAATAAACACCAGGGTTGACTTGTTAACATCCAATATGCTTCCAGTCCCTGGAGAGGTTCCAGATTTAGGTGAAGGCTTCTGATCAGAGTTGATTTCTTCTATGCTGAGCGTACCTGTTTTTCCAAACCTGCCAAATACAAATACTAATAAACAGCCTTAAAAATCACCATGCTTAATCAACATGTATTATTGGCTTCTCTTTCCAAGGACACAAAAAACCTCATCACTGAAAAACTCAGTGGATGGTTTGTGCACGACACTTATGACATCCTCATTTTAATTACCTGGTGGCATGTATTCTGTGCCATTTGTTGTTGTCGATTTGAAAATCAGGGTATTCCACTCTTGTTGAGCCAGAGCCCAAATCCCAAAGAAGAGCTACCTTACCACGTCGCATCTCCAGTGCCAGGAAGTCTGTCTGAGAAACAGCAGAGCTTATTCTAATTCATGGCATCAAATGTGTATTTTCACCAGTAACATGGAGAATCTCTTTCCAGATTCATGTCCTGACATCCCATACTACAGGAGTTGACTTTCAGCAAAATCAGGCTTTGCACTTACTTCTAATGAAACAAAACTCTCTCAGGTTATATGCAAGTAGGTAAATGTTTTCTTTATATATATATTTAAACATGAGATGTACAGATACACAGATGTATAGAAATATATACTCCTGAGTGTATGTGAGATGGCCTACCAATCTGTTAAAAAGTACTGTCACATGATAGCCTGCTAGAAAGAGATAACCGCTGTGCATTTATTGGGATTACAGAGGGAATGAAGAGGAGAGCAATGTGACAGTGAGCCATCATGCTCCTTTTCAAACGGGTGGATGCACTGTGCTCATGAGGGCCAGCTTCAAGAAGTTTAGCTGTGTTACCAAGCAAATTACCTGATACACTCCAGCATGCCGTATAAAAGTATCACGGAGGGTTTTACACTCCATGTGGTTAATGCACAACACAGGAAAAGAAAGGGGCAGTTTCATCACAGGGTTAAGAGGCAATGGCTAAGGAATCAGGTGCTTTTATTCTCTACCTTTAAGAATCTCTGGAATCATCTAAGGCACAAAAATATTTCTGCTCCTAGTGAACACATCTGTCTGCAACTAAGCAACCTCACTTGGTTACTGAGTTTGAAATCAAGTAAGAAAGAACATATCTAAAACTTTTGACTACCATCACCTTCAGTAAATATACACCAGAAACTTACCTTTCCATTGCTGCCCAAGTAGAAAAGGAGGTTATCTGGTTCAGCAGTTTTCACACTGAGTGTTAAAGTGTTGTAATTTGTAGAAGAAATTTGGGGTTGGTAGGCACGAATGCAATCTCTGTCTGCTGATACTGCAACTTTAATCTGGGGCAAAAAGAAACAAATGGAATCTAAACAAGTCCCACTGTACACAACACACATTTCCAGAGTATGCACTTAGCTTCTGACCAACAAATGCAAGTCTTTTGCTGAGATACTTTCCTGAAATCTAAGTATTGCTACCTGGGTTAAATTTTGGTAATCTTCTAGATATCATTTCATAAAGAGATTCACAATGGAAAAGAATGAAATTTGTGTTAATACACTCACTCAATTAGGAGGTTTGAATCAGTAAATAAACTATTCAAATACCTCAGACAATAACAACAAATCTTGGGTCAGAAGGCCATATATCAGTAAAATCCCACATCATAGTATCAGAAAATAAAGATACAGAAATTCAAAATGTTTTAAAATAAAGGAAATAATTTATAGTGTCTGTTGAGAGAATTTTTTTAAACATATTAAGTAGGCAGATCGTCTGCAATAATTCTGATTATTTCAAAATTGTAGCAGTTGACACAAAAATAAAAAATACATTTGTGAATATATTGCAAGTTCAATTTTTTTTAAGATTAAATAAATAATATTCCTGTTGTCAAATCCCTAACTCCATTGACCACTGTTTAGTAAACTGATAAAACATTGATCCAAGCTAAAAACAGACAAAGTTCCAGCACCTTGGTGGTATACTGACAGAAAATCCATTTTAGCAAGAGAAAAGCCTTAATTCCCTTAGCTTCATGGAATATACCTGGAACTACTAAATGCATATAATACGTGTGTGTATATATGCATCTAGACACAGATACATCAAGTTTCTCTTGCACAGTAAAAAATTACAAAAAAACCCAACAACCAAACAAAAAATCAACCAAAAATACAAACAAACAAACAAAAACCCAAACTAAAACAAACAAAAAAAAAAGCCTAATCCCCCCACACCCTCCAAAAAGAACAAACTCCCCCAAAACTGGAAAAAGGGATTTTGCTAATACTCCTTTTCACCTCGCCAGGAACCTCTGTGGCTTATGACACCTCAGAAAATATCATTCCCTTTTTTTCTGCAGTGGATTCATTAAGCTTCAGTAGACTGTGACAGAGAAGCAATAACCATATAATTAAGAAGATTTGCAGAAAGAACTGAGTGCCTTCTGTTTTTTTAAATATAACCTCCCTAAACCTTACAATAACAAACCTACACTTAAGTCAAAGGCATACCAAAAATTACTCATTGAAAAGTAATTTTCATATTTCTCTCACAGTCTAATGAGATCCATAGTACAATTCATTCACTTTTGCTGTCTTCAAGGGAGAAGCAGGGATTTAAAAAGAAGTACATTGTATTAAAGTACTCTGGATGCTCAGCTGCTTCTTGCAAAGAACATATGGACATGACAGGGCATAGATGGCAAATTTACTGATAGAATCGACACTCTTGACAAAAAGTTTGTACTGGTACTTCATGTTATATGGGGGCATCCCACACTACACTCAAAATAACCTCAAAAATCTTGTACTAAAGAGGACAGCAGTGTCATCCTCCAACGTGTCTCTTTCTCATCAAAATCTCTCATTTCTGCTTTCTGACATGCTGTGTTTCATTATTTTTATAGGAAACAGGAGGAAATAGCAGATAAATTACTAGCTAGCTGTTCCGACAAACTCACATGCAATAAGAAACTCGATACTAAAACCTTAAAATGTACCAACAGCCCTGCCAGCATGATTTTAACATCAGTCAGTGCTCTTTGGACTTCACTGAGACTCCACAACAACAACCAGGTACCTTGAAAGTAAATTTTAGGCTCCTTATCTCAAAGAACTTCCCTGCTAAAAGTGAAAAGTCATTTAAGTCTGGGATGATTGAACTTACAGATGCTGCCTGCTTGCGGGCTTGGCTGATAAGTTCTTTAATTTCAGACAGGTTTCTGTTCAGGTTCTCCTCTAGCCTTTTCAAAGGTTTGAGTCTATCCAATAAAAGCCTTGCTTGTGCTTCGACTTCTTTAACTTGTTTTTCAGCTGTGGATGCTGGGAAAACATAAAAGAAAAGTTGAAGCAGGGTGAAAGCAAAATGCACTGTTCATTACTAAAATACTCAGCCAAGGTAGCCAGTTTCTGATCATTTTGGTTGAATGATCAGAAATTTTAAGCATCAGTAAGGGATACACATCTCATGTGAATCCTCTAGAGGTCTTTTAAAAAAGTTAGCATATTTTTACTGAATTACAAACTCTCAGCCCATCAGACTCATATTTAATGCCTGTTAAAATTGAGCATTAGTCCTGCTTCTACAAGGAATGACATTTCTACAGAGCAAACTTACCAGCTTTTGATGAATCAGTTATGAGTTCACTTGTTTTCCTCAAAGTGTCATTAACGTGGGACAATGCAGAAGATGTATTCATTAGCTTTAGACTGAAATCCCCAAAGTGACTTAAATCCACCACAGAACTGCTGTTTGCAGACACAGCCAGCTCTTTCACTTCGAGCATGTATTTCCTTGTATCTGAAACACAGTTCCCAGGTTAAAAAAACATTCAAAACTTTCATTCATATTTGTGACTAACAAATGCCTGGCTTCCTAACAGCAGCTACAAACATAGTCAAAATACTAGAAATGCTGTCAGTTACATCCTTGTCATAGTAAGAATTGTATTTTTGTCTGTTTGGGGAATTTGATTCTGCCTATCTCAGCAGGAAGATTGTATGAATACATCAGGCTCGTAGTAAACAGATGTTGGGACCCAGACACACCTCTGACACCCTCAGACTTAAGTCTGAGACTCAAGTTTTGAATCCTGTGCAAAGCTGATGGGGCAGAATGTCTGTTACACCCTCTGTTCTGGACTACAATCACTTGTATACTGAGTGCACCACTCCCAATCTCAGACTGCCCCTCTGCCCACAATAGTGGGAAGACGCTGTAGCTGGCAAAAAAGGCCTGAGTTAGACCTCCAAGGATCCCTCTTCACCACCTCTACACAGCCACCATGGATCTCTGAACAGAGGAAAAAAATAGGAGACAACTTCAAGAAATGTAATAACAAAGTTGAAATCAAACAATGTTAAGCTGTGAGTTAAGGAGAACACTCCTGTGATTTTAATTACTTAATTTTCAATGTGTAGCTTTATGTTAGATAGCATCCTGCAATTCACACCCAGCGTAACTTCATCACTACTGTTACCCTTTAGCAAGAATTAAGTCTCTGAATTGCAAAATGGTTATTCTAAGGCTCTGAATTTAGCATTCTAATCCAGATTCACAATAGAATCAAACAACCCTAACAAGAGGTCTTAATCAGTGTTTTTCTAACTTAAAACACTTTATTAAGATTGGCAAAGTATTTTGGACCCTCTTATTCACAAATTCAAAGTAATTTTCTCTACTAGTTTGCATGAACTCTAGGTCTTGCCTTTGTTCAAAAAAATGACTGAAAAAAGAGGAATTCTTTCACTTTGGAAAAACACAGAAAATAACTAATTTTAATCAGTTAAATGAAGTCAGCATTTACAACAAGGAAACATTTACATGGAGACTGTAAAATTCACAGATTAGTATAAACAATTTTGAAACAATACAGAAAAGAAAGTGAAATTTCACAGTTTCATACATAAGGTTCTCTGCATGTGGGATTAAATATTCTGTAACTTCACTCTCCTTTCACATCAGTGTAATTATATTTCTACCAGAGCCCCTCCTGATTTACAGCAATGTGAAATGTGAATCAGACTATAGACCCAATTATGTTTAATGGGTTTACTAAAAAGAATGTAAAATATTTAGGAGGCTAAATGAAGTCTCCAATATAGTTTATTGCTAGGTTTCTGCAATCAGATAATGAACAGGGTTTTATTACAATTGTACTAGAGAGTTCTGTAATAAGGAGAATGTCAATATAAATTTCACTTACTGTTAGGCAATACCCTGAGTGTCAACAGAGAATCATTAAGTTGGTTGGCAATTTTATTGGTACTTTCCTGAATCTTTTCTACCTTTTTGTTCAACCCATTCAATCCAAATAGAAGTCCTGTTGAAAGAAATAACATATGCATAAGCAAATACCATACAACCCACTCAAACCCAAAGCATAGAGATAAGAAGCATTCATTTATCTCATCAATGAAACTATTTTTTTCCAACAGAAAGAGCATTCATTTTACAGTCATGCATAATGAATGCAGTATTAGTGGATAACCTCCTGTGGGCACTGTTCTGTTCAAAGCTACCCTTTTTGGCCAATTCCATGAGACTGAATAGTTACAAAAAACATGAGGAAAAGGCTGTAAGTTAAAATTATTCCATGATTTTGAACTCTAATAATTTTTACAGTATTCTTCACATTATATACTATGTAACAGGAGCTGAAGAAGTGGATTTTCTCTGTATATTTGTGATCTGTTTGCAGAATCCTCTTATTAGAAATTAAAATACGTAGACTAGAAGGAACAAAAAAGGTATGTAATTCTGTCCATCTAAATTACACAAAATTTATACATTTTTTTGTAAACCATCAATATTGCAAGACAAGACCATTTCACAGATCCAGCTTATCTCTGTGAAATCTTCCCTTTCTGTGCAGTTTTGTCTAAAATTTCACAAAGGTCCTGCTTCTTCTCCTACACAAAGCCTTTGTTCAAAATGCTCTTGAATTTTCATGGTTTAGACTTCAATACCTTGCTAGTATCTTTGGAGTAACAATAAAACCAAAAGTATTTTTTAATTTAGGGAGACAAAGAAATTCATCCTGTTTTTGTATTTCAGCTGTCCAGTAGGAACAACTAAAAAGGATTAGGATTTAAACATGTCATCTTACATACCTGCGTCATCCACAATTTATTTAATAAAAACAAATGAATGGTATTTTCAAGAATTATGCTTTTTCCTTCTCTACTGCACAATATCTAATGATTTAATTCATAAAGTTTGAAAAAAATAGCCATTGCAAGCATTGCTTATAGGTAAACATGGTATAGTGAAAGCCAAATTTTTAAACGTTTATGGAGAAAAATTATATTCTTACCCAAAAAATGAGAATACTGTGTGAATCCATAAAATATTAATCTTAATTTCATGAAAATATGCACATAGTCACACATATATAAATATATATATTTACCTCAACTTATGATCATTTAAAAAAAAAATTAAAAACCCTACACTAAAAAGTCAAATTAAAAAAGACAAAATAAACCCCAGCACAAAAGAGAAAATAGAAAAAAGAAATAGAGGCAGAAATGTGAATTCTATAGAACTGACCATCACTTTTTTTCTTCAGATTTTTAGCTTCATTCTGAAATTTGGAGCTAAGCAGAAGAGTTTCTTTTCCCAGAAGACTGAAAGACTCCTCTGGCTAAAAAACAGAGACATCAAGTTGCCACGTATAAAAAACAGAAATTCAATTGAAAACATTAAGGTATCTGCAGATGCCTACCTAAAGTTATGTAACATTCTTGTTATTTATGAGATATTCTATTTATTGCCTTATTAAGCATCAATTAAAAATAATACAAATTGCCATCATTTATCCAAGAATGTGACATTGAATCTCTTTGTAATTTATTAAAAAAAAAAGACAGCTATGAAACCAAACCTACAAAATTCTAGTGTCAATACTGCTAGTGATTCAGTGTTTTCTTTTGGAAATTCTCTTCCAGGACTAATTCAAAATTTCCAGCTCTGAGAATTTAAAGTGAGATATTTCTAAATCACAGTCTTAGAGACATTCTTTTACATTTCTCCAGCAGAAAAAATCTGGAAAAACACCTTGAAGGATTCATGCTGTAGAAAGCATTAATAAAACAGTGCTATATAATAATATACAAGCTCACAGAAGTATGTCAACTATTTTGATCACTGGCATGTAAATGCATTATCACACATTTGCTTCTGCAGGTGTAATGTGCATGACAAAGAGATGTGAGGGGGTGAACAAAATAATAGGAAACTGTTAAGATCAGACTGGGAACTGGTCGGGTCTTTTTAATCTCTTGTTTCAGTAACAATCTGATAATCTTTGAAAGTAAAGGAATGATAGATAAGACAGACATACATTTAGTTATGAAATGTCCTCTACTAAGCAAAATAGCTGTGGTTGGGAATACCTTGATAGAAATGGAAGAGGGATAGGTCAAATAAGGATATTGTTGAATAATTCCTAAGGTGGAAGGGAGTATTAGAGGCCTAGGAATTAAAGTTCTACAAGAATACATGTTAGATGACTGATATAAACACTCATATTATCAAGTCCAGTCCAGCTAAACATGCATTAGACATTAAAAAGCAAAAAAAAAAACAAAGGGAAAATGGTACTGTTGCAGACAGAAAAGCAAGGTAAATAGAACTTGAAATGTGGTATCACTACTGCCTTGGAGCATGGATTCAGGATACAGTACATACTATTTGGCAGGACAGGCCTTCACCAAGAAGACTCAAGTTTTCAGCAAGTACAGAAACAATTACAACAAATATTCAAAAATGAGAAAGGTGAAGACGTAAATTAAAATGCTAATACTGATACTTACAAAATCCAAGGGGCCATTCACAACTCTAGATGCATCATCTGCCAAACTCTCTGTTCTTTCAATCATACTTTTAACACTGGAGTGAGTGTAGATAGCAGCAGTTGTGTTCAGAGTCACATTTCTTACTCTAGAGAGGCCACTAAATAGACAATTAACAAGCAAATCTGTTTTCAATCAAACACTGAGTTCCATGTCTTCAATTACAACATGCACATCTTTCCAGAATACATGAGGCACTCTGAAAAAAAACAAGCACACCTTGCCCAGTGTTGCATAAGGGGCTTTAAATTCATTGCTTTGAACTGAAAAAATCAGTTAAAAGGTTTTCAACTGCAGGGGTTTTTTTCTATTTTGTTAGTTGCTGTTCTGTTTTGCTCCTTTCCACCTCTTTTGTTTTCTTCTATTTTGTTCAGTTTTATTTATGTTTATTTTTTCAATTTTAAGGACCCTTAGAACAAACAAATTGTATCACTTAAACAGAACAGGAACAAGTCGCTGTTTGGAGCTCAGAAACTGAGCACAGATACAGAATCTAGGAAGAGATTATAAGCATCTGAAATCTAATTTATTAAATTTTGCTTTATTGAATTTATCTGGCTGTGGTGAAGTCAAGAATTGCTTAATATAACTATGAGCAAAATTTTCTGGCTTTAAACTTAAAATAGATGTCAGTTTTCCAATCTGATATAGTGTAACTCTTAACACATATCTGCTGACTTCAAAAGACAAAAAAACAAGTATCCTAGAGAGATTCCTGGGATAGAAGATTAATTTCCATCGAATTAACTGGAATGACTAAGCAGCTTTCAAAAACTAAGAGTTCATTTGAGTGGATCTGAAGTTGCAAACCACTCATTTCTGCAAAATGTTTTGAAAGCAACAATAATAGAGGCAGAGTAAGAATAGCTTCTCAATTGCACTCCAAGATATATTGCCAAGAAGTTTTCATATGCAGACCAGATGCTTTTCAAACTATACCATGATATACTCCTTGGGCATTTAATAATTCACCAGTTACTGTGTAAGTCAGCCACATGAAATGCAAGACTGATCAACCTTCCTGCACATCACTTCATAAAGTTACACTGAATTAAAAGTGAAAAGCACTTGAAATTAAATGGGGAATAAAAATTGATCATGGATTCCTTAGGGTTGGAAGAAACCCTTAAAGAACATCTACTAAAACTTGCCTGCCATGGAGAGGGAATTTATCTAGTGAATTAAGCCTCTATTTATATTAAATCTGACACTAACATAAATCTCATGATTTTGTAATTCTTGAGTTTATCACCTCTCTAGTGCATCTGCAAGTCTTTGGAACTGGTTGGCATGTTCCTCAGCTCTGTATACCAGGTCAAGCACTCCTCTCACAGACATCTGCATCACCAGCTCATCCACGTGATGTCGCAGCTTGGTGCTCCACAGGACTAACCCATCCTGGTGGACTTCCACATCCTGCAAAACAAAATGCTTCCCTTTTATTTTTTTTTCACTAGCTAAATACACTTGAGAGTCTCAAAGAGGATGTTAAAACTTCAGGACTTACAGATGTAGAGTTCTTTATATCTTGGGCAAGATCAGCAGCAGCACTCACTAGGATCTTCCCTTCTTTAATGAGCATGCTCGAGACTTCTTCACCTTCCTTTATATTTAGCTTTTTGTCCTATAGCATAAATCAAGTGTTTTATAGTAGTCTTAAAAGTCAGCTACACTGACGAGCTGTAGCTTACACTACACTTGCCCAGTGTTGCATAAGGGGCTTTAAATTCATTGCTTTGAACTGAATTAAAAGGTTAACAAACAGGGGTCTGGTTCCCTTTAAATTTTTAAGGTATTATATTTAAACATGAAAATGTTTAAATGTGTTTAAAAAATTAAAAACTCAACTTTAAAAAATAATCCTATATTTTATATTTCTTATGCAACAACAGTGACTGTCCAGCCTTACATGTAACTCTGCCAGGTTGCTGGAGATAAGAGGAAATAAGCGATGGGTCTCGTTGATGTTGGCGAGAGCCTCGTTCACCAGGTCCTGGGCATCCTGCAGTTTGCTGTTGTGCTTTGATAAGAACTGGCTTGCATCCATTTTTAGTTCAGCAAGCTCCTGCTGAGGTTTGAGATACTCCTTCTGAACCTGGGTCAACAACTTTTCTGCAGCTCTGAAAAAAGGATCAGAAATTAAAGAAACAGTGAAGGAGAAAATTAGGTATGGATTTCTTAAAGGAGAAAATTGGGTCATGTGAAATTAAATTATATCCATCTTCTTGGAAAAGTCTGCCCTTTTTTTCTAGAATAGCATACATACACATGGTAGTTTAGTTATTCATCTTACCATACAAAATCATGACTGCCTGGGGAGACGACAGTAATACAGTTCATAAACTTTGTATTTAATGACTAGAGGGGAAAAGGGTTAGTACAAATCATATTTGTATGGACTTAATTTGGGACATCCCCCCACATCAAAATCTCTGTGAAACTTTCCTCTGGGAGTACTCTATATCCTAATTATAGTGATTCATACTTTGAATGTAGGATCAAAACATCATTTATGAGGATTGGCACTGGAAAGAAACAAGTAACCAGACTGAAAGACATATATCCAAGAGTCCAGAAAAGTTTAAATATCAAATAAAAAGATATAGTATCATTAAAATGAACAATCTCTGCACTTATATTTTTAATCAGCAACAGATATTATCTGGCAAATATTAAATTCTCCCAAATCTGTCAGTTGTTAATTGCTTCAGCTGTTCTGTTTGGGAATATTTGCATCTCCATTTGAACACTTTCCAGTGTTGAAGGAACAGAACTGAAAATTATCCTGAAAATCTATTCCTTTTTTTCTCTTCATTTCAGCACATATGCTGAACATTGCAATTCCTGTAATGGTATTTTTATATAAATGTTTGTCCTTGTTAATCTGACTGCATATCACATACATCTTTAGCCAAAGCAAAAGAAACTTAGTTTATTTCACAGATATACACAGCAAAATACATTCCATCTTTCTTCTAAACAGCAGATGTGCATTTGCATGTATTTCCTAAAACTAATAATTCAGAGTCCTTACAATCAGAAGCCATAGCCTTAAAATGTTACAAGATCTAAAGTATTTTACAAGTCAATAATGGCTTCTGTTTCATCATAGAGTAAAAAGGTTATATTCCTAATGGTCTGGGGACTTTGCCTTTCACAGTAAATGTGTGGAGACCTCAGTCACAAATGTTGCCTAAAATGCACTGTCACAATCTCAGTCCACTATGAGTCAGGCAGCAACACCTACTGCCTAAAATACAGACTAGAAAGCTGCTAATTTAAATAATTTTTGAATTTACAGCCACATTGCATAAGAAATTCTGCAGAGCAAACAACCTTATAGAACTTTAGCTCTCTTCTTCAATCTGGCAAAGCACCCTCATCAGAGAGTTTTCAGAAATTTCAACAGAGACGAAAATTGAAAAAATTAATTTACGAACACCTTCTATAAGAGCTCAAATGCTGTTTATGTTGAAAGTCAGAACATTCTTTTACTATAGAACAAAACATTTTGAGACGTATTTGTAACTGCAAAAAATCTATTTGAAGTTCCTAATAAGAAGAATAAATGGTACATTTCTGGTCCATTTTCATGTCTATATAGTTTCTATACAATTCTATACTCAGCAGAAAAGTCTGCTCAACAAAATGACACATGCTGCCAACACAAACACTCTATCCTGCTTACTCCAAATAGTTTAATAAAAAAAAGACAAATTTTCAGAAATATTCTGTTCTGGTCTAAATCCTTTTTCCTTGAAGCCAACGTTCCTACAATTTATGGAGTGCTATGGCATTCATCAGTATTTCTGAAACTGGAACAAAACACTTGCTGACTTTTGGAACAGCAATTTTTTCATCTTGCCAAGTCTGGCAATAAGCACTAATAATGACTATAAAAGCCATTTCAAAATAGCCTTTAACTGGGGACAAATCAAGACAACAGAATACAGTCATAAACAATGGCTCAGAATGCTTTAAAAAATGCCCTGGTTTAATGTGCAAATCTTTGTTATATATATTCCAGTGACAATCAATTGTCATGTCCTTCAGCAGGCCTGACATGTCCTGGGCTTGCAATCGAATGAGACAGTTTTATGCCATCTCCCAGCCAAAATCAACACAGGGATGTGTATTAGGGTCAGATCTGAAAGAATCTGAAATCACTGAGTCTTTTCACTTATTGCAAGGGAATTTTGTATCACATCCAAGTTAACAGGCTTTACTATTGATTTTAACAGACTCCGAAAAGACTTTACTATTGATTTGTATCGCATGGGATGACCAAGTATCATCAAATCATGTAACTCCAAAACAAAGTTCATATAGGTCCACCTGGGCTAACTATCTGTCACACTGCCACTTATTATGGCAAAATGTTTCTCCAGGTATCTCTTCAAAAAAGCAGCGTTGCACAGCAGAGACATATGTGAAATAAAGTTTTTGGTAGAACAGACTTACTTTAGGACTGTAGTAGCATTATGGTGCTGCTGAGCAAAATCCTTCTTGCGCAATGCATCCAAAAGGGCAGAAATATCATCCTGTAGGCTCTGAGATGTAGCATTTGACAGCGGCAGATCCAGGCCCAGCGTCTCATTTAGGGACATAGCAACTTCAGCAAGTACTGAGTAGGAGAGTAAACAATTTAGTCACACCATAAAAAAAAAAACCAAACCATATTTGAATCCCCTGTGCAGACTGCAGCACTTTCCATGTAAACAGGATTTTAAGAGTTGCAAAGGACATACTCTTACTAAATTTTGTATAGAAATGAAAATATCTTTAAAACAGGATACCTTTGATGTTTGTATGCACCGTGTCAATAAAGCCCATCAGTTCTTGACTTTTATTCCTGGTTTTCTGAGTCATTGTGTCAAGTTGTTGAGCTTTTTTCAAAAATCTATTTGTCTAGAATAAAATCAGAGAGAATATCTGACAGTTCTCCTAAAACACCGATTAATTCTTGGCACTTGTCTATGGTTTTTATGCTTATTTTATTAATATTCAGAATATTTTAGTGTAAGGAGACAATTTGATAGGGTAGATCTAACTGGTTCATAAATCTCTGATGCTTCCATGCTTGCAGACACCTTAATTGTGCTTCAGGTTCCAGAGTCTCAGATCAGAGTTATCAATTATTTCCATAACCAGTGAGCTCATAATTATCAAAGCTATTTCTTTAACTAAGTAAATATTATATAACTTTTTAGGTACAACTAATGTTTTTTAAGAAAATCACTGTTCTGGATACATCAATATTAACAATAACAACACTCAGTGGAAACACCTAGTTAGATTCTGTACATGTGATCAGAATATTATAAGAACATATGGTCAGCAAATGAGATCTAATGGCTGAAGTACTACTATTTCCTACCCACAATTATTCTTCTGTTAAAACTGGATAAAGAATTCAAATGTTGTCTACTTTTCCTGTGAGATTTTAACAGATTTAATTCTCCTGAGATTATTTTAAACACCATACTACAGTTATCAAGGACTTTTTGGTGAATACTCAGCTATGACATAATTTTTAATAAGCTCCACATATTAAAACCAATGAGAAGAAAGTAACCCACTGTCTCCAGTTTTAGGACATTAAATGATCACAGTACAAAAACCCCAAACTTTAACAGAAATCATGTAAATCTCCTGTACAATATCCTAAACCACTGTAGTTGCAGAAGTCCACAGAGCAATTAACTCCCCTCTTTAGGAAGATTCAGAATGGACTGAATTCTTTCATTGAACTCTACAGATTTTAAATAATTTATTAACAAGTCTCTGGCATTAAGCTACTATGCTATGAAATCTCTATGATTTCTCCAGATAGGCTAAGAATAAAGAAGCCAGCACTTACCTCTTCATGCAAGTGATCAATTCCTCCTGATAAATTCAGAAGACTTTCTTCTGCTGTATCTAATGAGTAAGTTGGATCTTCACTAGGAACTATAGACCTCTATAAGAAACGAGAAGTAACAGCTCACTGTAATTTGAAGAATTCTTTGTGGGTCCAGAAAAGTATTGGGAAGAAAATAACTATGCACACTATTTAGATTATTTATATGCTGTTGAAAGGACTGATTTTCAAAGCACACAAGATGACATAAAGTAATTACATACATACAGTTCATGAATATAGTGTCCCATTTCTTTCAACAAGCAAGAATCCGGCCATGTTGTATTTTTAATTGAGTAAAAAGGAAGGAAGCAGTATTTCTGCACTCCTGTTTCTGAACTTCATCACGGTCTGAGTGCCCAAGTAAACTTCTTTGAGAAGTTCCAAGGCCCTTCAAATTACATGTTTCATCCAGTCCCATAGCTGCTACCATTTCTGGTCCTGTCAGAACAGCTGCACTGGGGGCTATCCATGAGGATGACCCTGGAGATAAGCAGTCCTGTGGGTCCCTTTGTCAATGAAAAAGAATAATATGCTGCATTTGCCTTCAAGATCACCTCAAACCTGCTCTGTATGGCAATTAACAGGTCATTGTGCCCAAGTCTATAATATTTGATACAGTCAAGGCCTGCAATAGAATACCACTTTTTTAAAGATGCAAAGAAACCCAGGGCATCTCTTACAGAGAGAGCAAGTCTCGGAAAGGTTATTTTAGATTTCAGATGTTTCAGAGCCAATCATTCTAAATACCATAGCAACTATAATGTGTGTATATATATATACACACACACACATAATCACAAATTTTTTTAAAAGTAATACATAAGAGTACACAACAGCCTTGTGTCAAATGGAAATTTCAAAGTCTTTTCCTCAGCATGAAAAACAAGCGAAAGAGAAAGCTAAAGCTCTTGAGCCTCCTGGAATAAAGCCCAGCAGGTTTCTTTAAAAGCCGAGTTCAAAAAAAGCAGAACAGGTCAGCAACCAAGTTTAGGTATGTCAGGAGGAGTAAAGCAGGAGGCTTTAACTAGAAAAACAGAACTACTGAAGTCTTCCAGTGGACTGGAGGTGCAGAAGCAGTGAGGAGTGGCCAACCTGATTTGATTATTTTTCATTACCAAGGGATCCACAGAAAGGTACAGAAAAGAGGAAATACTCAAGTTCCCAAGCTACTGACATAAGGCAGATGCAACACAGTGCAGGGGACAGTCCTTCAGGGAAAAGTCATAACTCACAAAAATAATAATTCACAAAATTGGGGATTTTCTGGTCTCCAGCCACAGTTACTTTGGTACAAGGCAAAAGGCAAGGTAATATTTAACTACCCAGAAAAAGAGGAATATCTGCTTCCAAACGGAAAAATTTTAAGACCATCAACTTACCCCCAAGATTTAGTTATTTAAAAAACACTGTGGCCCAACGTAAACAAAATTATGTGAGTCACAAGAAGTTTTATACCACTTTAAGCACGCCACTTCCAAGAAAGTGCCAGTTGGCTTTGATTTAATTTTAATATTGAAAGAATGTATGTACTAAAACTTAAAAAGTTAGAAGTAAGTAGAAGCTTACTTAAGTAGTTAAGATAAACTTACTATAAAACTTACTATAGTTAAGAAAGTTAGACTTGTGTAAGAAGTAAGGAGAAACTTAAACTACCTTTATTTTTACAAAAGATTTTACTTTTCTTTGCAGTTAATGTGCTAAATAAAAGCTACAGATTAATAATATTTCCAGGTAAAACAAGACTATGCTCCTTTACAAACACAAAATAATTATGGAATGCAAGTAAATTGTATCCTTGAAGTATTACAATAATTCAGTCCACACACTCCTTAGAGCATAAAGGAAGGGAAGCATATCTAAAGCTTTTAAACTAAAGTGTTAAAAACTAAAATTAAAGGATAAGAGTATCTCTGCTGAAGCATAAACATGTAATTTAATCAAGTTTGTCATCAAATATTGTACTTATTAACATTTTGAAGTACACTGATCGGAACTGATTCTGCCTTATATCTTAAATAGAAGAAATTATAATTCAAAATTTTAGTTTGCTGAATTTGGCAGCACAAAAAGGCTCACATTATTTTGATTTTCTTGTGATATGGTGAAATACAAAGAAGATAGCTTTGTTTCTGGCTCAGGGCTTGTCTGCTTGACTGTTGCTGAGAAGACTCTTACCAATAAATGTTTCTATTTTTAGTAGTCATGGAGCAGGGAGGATCCTGTTTATCTCTGTTTTTGTACAGAGGCCACATGAATGTATTCCTCAGCAAAAATAAATGACCTTCTAGAACCACAAAAAGTGGTATTTCATGCTTTGTTTTTGGGGGGGGTGGAGCTGAAGGGAAGTTTGCCCCAAGCAGCCTGAATGTGTCCAAGACTGAAACATTCCATCTGACTTTAGTGTCCTGAGACGGAGGATGGAGTAAAGCACTTGGACTGCCATACAGCCAAAAAGAAAGCAAACTGCTGCACCCCAAGCACCCCGGCTAATGGAAAAGCAACCTACCACTCCAGGGAAGGACTCCAGGGACTCTGGGGAAACAGCCTCTGGATCTATGCCTTGGCAGCCCTTTAGCAAAGGGACCAAAAAGGGAGAAGGCCTGGCCTGCTGTTCCTATTTCACCACTGAAAATTAATCCCCTTGCTGGCCAGCCTTAAGAATGCACGTAATGCAGGTAAAGAACATACATACAGTACATTCAGAAATCCTATTGCTGATTAAAAGATATATTAATCTATTTATTTAAATGCCAGTGTTACAAATGAAAATAAATTAATACAGGTAGCTAAATAATTTAAGGTATACTGCCATAGCAAACATAATGGTCTTAATCTGGTATCACACATAATCAAGCCATGAACTTGAGGAGGCCTTCTTTCAAATCACCAGCACCTGTGAGTGGCTGCAAGTTTTGCTTTGAAGGTGTGACTGAGTATTTCTACCCTTTATGTGCTCATTTTACCTTCAGATGTTGTGTCGCATTCTCCAACTCTGACAATATCCCATGGGGCACACGGTCGATACCAGTGAGGTTCACTGAAAGTATGGCCTCATAGAGATTATCCAAACTGTTTAACAGAACTCCTGTGCAGTTGTCATCACAAGCTAAATAAAGAATTTTAAGGAAGCAATATTAGTATTAAAATGAAGACAAAAAATACTGCAATTTTGATATAGACAGTATGTGCCTTCATCGTTTCAGTTAAAAGTGATAAAATATATTAACTTTAAATACAGATTTGTAGTCTTGCCTTTTCCCTCCTGCCCAAGAGTGAATTTATTCCAAACACATTCTCCTTAGATTAGCACATATTAGAGCCTTATTGGTCCTGCTAACTATTGAGCTGCTTGCTGCATTATGAGATTACTGAGCCTAAATATCTATTTTGCTATAAATCCATGTTGAAGCCTCTCACTCAGACAGGTTAGGTGGACAGGAAATGCAAGCCTACAGTCCTGTAATTCTATTTATTTTCCTGTTTTTTTTTTTATTTCTACAAAATAAAACTTGAGTTCTATATCCTGATTCATTATAGAAGCAAATTATTGTATTAGATGTGTCCTTCTGCTACCTACACTTATTAGAGAATTACAAGACTAATTATTGGGGGAATTTGATTTATTATTGGTGGAGAATGCCTGTAAACCTGGGATAATTCCAAAAGTATTATTACAGCATCCTCACATCCAAAGGGTCAATGACATAGGAATTCAAGATCTTCCAACAAATAAATGTATTATACAGTCAGAAAAAGACTTAAAATTATTTTCCTTAAACTTGTTTGTAACACTGAATAAGCAATTTAAGGATTAACTGCCCTTCTGATGTTATGATCTCTACTGTAGCTTCCTCTGTGTTCACAGAATGGCTGAGGTTGGATGGGACCTCCAGACAATACCTCCTCCAAACCTCTCCATTTTCAGAAATAATGAGTTGTTAAGATTTCTTTCCTCCACAGAAAGATCAGGGCCCGACATCATAAACCCATCCAAGGAATAACCACGTGCACATTGGGAAAGTAAACAATTTAAAAACGACCTACAAACACACTCGTCTTCCAGCAGAAGGTGCCTCGGCTCACACTCCTCACAGAGCTGTCCTGTCACCCCCGGCTTACAGAGGCACTGCCCAGTGACACCATCACAATTCCCGTGAACGGAACCGCCTGGATTGCACTGGCACCGATGGCAGCTGCCACCGGGGAGCTGAGGGTCACCGTAATAGCCAGGGGAGCACCTGCACAGGGAGGAATGGCACACTGAGCATCAGGGGACATTCATCGTGACATCAGGTGTTACGTTCACTGATAGCCTGGGTTTCTATTAATAGCTCAACAGCAAATCCCTCTAAGGCCTTGAGCACTCATTTATACACTTATTTGTGAACACTGATTAATCTGAGTACACATATGGCTCATATTAACCAAACTGTCCTCGGGAGTTGGGAGTAAATGGGAACATGAGGTGTAACTCACCTTTCACAGTACTGTCCTTCATATCCTGGGAGACAAGCATCACATTGGTAATCCTGAACACCTTTCAGGACACAAGTGGGACTAAAACTGGAGGAAAGATAAACAAATACCTGCTATCATATAAATAAAAGACCACACAAAGTCAGACAACACCTTCTGCCACAGGTTAAATACTGTAAGTAACAGCATCTTCTGTTTAATCTGACGCATTTCTCTGGAATTTATACTTTAAATTAGTTGTGTTAAAATAGTTTCCTTTCCCAATGTGGCTCCATTGCAGCGTAAGATGCTAGAGCACATTATGGCCTTCTTTTTAAAAGGTAAGACTATGTAAAATGGATGCTGTATGATATGGCTATAGGATGTATTTAACTGAGACTTGCAGGAGGACACCAGAATTGCTACTCTCATTCCAACTCAATTACACAAAAGCAAACAACAAATACAGTTTCTAAGCTTCTAAAAGAAACAGCTTGCACAGCATTTCGTTTTCAAACTAGAAAGTTAACTGTTCCTCTACCAAGCAAGTAGTTGCATAAATTTCAGACAAAAGAGTACTTGTTCTTCCCCTTGGATTGATCTCATGAAAAGTTCCTGCATACAGTTGGGATGGCCTGAATCTTTGTAAATACAAAAGTACTGTTCTCTGAATGAAGAAAGAACCCATATTTCAAACTAAACAATGTCACAGCAACTTAGTTAACTACCTACAAAACAGTCTATGTGTCTGTTCTAGCCTTAGAGAAAAAAATTACTCATCTATCACCTGATCTTTTTATTTTAAAATTTCACAGAGTTACCAGTACCTGTGAACATCTTGGAATGCAAGCTCCATTTACTAAATGAAAATAGGCAGCATTCAAATGTCTAAAAGTTAAGGGCACATAACAATAACCAACCCCTACGGTCATAGTGTAGGAGGAGCAGAAGGAGTAGAAGGTTAGACATACAACACAAGAAATATGGAATGGTAAAATGTACACTGGATTTAGTAAATTCCGGTTACCTAACAGGGTTGGCTCTGGGACAGGCACAAGGAGAGCAGTCATTGGCAGATCCAATTATTTTCCCATAGTAGCCTGGGGCACAGGCACTGCAGTAATCACCAACGGTGTTATCCCTGCAGTTCTGAGACACAAAAAGGAATTCGGACAGTTTAAAACAACAACAACCAACAGGAGTAACTGTATCTACCCCTCAGTCCATACATGTGCACAGTTTCCAGCAATCATCTCTACATGTCATTACCCATTGGTCAGCATTCTCTGGGTGAAAAAACCTTTTATGCAAAAATAAACAGAATGGCAGCGTATTTTCTCTTATGTGAATGCCCCTTCAAACAGGGTAATTTCTTTTCTAAATTTCCATAAAAGTTTACGTATTTCTGCTACTATTAACACAATTCAGGCCAGGACATCACAGTACAAAACAAAAAATCCTAAAAAACCCAAAACAAACAAAAAGAAAATCCAAGCAAAAACCAACCAAATAAACCAAACCTGATGGAAAAATTAAATAGAATACCTGTGTTTTCTATTTCAGTATCAGTGTTTGAGCAAATGCTGAGGACTGTCCAAAGTTAGGATTCACAGATACTACATTTAATTTGTCAAGAGTACTGATCAATAACCAGTGCTATTAATATTAAAACACTAAATTGGTATTATAAACACAATTTAACTGACTAGTCCCCCAAGTGAACAAAAATAATCTTCTGCTTCCCCCCCTTTTTTCTTTTTACCTATTTTCTTTTTCTTTATTTCATATACTTGCTAGTGTGTATTTTATGTTAGTTGACGAGAGTAAACAGTAGCCATGCAGCCTTGTATTATATGGGAGCAGAAAACCAACTCCATTGCCTACACCACTCAGCTGGAAATGTCTAAGCAGTAATCTCAAGACACAGATGACTTGCTAACCCTCAACAAGAAATTAAGAGGAAGAATGATGTATATTCACCTGTGTGTGCAAGGTGAATGCACCTATGCATTTTGGCCTTGTAAAAGTGAGAATTTTAGTTCTTACTCATGACAAACATAATTTTGGACAAACCTGAAACAAAAGAATGGCTTAGAAAAGCCAGAAAGGCTAAGGAAACGCACTTAAAAACTGACTTCAAGAATGAATTCAGCAGAAGTTGACTTTGAACGAACCCACTCACCACTGGAAAAATAAAGCAACTGGGAAAAAAATTAGGAAAAAATACTGAGCAATGCCAGGGAACAGACTTTATATGCCTTATTTGGCTAACTGAGAATTTGTTGTACATAGGCTGTCAGACCACAAGAGAGAGGAAATGTGTTAGTCATATGTGACCCCTCTTTGCAACCCTTGGAATAAAATGAGAAAATTGAGCAAATTAACTTAGCTGAGGCATATCTCTATAATACTTTAGTCCCTGGGCATTAAAAAGCCTCATTTAAATCTGCCCAGAGGATTCTCTTCCAGAGAGACAAAGAATTTGCCTTTAAGTCTGTGGTGCAGTATGGCTTACTGCCTCCTTTAATTCTTTTTTTGTATGCATAAGCAGACATTGTCCAGAAGCCCAAAAAGTCTCACAGAAAAACAGACACACTCAACTGATACACAAGTAATACTAAAAGTAAAATTACAACTAAAATAATTAATGACTTTGAGTATGTTATTGCCCCAAAACCTTGTTAATTTTACTGAACGGACCATAAGGGAAACTATTCAGATTCTCCATCTTTCAGAGTTGTGGGGGGGGGGGGAAAAAACATGTTTTATTCAAGTAGTACAGACATGTACTTCCCCCAAAAACTCCTTCGATAGGTTACTGCCTATGTATGTGCAGGTGAAATCAATAAAAGAATGTATAAGATGTACATACCAAGCACTTTCCAGTGTCAGGATCACAAGTTTCACTGTGATTGTTGCACTGACATGGCACACAAGGTGTTATCAGAGTGTGAGGCTCTCTTACACTGAGTTCTGTATGCTTTCCCCTGTAGTATCCTGGAGCACAGCTCTAGTTGTAAGGGGAGTAAAATAAATTTTTTTAAGAATTAGCACAGCTATCAACAGCTACAAACAACTTTAAAAGCCATTTAATTTTTTTTCCTTTTTTTTCTACTTTCACACTATCAGACACACAAAAAGGATTCAAGGGTTCAGTACCTGGCAGGACAATCCACTGTAACCAGCAGGACACCTACATTGCTCTACAAGATGAGCTACAGGCCTCCCTAGATGCATTTCTTCAAACTTGACTGCAACTTCCATTGAGATATTTGCAATTCTACAAGACATATGCAGAAGAGAGTGTGAACATCTAAAGAAGCACTAACGCCAAAAACAAGATCCAAAAACATTTTCACACTTCAAGGTCAGGGCTACAATACACAATCTTTCATAATTCCCCCTGCAAATATCTCAAAAACTGAAGATTTTTTACTTATTTATGGGATGTATGAACCTACAACAAAACAGATCAGAAACTGTTAAAAGTAAGAAAGGTTGATTCCTCTTGGTCTGGAAAACTTACCCAATCCACCATGTAAGAATTTGTAATTCTTCCTGAGAAACATTAGACAACTACGTTTGTCTCATGCCACAGTTTTGGACAGAGCTAACAGAAAGATAGCTGAGGGCATGTGAATCAAAAATAACACACAATCTGGAGGTGTAATGAGACTTCTTCAGAACTATGAAGATGTACAGATACTGGGTTTTCATTGGATGCATCTTTACTTGTCTTGTTAGTTTCCAGACTGACAGATGCAATGACCACATTCCATCCCCTCCCTCTCATTAGTAACTTAATTCTGCTCAAATGGCAATAAAATGCTACTATTCTGAAGTGGGACTATCTTAGTACCACTGCCCTGAGTGTTTCAAGCTACAGGAGACACCTAGATTGATACAAACCCAAGGGGACCATGTGCTTCAATTGAAAAAAAATCAAAAAATTAAATATCCATAAAAATAAGATGGAAAAGAAATAATTTAGAAAATATAAAATATTTAGGTATATCATGAGTCCTGCAGAAAGCTGCACTAGCCTGTGCTTCTTTGTGTGCTTTGCTATCAAAGTAAGCAGCAGAGTCATTTAGCGTTTCACAGAAAGAATTAAAGAAGGATTCTGCTGCCACTAAAATCATAAATGTTTTCTTGTCAGAGGAAGAGCAAAAGTCATAAATAGGAAATTGTAAATTTCTCTGAGGTAAGTCTTTGCTGTATAGCTCAGTTGGGATTATTTGTAGGTTAAATTACAGTAAATGCAATACCATAAATAAATGCAGCCAGAGGTTGCTTTACCTGCTTTGCTGTAATCCCTGGCCATAAGCTGCCTTGATAAGGATGTATTCAACATTGCTTAGCACAGACATGAAGTCAGAACGTAAGACAGGCTCATCAGACACAGAGTTAAAATACTTCCAAGAATCCTAGGGAAATATAACACATTTATTATTGTTATTATTATTATTTATTAAATTTTTGTGATTATTTATTATTAAAACCATTAACATTCAAGTTTATTTCAGGGTAATGTTGTGCTCCTCGGGTGTTTCGGCTTACCTCCTTCATTTCTACTTCCTTGTCAGTTCTTACTCCATTTTCTGGAGAAGGGATGTCTACATAGATGACCAGCTTGCTGGTGTGACCTCCTTTCATTAGAATCTGTGGCTCAAAATTTGAGGTCCCAAAGCCATCCAAAGCATAAAAAGCAACAGTATATCTCAGCTTCCCTCCATAGGCCATGAGCTGTTTGGATTAACATAGATTAATATTATTTATTCTAAGTTTCAAACTACTAGTTGAAAATATTTTAACATCATGGAAAATCGATGGTTCTTTGAAGAATTGGCAATAAAACATGAAAATGTACTTAAACTCAGTGGCTTTTGCACCAAGGCTAAATATATATTTCTAAAAAGCAGTCTTAGTTTCTTTACCTAGACCCTTTCAAGGTGTGCACACAATTTTCATCCAATTCCTAAGCAACAGAGATTCCATGATCTATATACTGATTCTAGCATCAAGGTTAAAAATTCTTTCAGGTTCTGAAATTAAAGCAAATATATCACTGTTCCCCCCCACAGAATCTCTGAAGTAATTAAATATGGATGTTACCAATTTACAGGGTCAAGAAAAATCTTGTTAGGAAAGGGGAATGTAAATATCTTGTTTGTGCATGCTATAAGTAAGTTCTATCACTGAATAATTATAATATTGTGACCTACAAGAATAGAACTAATGTCGAAAAATGTTATGAACATAAAGTAACTATTCTCCAGTAAAGGAGTGTCTATTAGACAACAAAGTTATCTACAAAGCATTCAAATTATTTAATGTTCTTACCTGGTCTCCCTGAAACTGCTCTGGCAACTTCCAGTAAAATGTTTCTGTATTTAAGTATTTTCTGACTATGGTAGCATCCAATAAAACATCAGGAAATTGTGAAAATACTCCTTCCACTGTTCCAGTCAGGTTGCTTTGAGCTACTACATGCAGAACGGCCTGATCTGGAGTTAAAGTTATCTGTAACAGAAAGAGCAAAAGATTAATTCAACAAAGTATCCTGTTTACAATTTCAGCTGCTTTGAAACAGTCAATGCTCCATCTTAGAGTAATAAATGCCCAATGCAAAAAACTGGAAAACACGTTTGATATTTACTTTTTTAAGAAGTGAAGAGTGAAACACAAGGATTCAGAAATAAGAGTATGACCATTCACCATTTGCTTTCTTTTCTGTTCTGGCCCTGTAAGCCAGTCAGTACTCTCAGCCTGATTCATTAAATGTGTGCACCAGTGTGGCACCTAACATGAGGATAAAAACAAACAGTGTCTGTGGAGTTATATTGTTTTACTTACAGGAATTCTCACATGATCTTCTAGCTCTGAGCAAGATGTGGACATCCCAAAACAGAAGCATGGAGTACATCCCAGTGCATTGTTAGCAGACAGACCGAAAGTTCCAGGTTTACACTCACTGCATTGTAGACCAAATACATTTTCCTGGAGGAAATTTTAAGGAAAAAAAAAAAGTAACAGCACACTCATTAATACTTCACTATCTAAATGAAAGATGATTCTTTTTGGAAGAAAAACTAGTTGCTACATAAACTACATAGTAGAATATCAATTATTGTATGTGTTCTGTTTTACTGTGCAGTTCATTACTTTTTTCGTTATTTTCCAGTGCTGTTTTGCTTTCTTAAAAAAAAACAAAAAACAAACAACAAAACACCACACACAAAACCCCCACAAACAACGACAGAGCATTCAAGTTAAACTTATGTATTTGAATGACTATTAAAAAATTAGCAGCTATTTATTTCAATTCAAGAAAGAAATTCCTCCCAAACCTGCATCTGGAAAATAAGCTCCAAAAGCCAAATAAACTGCTCACTGTGAATAGGAAGCAGGGGACCTATTCCAAAGTGTCTCTTTTTGCACTCAATTCCCAACTGGAAAGCTGAACTTCAAGAAACACCCAAAACTACGGTCAATGCCCACAGGTACCTCTAACCAGAGATTGGACAGACATCTATGAAGGCAGGCATTTATTGTCTTGAAGTAAGTTTTCTATCACTCAAGTCTTTCAAGAACAGATTCCCAACTTTTCAGAAAAATCTATTTTATCTGTGATTTTAATGTTTTCCTTTTTTTTATACAAGAATATCAGACTTCACTATTAGCAATATATCTGAGTTAAGCACTGCCTTTGGTTCTAGCGTAGGAAACCAATTTGAACTTGCAACATAAACATATTTCAAAAAACACTGAGATTCTCCCTTTGCATTTATTGGTTTCTTGTGGACACTGACACGTTTGATCAGAAATTTTCCAGGCCCTGGCCCTGTTTGTGAGAAGAAGTTGCTTTCTCACAAATGGAGCTGAGAACTAGGAGAAGTTTATGTAAACCATCTTATGTGTTTTTGTAAACAATATTTTGCAGGTGGTGTTTTTACATCTTGTTATTCCAACTTGTTACTTTTAAGCATTGTTGTAACTAACCAATGATGCTAAAGAGGTGTTCACCCAAGAACCAATAACTGTGCCCTGCTCTAGAGACCCTGGATATATAAAGGGAAAAATTTTCTTAATAAATGGCTTTTTCCATCTGAAGTTTATGCTGCTATTTTCCCCGTCCCCGAACTCAACAGTGACAGTTTCTTCCTATCATTATAATTTGAATTTTCAAAAAAGCAGGCTATATCATCTGAACTAATGTGTTTTTCCCAAACCTAATAAAACCAAATGTGTGCGAGCAGAAAAACTTCACTGATTTTCGTTTTTTCCTGACTACCAGTAAGACCTGTCACAGAAAATCCTTTAGCAGTGACTTAGGTGTACTCATAAATGATGCAGATTGCCTTCTGAAGTCCTTTCAGCCCTGTATCTTCCACGACTTTAATGCAGTCAGTGTCTAGAAAACACTACCGCTTTCCCAGAAGGGGCTGAACAGCTCAGTACCTTGCAGGCACAGACTCCAGTTTCTTCTTCACAACCACAGACTCCTTCAGTGCCATTGCACATCTCCGCTTTGGTTCCATGCAAATCGCAGTCACAGGGGACACAGTCCGGGTAGTCCCTGTAGCCTAAGGCACACCTGGAACAGTCTTGTCCTCCAAATTCGGTTTTGCACTGGCATTGACCTGTCAATACATCGCACTGGAGATTGGCTGAACCAGTGTTGCTACAGTTGCAAGCCTTAGATGAAGAGAAGAAAATTCATAAATAGCAGGTCTTTCAAAAAAAATTTTTAGCAACAGAAAAAGCACAGTAAATTTAAGAGTGACCCTTAAAACTCAATGTTTGTCAACAACTACTATACAATAATAAAAGGGAATTAATTCCACACAGAAATCAGGTTGTTTGGTTTGTATTTTAGCAAAGAACTGCATTTCCAGTAAACAGTGGATGGCAGAAAAAAGCTAGAAGCTTTGTTGATTCACAAATATGCATTGGGAACCAAAGGAGTTGAAGGAATCTGTTCCGGAAAACAGAAATATATCCCAAATACTTAATTTACAGTACTATGTATTGAGTGCAGCAAGTAAATCAAATAAATGCTGAATGACAGAAATCTGTAAGTATCACCGTTTTATAAATATGACAGAAAGGAATATCTTAAAACTAACATTCATTTAAGTTTCATTTAAGTTTCAAGAAGCATTAATAGCTTCTGCGTCTTGCTCAAGCTTCTTTTACTATTTGATGAGGAACCAAGAATCTCATTGCATCCAAAGGTGGGAAGCTGAGCATGCTGTGCAGCTCAGTACGAATGGAAAACTGTTTCCTGGCAGAGCGCATCCTTCATTATGCAAACAGGAATATGAACCTTTATTACAAACATGCAAAGTGGGTGCACTTTATTTGTCACTCTCTCTTGAAGCTGTCTGGATTAGCCTTCACTCTTAATTTCTTATCTGTGGTAACTTAACAAGCCCAATTTTGCTCTGTGGTTATTTCTAACTGAACAGGTAAAACATATATTCCATCTATCATCATCTACTGTGAGCATTTTCCCTGAGGCTTTTTCCGCATCACTTTGAGATGAAAAGCCTTTATCTTGCAAAGTCCTGCACACCAAGACCCACAAGTTCTAGCAGCATTACTATCTATCCTTTAGCGTTCTTCACAATTTTGCTGGTTACCCAGAGCACTCTTTGTATTAAGCAGGTTTTACTCTAGCACCACGTACTACAATGTTTAGTTTAGTACTTTGTGGTCACATAGGTTGACAGCTTTGGCTCTCAGATATCAGTAAAGGTCCACAGCTCTGAACATCAAACTCTAAGAATCATAATAATAATAATTTGCACGTATGCAATCTCCATCTACTTGTGATAAAGATAAATAAAGACTCTAAGGTACAACGCACTGTGCTGCAGCACACGTGAAAAAGACTGTTACCTAACAAGACTACAGCACTGCTACACTATTACACTCAGAAATGGATGATAAATATCAAGAAATCCACTAGAAACCAAGCCAGATGAAGTAACCACTTATGCATTCTGTGTCGCAAAACCAGACACAGTCTGGGCTTCTGAGCATCTCCTCCATTTCATCACGTAGAGAGCACGCAAAGAGGCTCTCCTGGGTTTTCCAGAAGACACTGCTCCTGATCTTAACTTACCACATCTTACTATTCAGCATAGAGAATATCCCTCTGTTGGGACTATTACCCAGAGATCACAGTATTGCTTGTACCATCAAGAAAGAATCTAAAATACCTTAGAGTAATTTGCATTCATTACTGCGATGCTGCAACCAAAAGGAATTACAGATAACTTAGCAAAAGTGAGCAACTGCCTATTTAATTACACCTGATCATTGGCAAGTGCTGGGGAATCACCCTGAGAAAGGAACACCTCAAAGAAAATGCACAAGGACCAGCACATTGCATTTGCAGTACATTAGGTAAGAATGACAGTAAGCTGACAGCTAACAAAGTCATGGTTTAAAGACCAGTTGCCAACTATGTTACTATAAATCACTAAGATGCTTAACTCTGAAGACTTATTAGGAGTATTTTATCATCCTTACTCTAAAAAATTAAAGAGAGAAAAAAGATACCAATTTGGCTGACACTTAAATACTTACTGCATGTAATGACAGACCTCGTCAAGTTGATTGTATTTGCGGTTTCTCCACTAAATTACCCATTTCATTCATGTAATTATGAGGCTTTTTAAAGTACCAACATTCATAAAATAGTTTGGACCAATGCCATATCTGACAAGAATTTACTGCATGAACCTGAAGGCATAAAAGCTTGCTATTCCTTGGATCTGCACTGACTTAGCATGTTATTGCTTAATCATAAGCATTAAGCTGAGATAATGGGAGCTACCATTGTTCCATCTGCAAAACACTAACTAGATGATACCATTTTAATTATAAATTTTCAGGAAAAAATGCCTGCAGTAACTTTCAAGACAAGCTAGATTTCTTAAATCCATAATACTATCACTTATTGATTTTCACAGAACCTATATTCCCAGTTACCCATTGTGGCTATAAATTGGTTTAGTACCACTACTCCAACACCTAAATGTTAGAATACACACCTCACAACATTAATGTGAACTATGCACCTATCCAGAATAAGTACTCTGATAGTATTTTCAAAGACAGCCCTCTTAGAAAGTTCCTCAATAAACACTGTGCAGTCTGTTGTTTGGCTGGTTTTGGTTTTAATGTGAGCATGTTGCATTAACACTTTAAGACAGAGAATAAAGATCATGGTTCTCAATATAAGAGTCCAATTCTGACATTTGTATAAGGTTAATTGTGTTCAACAGCCGTGGCTCTTCACTCAGCCTACCATACCTTGCAACCAAGTTTAGGAGAGAGTCCCCAGTAATTTTCTTCACAGAGTTCACATTTTTGTCCCTGAGTGTGAGGGGGACAAATGCATTGGCCAGAATCAGCATTACAGTTGTTCTGAGTATGGGCACAGTCACAGGCTGCAAGAGAGACACGACCAAATGAGTAACTTTATCCACATTTTAGCTATAGAGAGGAAACTACAAGACCACTGATAGTCCTACTTTTCTTATGCAGTACATCTGTGCATTCCACTAGGAACTCCTTGCCATCCCTAATCAGTGAGAAACAAATCATGACCACAGTGACACTTTATCTCTTTATTTGAAGCCCCAATATTGCTTCTTGACTTAGTCTATTCAGTGTTTTGAAAAGCAGTGCTGCACTTCCACAAGGGGATCAACAAAATCAAGTAAAATTACTTTGGAGTAGAGTATATTTGTAGGAAAACATTTCTATTATAGAGGACACAAAACTCGTCAGGAGGTATGCTAATGGTCTCAAGCAGGTGAAAGGATTAATCTCAGGAATTGCTTATTGAATAATAAGGATGGATAACTATTTTTATAATAACTAACTATTGCAGGATTCACTTGGCCATCTAAGAAAGAAAATACTACTCCAGTTAAAAAGCAGAATTTCAGGGAATTGGTTTTATTAATTGTTTTAGGAACATTTAAGAAATTTCCAATACTGAAATGGTTAAACGCACCCAAGACATCTTTGATTCTTAGTAAAGACAAAGTATATTCATTTCAAAACATAATCCTATCACAATCTCACTGCAAATTTCATTTGATTGTACCATTTGAGGCATGAGAAAAAGTGTCTTTTGTCTGGCTGGAGAAAAGGTAGGCATATCTTTAGCTCTACTGTATTGAAAAGGGCATCTTATTAACATAACACATTAGGTTTTGATGGCATGTTCTCCTGGATGATCAATTTCTGTCCCTGTCATGACTAAAAATTGTACATAGCCAGGTGATTATGGGAAAATAGAGCCAATGACTTCTTATCAAAGTATGAAACATGTATTCAAGAGTTAAAAGAAAATATAATGTAAAAATATTTAGGAGTAGAAACTCTTCACTTTCCCAACTACAGAAAAAAAAAGGTTTCATTCTCTTTGAAGGACTGAAGGGTTTTGTAATAAAGAGACAAAGGAGCTATTGAGGATATAATATATCTGTCATTCACCCTTTATGAGTTATTTCACAGTCACCACCTTTTACAAGGAACCACACAATAAGCAAAGAAATGTTTTGTTCCCTAGCTTAATCAAAGTATTAGTAGACCTTCCTACAGATTCTTCCTACTTCCGAATCGTCATCAAAACAACTGACCTTTGCCAGAGTTCAACACACAATACACTGCTGAAAGAAATTCCAGACAAACTCTGCAAGGATCATGGGTTAGAGCTTACGTGTGCAGCCACCATCCTGGAATGCGTAAAAGCCATGAGCACAACGATCACACTTCTCTCCAGCCACTCCTGGTACACAGTGACACTGCCCCTGAGAATTGCAGTCCTCAGAGACTGAGCCAAACTCACTGCAGTTGCAGGGAATGCAGCCAAGCCCAGTAAGCAGGCCATAATATCCATTCTGTTAGACAAGAAATAAATAGATTTGAGCTATGTTTCATAAATTTCTGGAAACAGTACAATATGCACTCTTGTTTTCTCTTATTTACTCCCCCACGATGTCTGACCTGCATGAATCTTGGCCAGCACTGTGTGATTGCTGTGGAAAGACTCCCTGGTCTTATCTCCTCACTGTTGTCAGCTATAAGCAATATGTGCTCAGGTGAAAAACTCAACCCTGAAATGCTCTTCTGGTCCTCTAATCTCATGACTAAGACACTATGTTTCGAAGTCTGATGCTATTTTAATTTAAAGACTTGCATGAGGTGAGGGTGGGCTGTGCTGGTTGTGCAGATACCTGTCTATGAATGAAAGCCTAGAACAGAGCAGGTCAGTGACCTCCTGTACATGTGTACTCAAAGTCTGGGCTGGCAGCAAGGCAGTAACGGGGCAGATTTCCTGCTCTGGTCTCTGATGCAGTTCTACACTTAGCATGGACTGGAAACTGCTGGTTTGTATCACCAGTGAATATCTATTTGTTCTTATAAACAGGCCTGCCTTTCAGCTGAATCCCTTGCTGGCATTCAGCCATGATGTATTTATTATCATCAACCACATTTCTTCAGATATTCCCTACTCAGACTTCATTTCACATAAGCACAGCTCTAAGATCCCTCAGGTTTGTCCACCAGCCTGGACAGCCCTGTGCAGGAGGGTGCTGATTCCATTACACAGCTTCACATCTGCAAGGAGCACATGCAGAGCAATTCTCAACCACAAAAGCCTCCTCAGACAAACTTTAGTCTCCACTCCAGAGACAGGCTTCTCTCCCTGAACATATTTCCTGCTATTCTTTTTATCTGCTCAAATCAATATCTGTTGATA
This sequence comes from Vireo altiloquus, assembly GCA_013396875.1. Taxonomy (NCBI): domain Eukaryota; kingdom Metazoa; phylum Chordata; class Aves; order Passeriformes; family Vireonidae; genus Vireo; species Vireo altiloquus. The sequence goes on from VZRF01009670.1 coordinate 371,090, forward strand.
AAGAGGAAGACAAAATGTATATATATTAGCAACAAGTAAAATATTTGTTTACCAAGCATTTATCACATCTTTCTCCAATCACATTTGATTTGCAGGAACAGATGCCTGTCTCATGTTGACAAGTACTTGAAAGGGAACCATTCACATGGCAGTCACAGGCTTGTGTTCAGACAAAAAGAAACCAAATAAAAAAATTATTCATGTGTATCCACATGCATTCATTACTATACAGAATTCAAAATCTGGTATATAATGTGTTTCACCTGTTTATATCACACAGATGCTAATATCCTACAGTAATGCCTGTGCATTTGGACTAAAATTTATAAAAAAACCCAGCTCTGAATAGCTATATTTGAGAAGTTTCCTTCTACCAGCCCTATATGTGACATTCAGAAGTAGGAAATGTGTACAGCACACCACTAGGAGGACAATGTTAAGCAAAACAGCAAGTTCCAATAAACCTCAGGGATACCAAGTGCCAAATGCTAATACATTCCCCTCCCTCAGCCTAACCCAACCCCAGAGTGTTCAACCTGCACTTGCCAACTCCCAACTGGAAGATTAACTCTTTCAGCAAAGGTGCATGTCCCCAGCCCTTTTGTGCATGAACACCACATTTTTGTGTTCTTTAAATGTTGAGAGTAGTAATAATAACAACAACTTACCACGGCAGCTTTTGTCATTCACTGCATCCCCATAATACCCATCAGCACACTTTTCACAGTGGTGACCTGCTGTGTTCCCCAGACATTTCAGGCACTGTCCTGTGAATGGATCACAGTGGCCCTCTTCTTGAGGGTTTACATTGCCATGGCATTCACAAGGAGCACATGATTGTCCAGGTATAAGAGGATTCCCATAGTAACCATTAGCACACCTGAAACGGAGTTTAAAGACTTTATCAGCTGGAATGTGGTAATGTCATACCCTCTCCCCACTGAAAGGAGTATTTCCCATTACATTTTAATGTCTCTCTGTATTACAAGGAAAGACAAAATGGAAAGGACAATATTCTGTACATGTGGTATGAACAATACATGAAAGATGGGATGATGAACAGCTAGTGATGGCAATGATGTAGATATTTTACCCAAAATTAGTGTACATACCTTTCACACTGAGAACCAGTATAGCCTGGAAGACATTTGTCACAGACAATTCCACCTTCTTCACTCAGCTGGCAAGTAGGACTGAAACTATCAACAATATTTATGGCAGTTGGTATCAATGCACAGAATCACAAGGCTTCTACAAACATTCAATATCCACCCTTCCTTGCACCTATCTATATAACCACACAATTGCAATTTTTTCTAGTTTATCAATGCTTTTAATATTACAATGTGTCAAAAATTAACATATAATTTTCAAAAACTCTTGGGGTTTTTTTCCTCTAAAAGGAAGATTTTAAAACTTCCTAAAAACTTGGCTTTCATTCTATCAAAGCAGTACAATTGCTGTACTGAGTTCCTTTTTTTTCAGATACAACACTTCTGTCCTTCTGCTGTTTTCTGAAAAAACATGGAAGATAACCAGATTTTGGTGTAAAGTTCAAGGGCAGGTTGAATGATTACTTTCAACCACCATGCAAAACCGTACCAGTTCACTCAGCCTTTCCTAACCTAGTCTATAGATTTGTCTACCTGAAAAACCATGTTTCTATGAGATATACTCAAATGAAGATGAAGAAAAAAAAAGTCCTCTTCTCTCTCCTTCAGATGTCACGACATTTTGCTTTATCTCACTTTCTGGTTTTGCTGAAGATGCAAAAGACAGTCTTGCATAAGAAGCTTACTTGTTTGCAGCAGAACTCAGAGGACACGCACAGGGCTGGCAGTCCTCAGATGTTCCTTGGGATGGATTTCCATAGAAGCCAGGCAAGCATTGATCACAGAAAGGTCCTGTCGTGTTGTGTTGACAAGCCTGTGAGACATGGAAAACATCTGTATTTTCTCTGGATGGCTTTTCAGCCCCTGAGGGATTCCTACAGCACTCTGCATGCAGTATGACATCCAAGGAAGCCATTCTTCAAGCCATGAAGAAAAGCCCAGAAGCCCATTTCTTTTTCAGAGTTGTAACAATCCTGATTTTTTTTTTCTACATTTTAGAATACACTTTACTTAAACCAGCCACATTACTTATACACATACTTAGATATATGTCACATATTGCACATATTTGCAGCAACAAACTTATATACTTTTTATTGGTGTTTAGACATTTTATCCCAGTGAGCTTCAATTTTCAGAAGAGATCTGAGAGCTCAATTTTCTCTTCAGAAGGTAATGTGCAATTTCCACTGGTGTTAGTTATGGAAGACGCACACATATCTAAAGACAGATATTCACTGCTTATATTTGTTCTTTTCAGGAACCTGCAGCAAGCAGAGTCAAGATTTTTATCAACCAGTATATGATGGCATTTTTGTATTAGTTCTGACTATTCCCCACCTGAAATGGTAAATTGAAACAAACTCTTTATTGGAAAACACATTAATGGAGACCTGAAACATACTCTGAACTAAACATTGAAAACCAACAAAAATAAACACTTGGTATCCATAGCTTGAAATTTATGCACACCATAAACTTGTCTCCCACAGTCAAAATGCTCTCCTAATTCCTAAACAGATGCTTAAAACACAGAATGCTTTGAAGGATGACTTACAAAGCAAACTCCATGAATGTCACACTCAGCTGCATGGCCATTGCACTTGCAGGGTTGACAAATACCTCCAAAGAGTATTCCATCCACACGGTAGTACCCAGGGAGACAGGACTGAAAAGAAATGAAGGGAGAAAAAGTAGTAGTATTATGTGTGCTTAAAGTACACATCAAAATATGTTCAAAGAGTGCACTTCCGACCACCCACCATCCAACCCATTCACACTGTGATAAATGAATGCTCTTTCAATCCTATTGATGTCACTGTAGCTCTTTTCTGGTGGTTGTTTTTTACTTGCACTGGATAAAGGGGATAAGAATTAGCTCCATAAAACTTCGATTCATCCCTTTGCTCCCTTGAGGCATGAAAGTTAACTTTTGTGTGGTTTAATATGTGAAATTCCTTACTATGGGACAACAGAAGAGACGGTCTACCACCTCTTCAGAATCATTAACAACGCTATAACATAAGGCTTCATACTGAGATTATTTGTAAAAATAATTCCTGCTATTCTGCAGTGAGACTGTGCCTCTCTAAATCTTCTATTCACAGATACACAAGACACCACCTTGCACAGTGCATTTCACCCTTGTGGGTTCTTCCAAAAGCTAGCATTCCTCCCTGCTAAGGTTCCTTATTGCCTCCATAAACTTAATGACACATAACAGAAATAAACTGAACATGATCCAGATCCAGAAAAAGTACTATTAATGAGTAAGGTAAGCTCAAAACAGCTTCACAGATCTTTTGCAGCTGCTCCCTCTGCAACACTGATATTCTGAAGTGCATTATCATTTTTTAGTGCCAGGAAAAAGAAGAAGGAAGTTTAAAATCCCATTTAGAGTATCAGAGAGAAAATATCTACAGGACTGTGTAAAGTACAGTAGGCAGCAATTTACTACAGAACATTTATTTTAATGGCAGTATAATTAGAGGCAGTCTGCCTTTAATACCTAGATCCTTTTCAACAGGAGATAATTTTGCACACATAAAACACTGTAAGAGGTTACCTCACAGGATATTCCTGTGTAACCCTGAGGACATTCACAGAATTCCACATCTGGTGCTGAAGAAAGATCTATAACATTTGCACTTGCAGTATCCAGGGTCACAGAGTCCAGCCTAGGGTCAAGCAGGAAAACATCACTTATTTCCTCAAATTTGATTTTCAACAGCTTACTTCTGGGGAGGTAACACCACTGAGTGCTGCTCCCTAGCAGGAACAACTGAGGAACAGGCACAAATCTCTTCTGTAAAACATCTGTGATTGTACTATAATCACAGCATTTGCAGTCCTGGGAGTAGACATGCCCTCCTCCTGTTATAATTATTGTCACTAGAAGAGACAATCTTCTCAGCCACAAGTTACATTTTTGTAAGAAATCTTTACAAACATTACATAAAGATGAACACACTATCCCTAAATGATTTCACCAGAGTTGTGTGGGTGCACAAAGCAAATTTGGTACCTATTTTATTGACATGAAATGCTACCAAATGACAGAATATTCACAGAATATTTTGAGTTGAAAGGGATCATCAAGTCCAACTCTTATGTAAATGGCCCATATGAGGATTTGAATCCATAACCTTGGTGGTATTAGCACCATGCTCTAACTAGGGAATGAGGAAGAAAGGCTGTCAGTGAGTCTAAGGAAATTAAGTAAGTAAATGATGAAGCTGATTCCCTCAAGAGCAATACAACTTTATTCCTGTGTCTTGGAGAACAGGTAAAACAAAGATCTATAAGGTCTGACACAGATACCACCAGTGCTGGATTGAGACTATGGAATGATCAGCTAAACCACTCCATCTTAATTTTCCTATTAAGCACTCTCTTAGAGATGATTATCAATAACATCCACAAACAAACACCAAAAGAAATTACAATCAATGACTTTATTGACAGGTTTTCAATAGTCAGTGATGGATTAATTTGCCACATACCCAAATAAGCATATTGCAGAGAGTTCTGGAGGTATTTCCTTCTAAAAAAAGCAGCCATTGTAATAAGACTTTTATGCAGTATTCCTTTAAAGCAGAAGACAACATTTCTGCTATCAGATATCTTTAAAATCAAATATCCCTTACCACACAATCCATATGACTGTGTTTTGGGGAAAAAGACTGGTCCTAAGAAAATTCGATAAACAACATTTTTTCTAGAAACTATTAACATTAAACTTCAGGAATACTGCCACTAAGTATCATGATTCATATGCAGAAAGCTAATAGAAGCATATAGACTAACTTGAATATTTTATCTCACTTACCTGTACACAGCCTTTTTGGCAACGTTGTAGTTGGCCCTGATTAGAAGATGGGTCACATTTGCCAGAACAGTCATCAGCATTTCCCGGTCTATTGCTTTTTTTGTATTGAACTCGATGAAATTCTCTGATACAAATCTCACTGAATTAGAATACTCCTCATATGGCTGTAATGACAAGCCTGCTGCTCTTGTACTCAGAATCTGCCCATTACCCTGAAATCGAAGGACAAGAGAAAATATTTTTCGTATTTGCATGTAAATTTTATTAAGCAATAACATTTAGTGCCAAATACACATCCACATAACACAGAGAAAAGGCAATCAAAATAAATTCCTTGCATTAAGAAAAAGTAAGAGGTCAATATTTTCTATGGCTTCAAGGAAAACCGCAATCCAACTCTCTCTCAGTTCAGAGACTTCAGAATTCTTTTGTAAAAGAATGAACTGAATTGCAAAAATCAAACCCCTCTACAAAACAGAATATCCTCTCTCCTTTGTTCTATTGCCAAGTACATATTAAAAAATAATGGGTTTGGAGATTACTGGATTCAATATAGAGCCTTAATTTTTAACTGCAGCATAAATCTAGAAAAGAAAGCAATCAGCAAAACACTCACCTGTTTCATAAGCCTAAGTCTTTCCAGTTTATTGCAGTTTGTTTTGTAAACACAGCTTTGTAATTTTGTTAAAAAGCAACTCAGTCATACACCCATAAATTAAATTCTAGGTATTTAGCATTTAAAACTAGTATTGTACACCCACAATTTCAGACAAATGGGTCAGAAAACCAGAGAAATGAGTAGTAATAAACTCCTGATAGTGACTTTTAAGGGACTTAAAACTGACAAAACTACTACTATAGAAATATTATTTTTCAACCCCTTCATAGATTCTTAATAATGTCTGAAAAAAATCCACCTGAACGATGACATCCACACTAGACACAATATCACTGTCCACACTCTCCATTGGAATGTCATATGATACTGTGTACTTCAAGTCTCCACCAAAAGCTGTGAGCTGAAATGACAAAGAGCAAAGCCTTAACAACACGATAACCTGCAGCCAACACAAAGACATCACATGGGTCAGCACAATGCCCAAATTATAAGACAATTGTAGGCTTACAAATACAGCTTTACAGGAAAAGCTTAACTTGCCATGAGTGTCAGCACAGGGACAAGAGTGGGCTTGTTGCTGTGCAGGTGGTGAGAGCTAGCTCAAGGCTCTACAGATGATTCAGATAAGTGCCCTCATTCAGTGAAACACTAACAGGACTCTGAACAGACAGCAGAGGTGTACACTATCAGCCTAGCAGTTGGGTGTTGCAGCATGTTGGGAGTTTTTCACATTCCATATTCCACCTTCAAGGGTCCTTAGCCCCACAGCTGCTGCTGACTATTTCAAAGTAAGTTAACCAACAGTTAGACCTATATTAAATGAGTAAGAAAACAGAATTTGAGTGAGTGTTGCCCTGTGCAAAAACTGCTGCAAATGTTACACTTCTTACACTTGTTTTCATTTACTGTGTCACTATACTAATAATAAACAAGGCTGCATGGACAGAGAGAGAGGACTAAAAATAACTACAGGTAAGGCTGCAAGGTTCCCTTCTGCTCAGTGGTGGTGAGGCCACAGCTGGAATCCTGACTCCAGTTCTGGGCCTCGCAGTACAAGAGAGGTGGACATACTGGAAAGAGTCCAGTAAAGGGCCACTAAAATGGTTAAGAGCCTGAAGCATCTTTCATATGAGGAAAGACCAAGAGTAGCAGGACTATCCAGCCTACAAAAGGCTCAGACACACCTTACCAATATATACAAACAACTTAAGAGAGGGCGCAAAGAGGCTAGAGCTGGCCTATTTTCAGTGGTGCCCAGTACCAAAGAAAGAGGCAATGACCACAACCTGAAATAGAGGAGGTTGCTGCTGAACATCAGGAAACACTTATTGTGAGGGAACCCAAGCAGTGGCACAGGTTGTTCAGAGAGGTTGTGGAGTCTCCATCCTTGGAGATACTCAGAAGCAATGACATGGCACTGGGTAACCTGCTCTAGGTGACCCTTCCAACCTCAACTATTCTGTGCTTCTGCTGCAAAAACAAGGACATCCAGAGCTTTAGCTAGTAAACAGGGTAAAAATTAAAGACTGGTTAGCTAGAAACAGAAGATGACTTAGAAGCAGGTAAGAGATTTTAATTGTCCCATCTACTGTTATCGGACAAGGCATGGAGGGTATAAGTTTTGGGATAGGAATAAAGTCTATGGGAAATGTAAGCATGCAAGTCAGTAACAGTCAAGAGAGCTTATATTGTGTCAAGGATACGCAGAGAAGGAAGTGGGGAGATGTGTGAACTCGAACAGCAAAAAGAGGATACTGGGAATGTCTGCACAGGAACATTTCTGATTTAAAAAACAGAGATACAGTGAGAAGTTTGGTAATACTGGGGTTTATGTGTAATCTTTAATTACAAAAGGCATATATTCAGAGCAACAGTTTACAGTTAAGACAGACAAACTATGAAGGAGTTTTGACTTCTTAGCTGAGTACTTACTTTATTTCCTAGATATGCCTCAGGTGCTGACCAGTAATAAGTGTGTTTCAGTACTTTCACAGCCTCAGTGTTGTTAATACTTATTTGACGGGGTCCATCAACTGGGCTTCGCTGAGGTTGCACACTCCTTGCTTTGTACAGATCAGTAACAAGCCATCCAGTCATGTCTGAAATCTACAAGGAAGAGTAATAATATTATTGGAAGTCAGGCAGCTGTGTCACTGACAAAGCATTCACCTCTTCCTAGATATTCATCCAAACTGATGGATCTAGAACACTTCCTTTAGCCAAGTCTGACACTCAATACATGCAAATATGCCATTTCTGACTAGGATAGTCTCCACCTATCTATTAGATAGGAGCAAAAATATGAGTGTGATTTTCATCCTTCCAACAAAATTATGAGTTCCCTGAGACAGAAACACAGAACTTCAAAGGTTTCAGGGCCTATTGTCCCCATTTATAGACAGGGTTGAGCTGAAGGAAAGCAAAAACTACAGTTCCAGAAGAGGGAGCAAGATGAGAGAGCTTTGTTCTTCTCACAGAAAGAGTTTTATGCAATCACTTTAGAATTTCAGTCAATTTGATGTGTTTCCCTCCCTTTTTATTGGCACACCAAATAGGAGACCAAAGCGTGGCTAGCTCTGCAAAGATACTTAAGGAATTTGGTGGGAAAAGCATGGCCCCAAAGCCCCATAACTCAAGAACCATCTATTCAGAAGACAGTGATATTTATAAACACTGTTTGTTAAGGAAAAGCATTGGCCATATTGCCAGAGGTCCAATAGTTTTGTCCAATAGGTATGAGAGCAAGGAAACAGGTTTGGGTTCATCTCTTCAGTATGAAAAAAAACCTTTTAACTGAGAAAGAAAATTGTTTTCCCAGTGCATCATTGGATTATTATTATATTATTATTATTGCATTATTATTATACTACCCAATGCTTTTGATATTTCTGCAAGCCAGCGGGGCCAAAGCCTGCACTGGGTTGACTTTCTGACTACCTCACAGCTGCCCAGTGACAATGAAAATCCATTCCTCTGTAAGGAGACACATACCAGAATTTGCAGTTAACTTGGGCACGTGTCAAAGAGAAATATAGTATATTTTGCTGCTGTCTGAGAAAGAATATTAGGTCATGGACATAACATATAAATACCTGACTGATGGGCCATGTAAGACTGTCACAGACATCAGAAACACCAAAGCAGAAACACTCTGTGCAGCCCTGAGGATTTCTTTCTTGCAAATTGTAGAATCCTGGTTTACAGAGATCACAGTTTTCACCTTCTACATTTTCCTGTCAAAGGCATATAACATTTGGTTCACATCAGCATTATTATGGTAACAAATACCATGGATTAGGTGGGATTTAGGCATAACAACATTCAGAAGGTTATAAAAGAAAACACATTTCAGCACAGCAGGATTATTGAATAAGACTCAGAGCTTAAAACTGAAACTGATTGGAAAAATTCATCAGAATTTGCCAGTTCATCAAAATCTAAACAAGCCCTGGCAAGGGTTCTGTTGCAGCAAAATTTCTGGGCACTATACACGGGCAGGATTTGAAAAGCTTCTGCCAGCTTTCCAGTCTACTTCTCTTGTAGCTTGTAGATTTTGTAGATTGCTCTGGAGAGCATTCTCATGTTTTCTGAATCCAGATGGATTACCATTCAGATACCTCACGAGATAGAATCCAGAAATGTCACCTTTAAGACCAGGCTCTTGGAGCTACCACAGCCAGCTTCAAGATAACAGTTTCTCAACCATCTCTCAAAATTTACACTGTGAACCCCATTACTACTGCCACCTCTTCCTGGAAGAACACCACTCATGATAGCTCACAACTCCTCCTCCAATTATGCTCTGGCTAAGGTCCAGAAACTCCTACTCCAGAAGTAAGCAGAGGTACTCCACTCCTTTAGCTCCTTTCACTGGTCTTCTGCCATGCAAATTGGGTAGTTCGGAGCATACAGCTACAAACCTCTTTCAATGCAGAATTTACAGGGGAAAAAAAAAACAAAATAGTGTACCCAATATTTTTTTATTGTAAAATTTGTGGCTATCTCTTCAAAAGTTTAGACAACTGCTGCTGACAAACAAACCATCAGAGGAAATATTTAATACCCACAAAGCTGTGTAAATAGCAGATCTCCATGGGCATTCCCACACAGCAAGATACAGAACATTTCCTATTGCCAGGGACAAGATTCTGATAATGTCCTAGCTTCATATCAGGACAAGACCTGGACAGACACCACTCTCCAATCTCAACCTTTGGTTTCCACTGCAGGAAAACACTACAAAGGCAAAGAGAACTTTACAGTAGACCTGACAAAGCTCCCTGATACATGGGGTTAGGACCCTAAGACTGCAAAGCATAGGGTGAAGCACAACTGCCTTCCTGTTTTGAGGAGGTCTGTAGAGCTCTGCATTGCCATGTGAAGTGCAAAGCCTGTAGACCAAATTCTGCCTTCAGAAGCAGTTACCAGGGCATCTTCACTTCAGACACAACAATCCCTCCAGACTGCAGACTTACATCAGATTTGGTCCTATGGAGCAAATTTCAGGCTTACCAGACACAAATCTGACAATTTCAAGTGCCTTTTCTTCTGAAACAGTGTTTGGCATGTCAAGTTTACATAACACCTCTCTAGACAGGCAGGTCATGTGTTTTTGTAAGCAAAGTACAACCTGTGTTTGCAAAGCATATTTAAAATGTATGACCTCCTGTTCTGATTCAAAGCTTGAGGCTGGCTGCTTCTATTTGTTCACATGCAAATTTGGGGAATTTCTCAGGCAAAGTGGCCCCATAGATAATGAGATCTTAAAATCTTGGATTTTTACAGAAATAGTACTTGTATGCTCTTTTCAGCTTTTTTATTTCTCAGTCTTCAGGATGCATTTGGATCACACATTTCACTGTCTCTTTAGCATTATTAGACAGAAGTTAATTATCTCCTAATGAAAAATAAAAATCTTACCCAATGACTAGACCTCAAGAGCTGTTTCAGGAAAGACCAAATATTGCAAAATGCACCATATAAAAAAGAATAGCTTTTCCTACTGTGTTTACAGAGTCTGCAAAGGCTTAGAAAGCCTGTCTCCTTTGTTTGGCATCTGGAGTGCACAACTTTTCTCCTTTCATCTCCATAAGTGGTCTGCTGGCTGGTGACACTCTGTGATCTGGCCTAAAAATTCTGTATGCCAGGCTCATGCCCACTTCAGCAGCATTGAAAAGGGGCAGTTTCTAGTCCAGTTTATACCAAAGTTTTCACTAGTTAGCTGCATTGGCTGATACAGCATTATCCTAGCTCAGAATCAGGAATTTATCTCGTTTTCTGTATTTAAACTGGCAATTGGAGCAATTTCATTTTTCCAGACTCTTGTTATTAATAAAGGTTTGATATCTTGGATCAGATAAATTATGCAAAAGGACTAAATTTTCAGAAGAATTGTCAAACAAACCATGTTATCTTTGGCTCCTGTTCACTATGATATTTGGCAACAAATAAATAAACTACTAGCTAACATTTGGTTCAGAAAATTAAGTAACTTCTTTAAATATTAAAACAGTTTTGTAATAAAATTCAGTGGAATCTACAGCTGCAAGACATTTTAAGAGGTTTGGATATTTACCAAAAAATAAAATCCTGGAAAACTGCTCTCTTTTTAAACATTTTTACAGTTTATATTTTGTAATTGAATAATTAAATCATATTTCATACATATGTCTTAGTGCAAGTGTTCCAATAGGTCTTTCCAAATGCCTGCTGTTTCTTCACACAAAGCAGATGTTTTAAACACAACATTTGTTTACAAGCAATCAGTGACTTTGAAGAGAAATATCAACTCATTCCTAAAACCAAACCCAGCTAGGCATACTCACTCTCTGTGACTGCCTCACACATGTACAGGTTTTATTTCATTTTATGTCAGTTTGGCCCGTTATTATTTAGAATGATGTCTCAGTAACATACGGAACTACTCAACACAAATTACTATATTTTTCAGTACAGGGAATAATTAGTAGTTTTAATTTCTAGGCTGTCAGGTGTACATCAGGTTACTTCTTAAAAAGCAAGTGATTCCCCCAGTTAATGAAGTAATTTCACTATTAAAAAGGAGTTTATAAACCGATGCACAGACTCAGTTTTGAACAGAAATGGCAGTTGAGTACTCACTTTGCAAAGACAAGGTTCTGTGCACGGATCTTCATTAATGCTGCCAGTCAGGCTGCAGTTACAGCGCAGGCAATTTGGGTAGCCTCGATACCCAAATGCACAATGATCACATTTTTCTCCTGCATAACCTTCTCTGCACTGACATTGACCCGGCCAAGTCCCTTGAATAGCAAAATTAGAGAAAAAAAAACTAAATCAGAGCAGGCAATAGGCTGGATTCAAGATGTCTCAGAGGGTACAAATAATTTAGCATTCCTTTTTTATTACACTCCATGTTATACTCCACACAGATACTTGGCACAAGGTCAGTCTCACCCTCTATTTTTCATGTTTAAAATACCAGATGCACAGAAACTGCAGCAAAACGGATTTTGTGACAGCAGTAGCAGCATTCACAAACAGCAGTGTTAGATCTCAACACTTCCCATCGTTTTACACAGTAGGACACCACAAACCTCACATAGGAGAACACGTCCAGGGATCTGACATACCTTAAAATCATAAAACTATGTTATGCCTCAGCCTCACCTTCCCAAAGATTTACCCATGTTTTGAAGTGGGACCTAAAAGGCAGCCATTCAAATTATATAGTGTTCCCTCGGACTTTAATGACCACAAATCCAGCCAGATTTGAAGTTAAGGGAAAAGGCACTTCCAGCTTCCTTACCACGCCGAGAGTCGGAATGGTGCTCATCTTTAACACAGACAGAACTCAGAGAGCCAAACGGGTCGCAGTCACAGGGATAGCAGGGGTGATCCTCATAGGGAGAAACCTATAAAATAAAAGTTCTCTGTCAAATTCTCAAATTATTAACTGGGAAAAAGTAAAGTTACATCTGTTTCCTGCCTTCAGTCACCAAAACCAAAACAAATAAAGACTGGAAAAAGATAATATGGGGCAATAGATAAAGGGACTAGTCTAACATTAGCAAGCAGAAGGATCAGAGGATTGCAGCCTAGAAAAAACTTAAATGTGAGAACAAAACTTGATCTTCAATAGCACATAGATATAGTAACTGCTAATGGCTGGAAGCTGAAGTCTGACACATTCAGCATAAATAGACATTTTTTTAAAGTAACAGCAATTAACTACCGTGAAGATTTGCCAAAAGATATGGAAATGTTTAAGACAAGAGTGGATGCTTTTTGCGTAGATATTCTGATTCAAAGAGGAAGGAAATTAAAGAAATTCTTGGCTCTGTGTTCAATGGAAGGACAACTTATCTATTAATAAAGACTCATTCTTACTTTATGATCTATAAATCTTTGAAATATAAGGCAGTGCAAACCATATGGCAAGATTTTAATTTTTGCAGGGAAAATTGTCCTTTGAGGTATTTCAGCTGTAAAACAAACCAGTAATGACCTCTAGATGCACAAATTAAAGAAATTCTTGGCTCTGTGTTCAATGGAAGGACAACTTATCTATTAATAAAGACTCATTCTTACTTTATGATCTATAAATCTTTGAAATATAAGGCAGTGCAAACCATATGGCAAGATTTTAATTTTTGCAGGGAAAATTGTCCTTTGAGGTATTTCAGCTGTAAAACAAACCAGTAATGACCTCTAGATGCACATCTAATAGCTATGACTTGATTGAACACCTCTCTTCAATGCTTCTTACAGCAACTCAAATTTACTTTTTTTGATGAGCTGTACCTGCTCTCTAGCCATACTCCTATGGACTCACCCCTGCTCTCTGCACCAATTCATGCCGGATTTTAAAGTATGGATTTTTCAAATTATGTATGAACCTAGAATTGTTGAACTGCAAAATAACACTGCAGTTACACGCAATCTTAAGTTACATTAAGTTCATATGTTTAACTCTGCCAGCCACCTCTTAACAAATGTCTTGTAGAGTTTATGCCCTTTTCCCAAAGAGTGACAATGGAAGGCACACTGAGAGAGCATAAGCTCTACAACAATCATATCAAGAAAAGCACTTGTTGCAACATCTCATGAGCCAAAGACTCTGATCTTCGAGCCAGGTCCTTTTTAACACTGGTTGAAATGGGATGATACAGGATGGTACACAATTTTGGCACTTTTGAAGATAGTGAAGCTTTAGTACTGGCACTTTTTAGAGCTTTACCCACAGGAGAAATGGGTTTCCTATCAGAACATGTACATTTCCACTCTAGGAAATCAAGTTTCATCTTCACTTATAATTTTCTTCTTCTTAAACAGCTTGACCTGCCCTCCCACACAACTGGACGAGCATTTCGTTTTTTTCTGAAACTTATGGCATTATGTAATCTACAAAAAAAACCCTCTATAGCTCTTAGTTATTTTGCAACTGATTAAAAACCAATATATTAATCACAATCAGCTGAATTAGACATGGTATCATGCTGTAATTCACCAAAACATTAGCATGGTATTTTCTAAATCTTACTTTGTGTGGTCTAAAATATCCATCAGTACACATTTCACAGTTGATCCCAGTTGTATGTTGAGTACAGTTTAAACACACACCACCTCCTATATACTGGCCGTGAATATCCATGCTCCTTTTCTGATCTGCAATAGTCTGGTTGTAATAACAATCTTCTGCTTTGTTATGACAGTTGCATTCTGAGAAGAAATGGAAAAGAAATCAATTTTTTTCTTATTTACACTGTGTAACATTTCCCATAATACTGACATTTTTCAAAGTTGAAAATGTAATGTAAGTAGAAGAGCCTATCAATCGACCTCAAAAGTGTGCTTTTTCTGTTTAACCATGCCATGAGCTTCATCAGATTTAACTATATTTCTTGGCAAGTAAGCAAATTTCAAAACCACTGGTATCACTCTAACAGCACTGTTTTTAGCAGTATCCTGCATATCCTACTAATTGTTCCTTCTTTTTTTGTCCTCTGCCTTATTGTTCTCTTATTTGTACTATAGACAAAGTCTGTGAAGTCAACACAGAAGTACATAAGTATAAATTTTGTTTAGAGGATACTACAGTCGAAACTGTCATAAGCAACTGCTTTCCAAAGAGTGATAGTATGACTTGTGCAGACTTCAACTAAAAAGACTACTTCTCCATCTAGAACTTTAAATTTTGTCTAATAGGCTCTTATTTGTCTGCAGCTCGTGCCATGCATTAGTAACGTGAAGTGAGAAAATGCACCAACTAGCAACACACTCAGCCATACTGGCACAGCCTAAGTCAATCTATCAGAGAGTCTGAAGTATAATTGGCCAATAAGGAGGTTCTTTCAAAACATTTGTTTTCAGAAAAAAGTTCCTCATCTGAAAAAATTTATGATCAATCTATGAAATTTGCATTTCAAGTAGCGAACAAAATGATTGATGCAAATCTGATTGTTTCCACAAGAGCACAATAAATCCTCAAGTCCCTTTGAAAAAGAGACTCTGGAAGCTATACTACACAACTCCAAGGAGTCACACTGAACAGATTATTTAAAACCATCTCAACAGCTTTGATTAGAAGTAGATTCTCTACCTTTGAACAATCCCATAAAGACACTTACTAGTTTGTGGATTTTTCTGGGGAAATAGTACAGATGAAAGAAACCCCAAACAAGAAAATAGTACGTCTTCATGAAAGTATCCAAATGCCTGTGCATACTTACTCTCACATTTGTTCCCAGCAGAAAGGGTTCCTGGTCTCCATGGTTTCTGGTGGTAGCCTGGACAGCACTTGTTACAGCTCTCTCCACACGTGTTGTGTTCACACTGGCACTGCAATTTCTAAGAATAAAATATTAACTTTCTTGAAATATTTTTAAATGGATAATTTAATCGATTTTGCCAAAAGTCTGCCCACTATCAGCCTTACTCCTAAAAATGGCATGATGCACAAATACCCCACAATCAGCACTGGACTGCTCCACCATGGTACATCAGCTACTAGGAAATAGCCTTTCCAGAACAGGAGGGGCAAATCTCCTGTGCTGCAGGACAGACTATGTCTAGTGATCCTTGAATTGTTTAAATTTAATGCCAAGAAAGAAGAGTTTACTTCAAGAAAGTTACACTATAAAACCCACACATGCCTGCTCTGAAAAAAAGAAAAATATAGTAAATAATCTGTACTCTTCATAAGATCTCTTTTAGCTTCCTCTTTCTCATTCTCCTTAGGAACTTTTCTATTTTAATTGGAAAAGTTGTTTTGAGAAAACAATGAGATTAAGAATACCTTTGTGATTTCATCCAGAGGGCAGCTTCGAGCATGGCCATAACAAATACACATGCCACCAACAGAAATGTCCTTTATTGAATAGTAGTACTACAAAAAAATGAAGTTGAGAAAGGTATGAATAAAAGATATTTACATGTATTTACATATTCCTGCTCTACTCTGCAAAAAAAAAAAAAAGCCAACACTCAACTACTCTGTAACTTGAAAAATTAAAAAAAAAATAAACTGAAAATATTTTCCATTTGGGGAAACCTTCAATTATTGCATTTTTTATTTTTCCCATGTTTTTCTTTATTGGTACAAAACAGTAAGTGACTTTTAACTTTTAAGTATGTTAAATACTTCAGCTACAGGAAAGACCACCAAATGTGACCTCAGCCAAAATGTACTTGCAGAAAAAAAAAATCCTTTTTTCACTTTTTAAGAATCCATAAAGCATAAAAAATTGCTTTATAAAAGATTTTAGTGTTGGTTTGGGGACTAAGAGTATGCTTTCTTAAAGTGGGAACTCTCCCTCCCTTAAAACCACTTTGCACACTGACTTCCAGACCAGCTCTTTGCTACTACTGTGCAGCCAGTCAAATACTCTATCCAAACTCTTAGTTTAAAAATTGTGGATACAGCAGAATACTATCCATTAATATTGCCAGGTGGTGAGCAAAACCAACATAAATAAGGAAAGGATTTAATTTGCAAGGCAAAGAAGAGGCAGGAAATGACCATCTGGGTTCCATTACAGCTGCAGTATCAACATGGTTGGCCTGTTTGTATCCTGGGAAGTATGTACTAGAGGGGAATGAAAAGGAAACTTTTTTTGAGGATACTTCTAAGGGAAGAGTTCAGTGCTCTCAGACCTAGCAACCCTAATGTCAGCTGGTTCAGGAAGAGGAGGTAGCCCTGGGTGGTCAGACATGCTGACTCCTGGACTCTTATTTCTTTGAAGGCTCCTTGAGTTGGAGCAAAGTATCTTCTTTGATTTCATACTTATTTTTATGGTTTAAAATCTCTTATGTTCAGTATTTTGGGAGGATTTTTAATGTTATGGGCTTGAACTACAAAAACCATTCAGGGACTTATCATGAAGAGTACGTCCCTAACTATAAAGAAGGAGGTTCAGACTGAGAAAGGAGGACAAAAGTAGAATTTAATTTCCCACTGCATTCCCTGCTTCATCTCCTCTGTCTTATTTTCTGACAGTGTATGGCTCACAGCAGCTGTGTGCAGCTTGAAGTTGAACGAGAAAGCAGTGATAATCAAATGCTACAGACAGACATAAATAAAAAGAACACAGAAATAAAGGTGCTGTTGAACACTCAGAATATGAATTGGCCATTTTTCAAGACTGTGTACAGAATGTAATAGGTATCAACAACCATAGCAAAATCTTCAAAGCCAATAAAAACAGCATCCAGAAAGCTGGAAGTCGTTATCTTTGTGGTAGCTTGTTGCACAACAAAGTGAGACTTGAGGTGAGACATCAGATGTGGGAACCCTGGCCAATATGTGTAGTTTTTCATGCAAAACTGCACTAAGCAGTGGCAGGTGGAGAACTACTAAGCCCTGGATTGCACACTGCGTATGTTACAAAACCAGTGGCAATGCTTGTCCTCCAAATTCTTGTTTCCCAGCTGTATGTTTGCATGCTTCCATGTCAAACCTTTATTTTTGGGGCGTATGTCTTGATATGCCAATATCATCATTAGATCTAAATATCAATCAGTCTGCCTTATGGGAACATCTCACCTGCTCAGGCCATGCATTTCCCTACTGCCAGCAAGGCACAGCTGCAGCAGCTGTCCAATACTCTGCTCCTGCAGTCTCCCTGCTAGCAATTCCCATGTCAGACAGAAAATGCAAAACATCCAGATTTCATACTTTAAAATGCTACAGTTGAATGGGCACCTCCATGATAACAGTGGGGCTGCCTTGAAAGTACCCATTAAGCCCTGACCAAATTCCAAGCTCTTTTCTGCTTTCTGTGCAAGGATTATCTCTATTAGAGAGGCCACAAACTGCAAGAATCCTGTTGCTGCACAAGGAAGAGCTGCCTGCAGATGTTATTCAGGAAAAACGGCTACAAAGAAAGGGAAAGAGGAAACATTTCGTGTTCTCCTGTCCTCATCAGAAAGCCTACCTTCATAGAGAAACTCGAAGTCTCTGAAGTGTTAACCTATGAGTCTTGGTCAAATTAAGATGGTCAAAAAGGCAAGATACAAAGCAGAAATCTTGAAGAACTGTTAGTGAATGTAGACTTCCAATACTGAATTTATGTGAGAATCTGAAGGAGTCAGCCTAAGTGCTGGGGGCCTCAGTTTCCCCAGTTTCAATATCAAATCTGGAAATCAGTTGATACTGTCAGAATTCTATACAAACATTAATTCACGGGCTCTAAAACAATTGATTATAACAGCCTGTAAAAAATGAAGAAAATCCTTATAAGACATGAAAATTCACAATAGCTATGTTTTCAAATAATTATATTTATGAACCACAGCACTGGGTCCTGAGATCCATGATACACCACAAAAGGTACTGCAGTGGCATCAAGACCAGCCTCAAGTGGCATTTCCATCAGCCAAACCATATTTTGTATTTTGATGATAAAGCATTATAAGATTATAAACACTGTTCCTAGCATAAATCATTTACACAAACAAATAAAAATAAAACATATAAAAACAATACCAAAAAGTTTTTTCTCAGAGTTGTTTATGACAAGATATTGTTGGTGGTGGTGACAAAAGGAAGGCAAAAATTATTTAACAACTTCTCAAAGCCACTCTGTGAATGGCAAGGATTAAGTACTTCCTCTTTCTCAAAGAGGTCAGAACAGACTCTCCCATCAGGCTACAGTGAATAGCATTTGTGAACAATCAGCTTACCCTTCTGGTAACAATGGGGTCTAGTTCCTTAGGATCATTATGGCTGAGAGTCATGAGGTCAGCATTCAGGGTTCTAATACGCTGCAGTCGCAGGCGAATGTATCGAGCAGAAGTAAATTCCAACAGCTTCTGTGAAGGGTCATCAGCGCTGGGCCTGCCATTGATCAGTGATGTGTGAATCTACAAAGAAAGGCTGCCTTAATCACAAACACAACTGCGATTCATTTACCACAACAAATATCAGTCTGCGAATCAAAGCCACAGGATTTAGCTTGTTCAACAACTCAGGATGGTGACATGTTAAACTACGTGAGAGTTCTTTTTATTTCTCCACTGTCAGTCTTCAGGTAAAATTCCTGCTTCCTGATTCACACTGTTCTGAAATCACCATTATCAGCTCATCATAGTCCCAAGTCTCCTGGGCTTTTGTGGAGATAGCATAAGGAGAACAACCAAGGTTAAGTACAAAGGTGAGTCCCTAGTTCCTGCAGTCTTCCTTCCTCTCCCACAATGCGATGGAATATGTAACTCTGGCCAGAAGCTCAGTTTTGTCTTTACAGATTTCTTCTCTGTAAATAGAAAGATCTTATTACAAAGCATAATCTGGTCTACATCCACAATCTGGGGTCACTAATCCTACATCTAGCAGTGACAGGGCTGCACAATCAGCAAGGAGAACTCAGTGATAAGAGAATGCAGTGGGAAGCCACCACACAGATGACAACTGAAAGCAAGGGGCTGCCATCACAAACCCACTCATCTGACCTACATCTCAGTTGCACAATTCCAGTCGGCCCCACTAAAATGACTTTTGGTATCAAGCTGAACAGCTTTTTCTGGCAACAGCCCCTTTCCTTTTTTCCAAAGCTACTTAGGAACACACAAGGATAAAATCTTCTATGACCACACAGTTCCTGCTCCATTTTATGTAAGAAACAGAAAAGCAAGACCCTCCCATACAAGCAAGAAGCAAATGTTCAACAGTTCACCTGTTGTCCATAACAAAGGGCTTGTCAATATTTTGGGCTTGTCAGCTGCATTTCAGAGTGCATGACATATTCTCATCTATGAAGAGCAATTTTTTCCCATATACTGCTTCTGAATTTATAATTTGAACTTTGTCCAGCACTGTCAAATTGTTCCCCTGAAAATATTCCTACATGTTAAAGATTTTTTTAATATTATTTTTTAAAACATCTTAATTCTGTAGTGGAGTTAGGGGCTCCCTAGAGAGCAACTGTGTTATTTTAAAGACATACAAACAGAGACTTTTAATGGAAGTAATATTCCCAAAATCATAATTTTGACATTTGTTGGTTAGCACCATTCCTTCTTAATATTCTAACGTTCTGTGTTCAAAGACTTCCAGTTTTCTGATAGCCCATCCATTTTCCAACTGCAGACTAACAGTTATGAAAACCAAAACATTTTCCAGGTCTGATCCTGCAAATTAGCACCATTTATATAATACTCAGCTCTCACAGAAATACAGAGAATTATTCTAGTCCATTTCCTATGCTAAAGCAGGATTTATTAGAGTTTTGTTAAATGTTTGACCAATCTGTTTTTGAAGACCAGTGTTGGTGCTGACTTTACAATTCTCCAAGGCAATGTAATCCAGGCCTTTCCAGCTTTATTGTTAGAAATGCTCCTAATCTCTAAACCATGTTTTCCCTTGTTGCAATTTCAGAACCCTTCTTGGATCCTGATACAGACATGCAGAAGAGATTTTTCCTCCTTGTACCCACATTTTATGCAGCTGAGGACTGAACATGGCCACCACATCTCAGTCTGTTCTCTTTAAGCAAATTGGTTGTGACATATTAATTCAGAAGTCATGTTTTCTGCTGGGAATTACAAGGCAGACTTGTTGGTCAAAGATTCAAGTATCACTGTACTCTTTTTACTGAAAAAAATTAACATAAATATACTCAACTATAGACAAAAACAAATTCAGCATGAAGCACCACATCCTACTGTCATTTACCTTTCAGTACAGATGTAGAATTTGCTGGGCTCCCTGCAATCCTTTGATTTCCCCAGCAAAGAGAGGAGGAGCCAGCCATGGCACTGGAATTTCTAACACACTGTGCTTGGTTTTTATCACCAGAGATTTAAAGATCCAGAAAAGCCTGTCACAACCAATTGGCCTTACCTCCCATGTGTCACATGCCACTTCATTTTACACACTCTTTCCTGCCTAATATATACTCTCACTACTCATAAGTAGTGCTTTCAAATGATGAAATGTAAAACATGACTCACTTTTTTACTCTAAAGTTAAAAGCTTGAACAGTAGGAATTCTACTGTCTAGAAACTCTACTAGTAGAAATTCTGTAATATACTTAAATCTCTATAAAGACTGTAGAGGAATCTTTCCAAGCAGAAGAAGGGAGAAACAGTAGGGATATTGACTAAGGTACTAAAGAAGAAATATCATGATTCTCCTTGCACACTGCTAAATTTGGCTAATACATTGCTTATATAAGCTTATACACCCTGATATTTCTGTATTATGTATTTTTGCTTAATTGTAATAATAATAAGCCAAAAATGGTCTTCATAATTCAAGACCGGTTCAAACAACTGCAGCTTAAGCCATGCAATTCATCATGAGTCCTAAATCGATTATGTAAATTGCTGGAAGCAGATCTCCAAGCAGTACAAATCAGGTAAACAACAGAATTTACAGTTGAGCAGCAAAATCTCTTCAAACCTGTGAAAAATCTAGCAGCTAAACTGGCAAAATATGTTATTGATGACATTCATATTTAGATATGTGGTCCTTTTACCCTAACAGTTATTTCACACCAAGACTCTCCAAGCTGACGGCAGAGAACTGGGATGCTAACATGCTGGATACAAGGCAGGCACATACAGAGATCATCCTGCAGGATTCAAACAGTTGAATAGATTGGCCAGAACAAATTACAAGTCCCTAAATAAATATATTTTCAAAACAGTTCCAAGATTCACTAATGCAGGTTGTGAGATATTTTGTGCAGGGAATATTCCTGTCTGACAGACAATCCAGTTACGAGGGAATAGCCTGTCCTTTGTGAATTACAGCTTTTATGCATGTGTGTTTATCTGCTGGAGGGCAGGAAGGCTCTCCAGAGGGATCTGGACTGGCTGGATTGCTGGGCTGATGCCAACTGGATGAGGTTCAACAAGGTCAAGTGCTGAGACCTGCCCTTGGGTCACAACAACCCCAGGCAGTGCTACAGGCTGGGGCAGAGTGGCTGGAAAGCTGCCCAGCAGAAAAGGACCTGGGGGTGCTGGCTGACAGCAGCTGAACATGACCCAGCTGTGCCCAGGTGGCCAAGAAGGCCACTGGCACCCTGGCTTACAGCAGGAATAGTGTGGCCAGCAGGAGCAGGGCAGGGATTGTCTCCCTGTATTCAGCACTGGTGAGGCTGCACCTCAAATCCTGTGTTCAGTTCTGGGCCCCACAGTTCAAAAGGACACTGAGGTGCTGGAGAGTGTCCAGAGAAAGGCAACGGAGTTGGTGAAGGGTCTGGAACACAAGTCCTATGAGGAGCAGCTGAGGGAGCTGAGGCTGTTCAGCCTAGAAAAAAGGGGCTCAGGGGTGACCTTATCACTCCCTGTGACTACCTGAGAGGAGGCTGTAGCCAGATGGGGGTTGGCCTCTTCTCTGTGCATCAAGTGATAGAACAAGAGGAAATAACCTCAAATTGTACCAAGAGAGTTTTAGATTGAAAAAGAGGAAAATATTTTCGTGTAAAGGGTTGTCGAGCATTTGGAGGAGGCTGCCCAGGGGAGTGGTGGAGTCACCATTCCTTGAGGGACAAGTAGATGTGTCACTTTAAGAACATGGTTTAGGGGTGAACTTGGTAGTACTGAGTTAATAGTTGGACTCAATGACCTTACAAGTCTTTTCCAACCTAAAAGATTTAGTGATTCTCCATAGTACACAGAAATTTAATTCTGTCATTTTTTGTGTTATGTTTTTCCATCACAAAAAAAAGCAATGTTTTGGATAGTGTAGCCCAATTAATCATGTGTACCATCAGGAAAATGAATGAGAAAAAAATGTCACTAAATTGAATTTCTGGCAACCCTGGAGCTGGAGTTTTATGGCTTACTAAACTTACCTTACAAGCAGTATTGTTCATATACAGTCAACCTAAGGGTTTTCTGGTTAATCGTGTGGAGAGACAGGTTTAGGTTTCTTTGTTTCATCTTATCTGCTGGTTATGTGTTGATCATATATTGATCACATGCTCACAACACTGCAATAACCATTTTATTAAAGTAAACTAACTGTGATGTTGCTGAATTTCACTGGGCGTTTTCTCGCTGATAGTTTTAATTTTACGTGAATGGCTACATACAGCCCAATCTTTTTTTAACCAAGAAATAAAAACATATTGATTTCTATGAAGCTAGGAGTTACGAGCATTCTCCATGGGATAATGCCACATTTATTATCACTGTCAAACACTACAGCATTCACGATGGAATAACTGCTGGTTTTAATGTATCACTTCATTATGTGGCTGCCTCTTTGTAATACAGTACACAAGTACTGTGAATAGAGTTTGTTAAAAGAAAGAATAATCAACAGTAAGGCTGCACAACTCGTAGCCCTTTTAATTATGCTACATCCTTGAAACAATGCCAAGGCTTGTTTAGGAGTTCCAGCTGTGCTGAGCACTTCAACAGTGTTTGCAGCTTTATCTCGCACAACCAGGTGTTCCTAACACAGGAGTTTTCTCTACTAAATGAAAAAACTGGCAGAACACAGAGCCTCTGTTGTAGCTTTTCGGGATAAAGGAACTAATAATTCACAGCTAATTGCTACCATCAAATTATATGGAAAGAGAGAACAAAGAGTTTAGTAATGGGAACACAGAGCCAAAGACCTATATCATCCCAACATTTAGAAGTTTGCTATACTAGTACGTGATGTAAAGATAATGTTATTAAAGAAAAATAACAGAAGCTCTGAGGGTGATGAACTCCATAACTGCAATTCAAATGCTCTCAAATTGCTATCAGTCCATGCTCGTAATCACAAACTGCAAGTACAAAAACAAAGATACCTCTCCATGTTCCAGGGGAACGAGTCTGGAATAATAGGAGGTGCAGATCACTTCATCGTCTCTCTTGTAAGTTGGCGGCCCAATTCTTGGTGTAATATTGTAACGAGTTAAACATTCAGTATCACTAATTGCATAGTACTGCCATGGTCTGAACTCTGTGCCATCTATGGAGCGCTCCAAAATCCAGTTTCCAGGTCGTGGAGCATTAGCAGCTTTGATGATGACATATGCAACTTGAAAGACCTGAAAAAAATGCAAGAAGAAAGTTTTAACACTTCATTGTACTGTAAAAGACCACCAGAAGCCAACTGAGTAGTAAATTAAATTTTTAAAAGCAGTATACGGTTTGCCTGGGGAGAGGATAGAATTTGGTACAGTAACTCTGCATAAATTTTTTGCTCAAACATTTGACAAGAGGTCCATCTAACTGTGTTCAGGGCATCAGTCTGTGCTGATGTAATAGCTGAAATCTATATCTATACTGCAGTTTTCAGGATTAGTTGAGTATAACAATCTGTGGGAGATGTTTAGCTTTTCTGAACCACCAAGGGCTTAAAAAAACTGGGGTTTGGTTGGGTTTTCTTGTTTGTTTTTTTGTGCTTGGTTGTTTGTTTTTGTGGGTTTTTTTATACATGTAGCCAAAAAAACTCTTTGTTTTACAATTTAGCAGGGAATGTAATCTTCTCTGTAATAGCATTTCTGATAAACTTTTTACACCCGATGTTAAAAAAATCTTTGCATTCCAATTTCATCCTGTGTTGAAGTCATTTCAGCAGCAGACTACTTACACTGCTAAAAATGCACAGAGATAAATAAACTGAAGGTTACAAAAATAAGCATGATAAAATAGCCAATATTCTTAAGTAAGGTCAAGATGTATATGAGCTATGCATAGGCATCCTGACTATTTTTTTGACAACCCAAAGTGAAGGACTTCAACAAAGGACTGTTGAGCACTTCTGTGATTCTGGGCAGTAATTAAGTTCAGATCACCTTTTAAATTACCTTGTCATGGCAGCCAGATAACCTGCACTGGCCCCCAGCTCCCACAGCGTCAGACACCAACACTGAAGTGCACTTTGTGCAAAGCCTCCCTCACCAATAACTGCTACATCACCTCGCTCAGAAAGGCTGGATTTGCAGACTCATAAGACTTCTACACAGGAGTTTAATGTTTCCTATATACTGGAGTAACACGTTTATATGAAAGAAAAACTCTGTATTATTCAACCATCTCAGAGAAATGTATTCCCACTTGAGCAGACTGCCTGGTTGGCTGCTGTTTTCATCGTGATTCCTGTGGGCATGTGCATAATTCCTGTGGGCATGTGCAGTATTAACCCTGTGTTAAGCTCCAATTGGCTGCAATCAGTTCATAAGTTATTAATTTAAACTTTTAGGTTTTGTTGGTTTTCTTCTTGCAATAGAGATTAAAGCCAGAGCAAGGACAATACTTGCCACATGAAAGCAGGTTTTGATTATGTCAAATGGGAAAATAAACTCACAAAGATAAATAGTAACTGCATTGTGTATGCAATTCAGGAAACTACTTTTGAAACAAAGCGTTATTTAAATGAACAAAGCTTTGATTAGGAGATCTTGGCACACATGAGAAGGAAAAAAAATTGGTGATACTTATCTTCAAACGATTTACAACATATAATATCTTTAAAAAAGTAAAACAATACCAATTTTTTATTAAAATCAGACAGAACTTAAACCACAATATTCCCTTGGTCAGACTTTCTTTACAGGCACTCCAGTTTTATCCTTTTAGACATCAGTCAGATACAAACAGAACATTTCTAGTTGTCCCAATAAAAATGAAAATTTACAGAAACTGAGGATTTTACTGTGACATTTCAGCAATGCAAGCAGATGCAAGCAAAAGGAGAAGCCAGCTCACTCTTTAGTCAGTCTTACAGTCTTAGAAATAAAATTTCTCTGGGGTCTGTGAGTTCTCTGTTGTTTTGTATAATCTTAAAATTTGATCAAAGTTAAATGAATATCAAGAATTATAACCCAGCTTCCATGAAGAGAAGATTGACTTCTACATAAAACCTACATCATCCCAACAATCTCCAATTGAAAAAAAAAAAAAAAAAAAAGAAAAAGAAGCCAAAATGCATGGTTTTAAAGGAAAAAACCCCATCATTTGGGCAGACTTCAAGCCAAACAATGATATTCCCTACACACAACCTGGATTTCATTGATTCAGTGAGTGGTATTTGAGTTAAATACCTGTTTTGCACTCAGTTATGCACAAGCAGAACCTGGTGTATCATCATTTCAGTACACAAAACCTGAAGATACTTTTATGTGACAGGAGTTGCTTCTATGGGTATTTTCTCCATCACAGATGAGAACTTCACAAAACTATTAAAACTAGAGAAGTTTTATTGACTGGGCTTAGAAACAACTATGCACTTCCAAGCTCCTTTGAAGTCAGCAATCTTTCTCAAATGCATAAAAGATGCAAGACTGGAACCCAAACTTTTTTCAAATACCATAGTAGAAAATCTCCCTCAAAAACTCTCATATGTCTTTCATTTATTTATTTATTTATTTATATTTCCTCTCTGCTTGCTGTCATCAACGAAACTGCTTCCCTACTTATTACACAGTTGGCTGAACAACAAATGATCTACTTTTGATTACATTGAGATTTTTCAAGACCCATTATAGTCTGCAGCTGATGTGGCTAGTTTTAAATCCAGTTCCAACTAGTAACAATGATCTATCCTTCACCACAAACTAACTGCTGCAGTAATAGGTATTCACAAGAATATGCAAGTTAAACATTTTAAATATCAAGTTCCTTGGTGAGGGGAGAGTGGAGGGAAAAGCCAGTTAAATATTAACATTTTCACAGCAACTGTGCACAAATTCAATGCACAATTCAATAAATTAAATCTTCTCTCAACACTTCCACTCACATGCATAGTTCACAGGTATCCCGTTTTACTTCACAGGTAAATTCACAAGACAATAAATATCAACAACTTTAGGAAAACTTGTCAGTCCCTGAAATCATGTAGTTTAAATAAATTAAGGATTTTCTGTAAATGTTCTCAGACTCAAGAAGCCACAAGGTAACCTTCCAGTAGGAGCTTTATTCTCAGGGATTGTTTCCAAGCAAGGGAATGAAGCTGGAAGGAGAGAACAAGGTGTTCAGTGTTCACAGATGAAGATGTTTTAAGGAATGTCTGTAGGCAGGGGTTTTGCAGACCTTGTATGCCACAGCCTCTGCAACCCACAACGGGCCAAGGAGTCCATGTAATGCAAACTGATTTTCCTTTGAGCACATTTTACTGAGTTTGACTTTTACAAGTTCTCCAAGGTTTGAATATCACCAAAGGCAGTTTCTTATCACTTTCCACATTCATTCAGTGTCCACCAACCAGCCATGTGATAAACCTGAGCAAGAGCTAATGATTTGTACAACTTTAATTTGATTGTATAGAACTTTCTCTGAACTAGTTTTGTTATTGAACTACAAGGGTAAAAAGGGCAAGTCAAGGCAAGTTAGCAATTCCCAAGCAGCCATAGATTAAAAGCGTCATTTCACAGGCATTTCAATCCTGGTTGTTAAGATCAGCCAAATAAACTTGTACTAAAAAAATCTCTTCTTGATAGATGCAATGCCAACAAAACAAGAAATTTCTGCTTTAATTAGACTTTCTAAAAATCTTGTTTCCCTGAATGCAGATCTGGCAACACCAAGTGCATCATTCTTGAATATTCTCAAAGAGTACAAGACAACATTAAGGGATGTATCTCAGCTTCTACTGTTCACAGAAATATTGTTTTACGAGATAAAGACAGCTTCAGGCTCTTAGACACTGTGAAGCTTAGTAATTGTTTGCAACATTTTGGTCTGATGATTCTGTGATGTTAAAAGTGCAAAATACACTAAATCCAGCAGAACTTCTAGTCTCATTAACTATCTTTTATTTAAGATTTTGATTCATTATGGGCAAACATTAATTTGGAATAGAAGGAAAATTCATTTTACATGAGAATTTTATTGTAAGAATGTACAAATGAACATCCTGAACTTGCATCATCAGTTTTACAAAGCCACAAAAGGCTTTAAAGGAAGCTTGCCACATACAATAAATTAGCATTAGTCCTGTGAAGTCAACAGAATAGCATTTGTTTACATCAGCAAACCATGTATCCTTACAGAAACCTGTTCTTGCTAGTTCATTTCAAGATGAAAGCTCTGGAAAAATCATACTATAATATTTACATTCTTTTTTACTTTGTAATAGCAGAAACTACAAATTACTCTTAGGTCAGACCTTGAGTGGTAATCCAGTACTCATAGAATATTCATGAGCTATGACTTAATCAGAAGCAGAGTTGTTTTCTCAACTCAGCTTAATACTATAGGTCTTCCAAGAAGAACTAGTCTTGCTTTGAAGTTCAAGACCTTTTTGATACACAAACATCTGCCTTTCTGCTACACCAAGGATACAGAGTATATTTAAATACCCTTAGAGGTCCAAAGATGGAAATAACACTGAGGTAAGTAGTCTTTGTTTAATGGTGTCACAGAGTAATATTTTACGGCTGGCTCAATCACACCACTTAAATGTATCACAGCCTGGATTTATTAGAATTGTAATTTCACACTGCAACTGCCCAGAGGAGTCACACTCAGGCAAAAAATGCTGTTTTTATAGAAAACTGCTGCTGTGTATTTTTTTTTTCCATAGAGCTACCAGTGTAGGAAGCACAAGATCATAAATCAAATCTTAGTGTCTTGTACATCAATCCTACACCTCATTGCTAAACTGCTCTTTCCTCAGTTCTGGATCATTGCCATACATTTAATGGAAAGGGGGAGGAGGAGGCAGTGGTGTGGGGTGTGGAAGGAAATACTATCATATATCTGGATCCTGGAAAGACTGAAAGGCACACTAGAATAAATGTACCTAGTTGTTGTGATGTCTATCAGCTAGAAAATCATGACGTAAGCACTAACCTTATAAAATGCTATATTAGCTATAAATAACACAGATTCTGCAAAGGAGAAAGATAAAAACAGCAATTCCCATACTGATTTTAGTAGCCAGCCCTCTTTTCTTACTGAGATCTCACCAAACTACTCTTTAGTACAGCTGGTTTTAGACTAAACAGACTAAGTACAAGGTAGAATATTAACTGAAAGAATATCCTCTATTCCCTTCAACTTGGAGCCAAGAGATGAATACAGTCATAGAGGTTCACCTAGGGAAACTGGAGTGGAGTCGGTGTTCACCAGCCAAGCGAATCTTCCCCATATTTGCCAGCCAAAGGTATGTTTCAGCACTTACCAACCCAACTGCTTGGATTAGATCTCTATACTGTACATTGCTAATAATCCAAAGAAACCATCAATTCCTCTTAGTCCTAGAACTTCTGATGATTGCACAAAAAAACACCGTAAATAATGACCAGATTTTCCACATCACAAAAAGGTGTGAATATATTCTATACTCTGGCAAGGAAAGTCGAAGGACTTGTTTACTTTAATATGGTCATTGACAGATTTAATGCACAAAGTTTGAAATATAAAAAAAAAGTACCAATGCTGAAGTTATACTGAACAGAGGTACCGACTTTCAGAAATATTTTTACAGGTTCCAGAAGACTATTTTAAGTCATTCTGAAACAAATACATGAGGTAAACAATTACTAAAATCACTAAGGTCCTTCCTATGCTTTTCTTTTGTGTTTTCTTTACTTGTGCTGACTGGCTTAAAGTAAGCACACCAAGTCAGCTCTAATAACTCACTGACTTCAAGCAATCTCTATTAACCAAATCCTTTCTCACAGAGCAGTAATTTACATTCAGTTTGCATAGCCCTAGATGCCTTCTCTCTCTCAAACTCTCTAGGGAAAACACAGAAGAAAGGCCCCTTAGGGGAAACTTTTCAAATCGAATTAGTGAAACTGAGCGTGGGTCAGGAGAGGAAAGATATGTATTTGTTGAGACATCAACAGCACTGTGACTGGAGAATAAAAGATTCAGAGGGCAGCTCAGCTGGTCTGTTTCCAAAGTGAAATTGTTCTAGGAGGATAAAAACTAAGGCATCCCCTCCTCCTTCATTTTTCCTTCCTGTTTGTCCATTTAAAAACCAAACACAAAGCTAACCCTTCAAACAACACGAAAATCTTATCCAAACCCTCTGTCAGTGACAAAAGACACCCTGTGATTATTTTCCTTACAGTTCTGCTTTCTAATTAAAGAGCAAACTAGGAACTTGCTTAACCTATGCTTTATTTGAAAACATCAAAGTTAAACCTTCTGTTTTAATTTTTAAAATAACTTTCAAGCAGGGTATACAGATCCTGCAAAAGCTTCAATTCTACACCTCAAGTACGTGTTTTTTACTAAGTAAACTTCTTCTTCTTCCAGAGCTAGGAAGCATCCCCATATTAATAAGGAATTGTTGAGCTATGATTCTCAAACAACTTAGGTAGGCCAGTACACAGATCTGTTCAAAGCAAAACAACAAGAAAAAGGCAAGAAAAATATTTCTTCACCAATTATTTTGTCTTTTCTTGGAGCAGGGTAGGAGACTTCTCATATGTCTAACAGACAAACTAATAAATTAGCAAATGCTCTCAACAGTTTAGCAGCCTCCTGTCTAAGAATGATAAATCCCTCCAAGTTTGGCCATATAGAGAGGCCAAAACAGAGGAACCAACTTTTACCCAGACAGTTCCAGGCTCCCCAAGGTCACAAATCAGAAATATATTTGTTTCAGAAATATAAACCCTAACTCTGCAGAACAGCTGACAGCAAAATTTCTTAGAAGATATAGTTTAGAACATTTCTTCTCAGTATTCCTTCCAAAAAGATGGTGATCAGAATCAGTCAGATACATCCTCACATAAAATGTGTGCTTTGGGCAATACCCTGAAAACAAGGCTGTTTAAAAATAAGTGCTTGAACATACAGACTTCAAGTAACTTTTAAGAGACAAAAAGAGGAGGCAAATAGTATCACAGGACTGCCGGGGAAAAGACAGAAGGGTGAGGCAGAGGAAAGTTACCAAGACAAAGGAATTAGTAGAGATGGATTACCAAGAAAGAACATAGATGAGAGTAAAAACTCTCATCCACACAAACACAATTGTTACTGTGCTATAAGTCACTTCCATTCCAGTCTGACAAGAGTGAAATCTTCAAGATGCTTTAGAACAATAATTGAAAACCATATCTGTTTAAAATAAGTTCATACTAACTTTTAACTATCCATATTTAACTAAAGGGCTACTAAACAGTTAACTGCTACATATCCTACCATCTAAACACAGAGGAGTTGCAATCAATTGTATTGGCTTGTATCCTACATCCACTTAATGGCACTCACATAAATGTTACTCACCTGCCTTAAATCCAAGGTGATGGTGACCCAGTGGTATTGCCTTCCATTCTGAATGCTGGGACTCTGCCACCAGTTATTGGTACCATCGATTGCACTGGAAATCGGGTGCTGCTCTGTTTCAAAGCAAGATAATTAAACATCTCTTGAAAATAAATCTTACTGAGTTTTTCTGACCCAACACATTCATTTCACATGGAGCAAAATCTCTTCCTGTCTTAAAGAAGCAAAAGCTGAAATTTGATCTCAGACGAAAAGGTTGTCACTGGATCTTGCGGCGCTCAATGGTGACACAGGGTGCTCACACGTTCTGTCAGCCCTTTGCTCCAAGGTAATTGCAATAGTATAGAGTAGAGGGACTAAAACTAAAACATATTTCACTCCAACACAATCTGTATTCAAGGGTAAGGGTTAAAAGACACAAGCCCATGAAACAAACAAAATCCAAAAGGTATGAAGCTTGCCTTTGGGATTGGCACTGTGGCGGTCACAGACGCGGCACTGGGCGTTGCGCAGGGGCCGTCCGGGCACGTGCTCCACCAGCTTGCAGAACATCTCCGGTCCCTTCTCCCCGCAGGTGGCATTCGTAGAGATGTGAGCATTGCTGGCCAAGTTCAAAATGGCAGGGAACAGGCCTTGAAAGAAATAATGTTTATCAGCCACATCGTAAGGCATACAAAGTTGGCACCCTGACAGCAATATCCCTGTTATTTTACTCCGCATTTGGATGATTTATGCTGAGGAACACAAGAGTTTGCAAACCAACTCTGCCAGCTACTAAACCATCCCTTGCATTGTGTATTGATCAAAACCTGGGGGACAACTGGCCCACTGCCAGAATCAAAGAGGGATTATAGAGCACACACTTGGCTGGTGCAGAAAATGGCGTTTAACACGAGCTCTTTGCAGCTGCAACACCACTGGCCTGAACAGGACACTCCAGACTTGAAAGATTTAAGGACTGAACTTTAGACCTTTGCTATAGACTTCTTCTGCAGTCTCTGTAAGGTCTAAGGGATATTTTGCTTGCCACTTATTAATCTTTACACAGACACTTCACTGTACTTATAAATAGTTTTGCTAACGCACTGGAGTAATGTAACAACAGACTAAGTTTCAAGATTACTGCTACCAGACTAGGAATCCTTTGCTTTTTCTAAAAGGAGTAAAGCTTTACTTTGGTTTGAAGGCTACTGATAAAATTTCTAGAATACTGTATGTGACAGAAATTAAGCAAAGCGTCTCAGTTGTGATCAGCTTCCAGCTGTCCCTCATGAGCTAAAATGTTTCTATTTCTTGCATGGTTATGGTGTAACAGATACTCCATTTCCACTCAGAAGTAACTCTAAAAAAGAAGCAGTTTTGTAAAGAGGAGTCCTGTCTTTAAAGACTAAACCCAGTGGGTTAAAGTCAAAGCTAGAGGATTGGTATGGCACATTAAAAATGCCACAGGAATTGCTAGTGTTGCAATAGTAAGGTATTAAAATCACATTTTCTTCAGTTAAAAGAAAAACTGAAAAAAAAATAAAAATCAAGCCATATTTGTCAAAATAGATGCCTTTTTCATTAGTAAGACTATGAATTCTTTTCTTCGTTATCTATCATATACATCAAAACAGACTGCAATAATTAAGTTTTTCCTTAGCTGTTTATGCATATAAATATATCAAAGGTAAGTGGCAACAGGATGGTTTCAGGGTCTTTTCAGTGCTGTTCAGCAACAGGACTAGGAGCAATGGCCATAAACTGAAACAGAAGTTTCACCTCAACGTGGGGAAGAATTTCTTCACACTGAGGGTGGCAGAGCACTGGAAGAGGCTGCCCAGGGAGATCATGGACTCTCTCCCTCTGAAGATATTCAAAACCCACCTGAACAAGTTCCTATGTAACCTGCTCAGGGTGACCCTGCCTTGGCAGTGGGGTTGGACCAGATGCTCTCCAGAGGTCTCTTCCAACCCTAATGATTCTGTGATTCTGTGATCTCAACATGGCTACATTCAATATTCCTTTAAAGTGTCTTAGCCAAGTAATTGCATTACCCTAGAAAGCCTGGAGAAAAGTTTCAGTGTTATTTAAGACTTGCCTTCAGCTAATGAAAATATGGCTAAATCCTAACCCTCTGCACCACAGTATGTTTTCAATTGTGTTATACTTGAAATTCAATAAGAGGGAGATGGAGCTTTTTATTTTTTTTTGAATCTTGACTTCATTTATGTTAAATCCAGACTAGTTCAGATGCCTTGTTCTCATTATACCTAAATCTGATGCAGATGAGGATGCTGAAGACATCCTATTGACCACTCTAGTGAGGCTCTTCTGCCAGTCAGATGTTTTCTGCACAGACTCCTCTCACCTCATGCAGTTCGTGTGCAGTAAAGCTGGAGGCAAAGAAGAAATGTTGCCCTCTGTTTTCCTACTGGACAAGAAAGTTCAGTGGTGGAAGAGGGTTTCTTTTTTAACACTACTCTGCAATGATATAAAATTTTTCTTATTCAGTATTCATTACTGTTCATGCAGGGGTCTACGAGCCTGTCTTCAAGAGATACCCATTACTTCCCAGGTGACCCATTACCTTTGCTCATATTAGACAGTAGCCCTACCATTTCTTTCCAACATCATTTGCTACAGTGAAAAAATTTGCCTCCAGTAACCTTCAGTTGACAGACTTGTGCCAAAGGAATAGTAAAGTTATCTTATGATGCTTTCTCTGGGTCCCACAGAGATAAAAAAGAGCACTTCAATCCAATTGAGTTGCACTGGAGTTTTGCCCCAGGATCCAAATAAAAAGCAAAAAGTTGTTGGCTTCATCCTGCTAAGTACTGCATCTCTTCAAATCCTCACTAATTATGTTCACCTCTGAATCTCTTTACCACAATTAAATTTTAAGGCAAACTGCAGAGGTGCAGCAACTGATTTCAGGGAAGATCAAGAATAGTGTAGGAGATGATTTATTAGGAAACAATAAGCATCTGCAACAAACGAAATGGAAAAGAGGCAAATTTCAAACAAGTGAGTTGCATCTTCAAAGAAGACTGTTCCTCTTTATTCTTTTACTAAGAAAAGACAGGTACTCAGAGTTATGAGTTCAAAAGCTCTTAGATGCTGCTCTGCAACTTCCCTTCTCCCTCACTTCTTCACCCCCCCCAAAAAACAGAAAACCAAATATCTGGTAAGATATATTTTTATGCCTTGCAGGAAGCAGTAGGTGTGATAAAGATGAGCAAACACAGAATCAATCACTTAAATGAGCCATTTACAGATAAAGAGGTGACTGTCATCATATCCTGGTGTGAAATGCAAGTGGCTGTAACAGACACAAATCTCCATCAGGAGATACCTCATGTCATTAAACTGAACCTTCAGCAAATTCCATTTGCATTTTTAAGGACATCACAATATCATTTAGTCCTTAGGAAAGGACCTCTGAGGTCATCAAGCCCAACCTTTGACCAATTACTACATTGACAACTAGATCATGGCACCAAGTGCCACATCCAGTCATTTCTTGAACACCTCCAGGGATGGTGACTCCACCACTTCCCTGAGCAGTCCATTCCAACGTTTAACAACTCTTCCTATGAAGAAATTCCTCCTGATGTCAAACTTAAATCTCCCCTGGAACAGCTTAAGGCTATGTCCTTTCAGCCTACTGCTTGTTGCCTGGGAGAAGAGGCCAACCCCCACCTGGCTACACCCTTCTTTCAGGGAGTTGTAGAGAGTGACAAAAGCCTCTCCTGAGCCTTCTTTCCTCCAGGCTAAACAACTCCAGCCCTCTCAGTCACTCCTCATAGGACTTACCCT
The DNA here is from genome assembly GCA_013396875.1 of Vireo altiloquus. Taxonomy (NCBI): domain Eukaryota; kingdom Metazoa; phylum Chordata; class Aves; order Passeriformes; family Vireonidae; genus Vireo; species Vireo altiloquus. The sequence continues at coordinate 406,057 of VZRF01009670.1, forward strand.
CTAGACCCTTCATCCATTTAACTTCCACAGTTTTCTACCTAAAGTACAGCACAAATAATAGATTGAATGGGATTTATGATATTATTCCCACTAAAAAGGAAGGTAAGTGCTCCATGCAAAACCATCACTGGTAGTCTGTATCACTGCTGAGATATCAGGCTCCATTACTACATTAGGCAACTGTAGCTCCAAGCCAGCCTTGAGAGACAGCAAGAGATCCATATGGATCTGTACCAAATTCAGCACTAGATGTCTCAGCTCACTAATCTAGTTTGATTGACTATATTCTATCTGTAAAAGTACCTTGCAGCTAATTTTGCACTTAAGTGGTTGCTACTTCACATTCCCACCATCAGACTCATCTCTGTTTGGGAATTACTGCTCAGCATTTTGCAAGACACTGTGGTGGTCCTGAGAAAAGCTGGAAGAATTTTTAAATTAAACTCATTTACTTCTAACTGCTGGCCAGCTCTTTTCATGGTAAGGTGAACTCTTTCATTTTTTTCCAGCTACTCTGATGCTCATTTGCCTCAAACCAGGGATTCTCACACACCCCAATGCCAGAAAATGAAGTGTATAGATGTTAATTTGACCTTGAGAAAGAATAACAATGGGTTCACTACAGCTCAGCACAAAAGCTGAGTACAATGTTTTCATTAGATGTTCAAGCAAGTTGCTCTCATTTGTGAGGACTTGGTTTTAGCCAGATGCATGACTAAAACTCAGTAAGGGAGAACTGAAAATCTGAGTGGGTACTGTCAGAATTATGTCATTCAGAGCTTTCCTACAGAGATAAAACACCCCAAGCTCAGAGGAACTGGAGGAATTACATCCCTAGTAAGGTGACCTGCAATGTGGCAAGGGCAGAATTTGTCACATCCACACTCCACAATGTTCAATCCTTCAGGAAATGACAAGAAGTAATTCAGAGGTTAGATGGATTTGTTGTACATATAGCTCCACAGGCAGAACTTACAGTGAAAGACATAGCATTAGTGTTTCAGCAAAACTCAGGGAAAAGGCTTGTTCATAATGAAGCCAGTTGTAACATTTTTAAATGATGAACAGTTGGTCAGCATGCAGTATGCCAGGGAAAAAGAAGACGGGCAAAGAGCTTTAAAGTAGATGAGGCAATTTCTATTTTATGTGCTTCAGTATGCCTATTGACTCTGATTCTTCGAAATGAACAGGGACAGGTGGAGCATGCAGCTCATTGGGGCAGATTCAAAGTACTGATAATTTATGCAGGTCATCATGGATGTAAAATAAAGTAAGTAATAAGTAAAATACATCTTGACCCAGGACAGCTATCCCTCTACTGTAATTTTAATGGCCAAGCATAGAGCCTGCATTTCTTTGGGAATTATTCTGCTTTAAACCAGGTTATACAGAAGTCCTCACAAGCTCCTTGTTGCCAATGTGAATATCGTCTTCCCTGGAGATTCAAGTTAATTCTTTGTGGGTGTGTAAGCTTTTACTCTGTTACATATATAGACTACCAAGCACTGAAGTTCTCACCAAGAAGCATTTCAAGAATTTGGGACAGGTCCAGGATTCTGGCAACTCCAACTGTGGCCCATGCATCTGTGTTCCTTCATTCTGGATACACCTGATTCACTTCACATGAGCAGATCATAGTATTTATATCATCCCATAGTACTTATGCAATGGGTCTGACATACCTAGACTTATTGAGCATTTTGTCTAGCTCAGATATCCTGAGCATGTAAAGCAGCATCACTGCTGTCCAACAACATTAGACTTACTCTCTGTGCTCAGCCCACAGCACATATCCATCACTAAATGCAAATATGAAAATCATATGCATTTGTGCACCATCTATTAAAGGCTTTTTAGACATTTTTTTCCCTTCCTTCTATTTAGGTTTTCCCAATGTAGGATCCTTGGCTTCATTTTGTACAGCTACGTCTGAATGAAACCTCAATTTTATTTTCTGATTAATGATTCTTTCAACCAGAAGATTAATAGTATTTCATCACTGTTCTGTTTTGGGTAGAAGATAAGTGGATTTGTGCACTTTGGCAAAATGCATGCATGATCTGTGTTTTCGACCATGTTTAACTGTATCTATTTTCACCATGTGACAGACAGGGTAAAACTACTTTTTACAGATGGTACATGAAGGAAGGGAGATAGACTCCAGAATAAAAGTCATCCTTCCAGAGGCATAGCTGACAAAAATGATTTCTTTTATACATGAAGGGAGACAGACTCCAGGATAAAAGTCATCCTTGCAGAGGCATAGCTGATAAAAATAATTTCTTTTACAAACACAGTTGTACAAACAGAAGGATGCACATGAGAGTTCTGCTTTACATGGGCTTCGCTACATCCCCAAATATGTTCAATAAGCACAATAAAGATAATAATACATTTTGGTATCCAAATCAACACAGTAAGGATGGCAAAACTCTTACAGTAAGGCCACATTTAAGACAGCTTCCTTCTGAATCCAGATTCACTGATCTGTCTGATATTTCTTGAAAGCTAACTAAATTAGGGAGGTGTTTCTCAGGGTTTTGTTTTTTTCAAAGAAGACAAACTTATGGGAAATGAACACAAAAGATTATATGAAGCAAGCCAAGAATTGAGTCCAGAAAGTTTTCTGGATTGTTCATTAGTGTATACAATGAAGACTCTAAACCAGACTTCAGCGAGCAACATTGAGACATTCAGCAATGCCAACAGCCTGATTTCTCTTTTCAAGTATTTCAGCTTTTTTGTGCTGAGTGTAATAAAGCAGCAGTTCGCAAGTGAACAGAATAGATCTGACTTAAAAGACATAAAGAGCTGATGTGTTCAGTAACAATGAGCTTTTATTGAGTCATTTTTCAGAACACAGAAATACTTGAAGGGGTCTGATCTCATTTGCAAGTTTGCGTTTTTAAAAATGTTCAGGAAATCAGCAGCTCACAACCAGCCAGCAATGCAGAAGTTTGCTCACAAGCAATGGATTCTCCATTTACTGAGAACATTTACAGAGTACACAGTTACAGTTGTTCAGAATAGTTTGATGAACTTCAGGAGAACAGAATGGACTAAGGACAAAATGTACTAAAATGTCACAGTATTTGAATGCATAAAATATGTAATAGCATTACACTGTAGAAGTTGAGTTAACATTCTTTATCACACTCTCAGACAGTTTTCAATAGCATGGATTCGATTTAGTTGTTCTGTCTTATTCAAGTTTTGGATTAAATGACTTTACCAAATAAAAGCCCTGGAACTATCAGGCTTGGGTTCAGATTCCTAGCCTGCTCAATAGATTTACCCTCATTATATTTTACCAGCAAGCATCCCTAGCTTAACCTTCTCTATATGCTTTCATCAGAATCCTACTCTGTAATCACATCAAATATCTAGGCTGGTTTCCCTAAAACAAACGGGCTGGAAATGCTAACTTCTAACTATGGGAATTAAGGTACTAATTCTCTGTTCTCATAGTCAGCAAGAAATGTAGGGTATAACACTCAACCTGCCTTATAATCCACTTTGTGGAGACATTGCCTAAAAATGTGTTAGCTGCAGCATTAAGCCACTTGAAAAGCTGAAGGCTTCACCACAACTTACACAATAAGCTTAGGTAGCAAACGACTAGTTAGAAATTATTTTGAAAACTGATCACTCCTTTTTCTGTAGCTCTACAGAAAGGAGAATTTCTGCTAGCAAAACATCAAGTTTACAGGATTTAACTTAGGAGCATAGGGGTTTTTAGCAGAACATCTACAAACCTTAGTTTGCAATGTATATATAAAACTACTTCAGATTATAAAGAAACCTCTACCTTGACAGAACACTATCTTTTCTTAAAACTCATTTGCTATTTCTTCTCATGCTGCAGAGCAAAGCTGACTATTGTGTCAATCACAGAAGTACTAGCTGGTGAAGACTACATTTATTTAATTTAATCAGCTTTTAATGTAAGAACATAGTAATTTTGTCTGTTCTCAAGAGCTTCCAATGAAGGATATTCCTCAGTACCCCTGACAAGTCTAGTCTGGCACATTATCATTTTAAAAGTTACAAATTTTCAGTCCTCTTTGCTGCATTCATGATCAATCATGATCTTGATTACAACTTTTGTTTACCTGTAAGGCTGTTATCACATACCCTTTTCCAGACTATGTAAACAACCCTTTTAATCTTTCTACAGTCCATTTTCTTATCCTTCTGACTTCTTGGCAGTTTGCATTTTTCCAACAGTGTGGATCCTCAGACCTCATCAGCACCAACTAGAGCAGAATAACTTCTTAAATTCTTGACAGTTTTGTTAACACATATTAGAATAAGTTTAGTGTTTCTTTCCAGATACCGGTGTTCTGTTTGCACTGCACACCAAGGTAAGTAAAAGATCTCGGTCTGCTGTAGTGCAGAGCCTGGCCACTCACGGAAAAGAAGCAAACTCCACATCAGAGCCTGGGATGAGCTCAGGTTATCTGTAAAACAGATCACTTCACAGCCATTTGCTGAACACTTGCTTTCAGAGCAGTCTGCTGATTATTTTACAGGTCTGATCCAGTCAAGCTTTTGTATATCACACTTGAACAATTCAACTGGAGCACCAGAAAAAAGGACAACAAAAAAAATTCATTACAGTAGTTAATGTAACAAAAAACTTCTGTTTGAACTCTGCAAGCTGTTAGAGCACAAATAAGCTGCAGAGGATGAAACATTGCCCCTTCTTCTAAATGGCAAAGTCTCCTCTGCCAAATATTTTTTTTCTGCTGTTGGTTATGTGCACTCAACATTATTAATGAGAGCCATAAAGCAGACAGGGTACTACAGCAAAAGCCTTTTACCTACCGTGGTCTGCCTTAGGCTAGATAACATGCTAATTAGCATTCAGTGCTCAGAAATGCACTGAAAATAATCACAACACTTCAAATTAATGAAGTTAATAAAGTTACAACGCTTATACTTTTATTACAAATTAATACAATTCTGTCAAACTCAGGCTGCAAACAAAGTAGGCAAAAGTTTACTCACTCAGGAATGAGTATCAGCTGTACTATTCTCCCACAACTAGTTTCCTCAATATAGTTTGAGAAGGTTAAAGAGCAAGTGTCTGGCATAACTTGCATGTCTTCCTTAAAATTCCCAAATACCAGCATATAGCCAGGTTGATGGGCCCAATGTAACAGAATTTGAACAAGTTTAAAAAAAACAAAGTGCTTTTTCTTTTCTAAAGGAAGGCAGAAAATCTCTGCTCTAAAAAAATACTAAATTTCAAAGTGCATGAAGCATGCTATATACAAAATGCATTGGAAAACTAAGATAAAGAAAGTGCAAGGAGAGCAACATGTCCCAGTTAAGTGATTATTACAAGATGCTAAATTTCCCAATATGCAGTATTGGGAATCTGAGTATCAGGGAAAGGAAATAAAATTATGGAATTATCAAACTCACTAGAAAATGTCCATAACAAAGAAATCCCAGACTTCCAGATTAAACGTTTAGAAAAAGGAAGGTCAAGTAATCCTAATACATTTGCAGAAGAAACTGAAGCTTGTCCACTCAGTTATACAGTAACTAGGGTTTGCTTACACAAAGTATTGCATTTTTAATACCACAGATGGGTTAGATTTTATTTTTAGCGTTAGTACGCAGTCTAAACTAGTATTATCAGTTCAATTAGAAAGCTAAGTGTTAATAAGTTAGCTGGTCCAAACTTCACCACGTCCCACCTTCTGAGTCTGCTCACACTCAGCTTGCAAACACAGATATAGATCACAGAGACTGTCTCAACACATGTACTTATATTGGAAGTAGAGAGGGCAGGGATGCAAGGACAGTCAGGGTGCAAATGCTTACCACTGAAGAAGTTCAAGCTTTTCAGTCCCGACCAGACATTCCTACAAATGAGCTACCTTGTTTCCCAAAGGAGAGCTCATCATCTTTGACAGCCTGAGCAAAGAAATCACTGGAGAATTCAATAGGTTTAACAGCTTACATCCAAGCCCTGAATGCAGTTTCTAGTATCATGGTTTGGTCCTTTCACAGATTTCAGGGATTTGAGAAAAAAAATTAAGTTCCCAGGGATTAATAAAAAAGTCTGTCACAGAAATATCTAATACCTTAAATATTGGCAGTAACCTAACTGCATATTTCAATCAGAACAAACTAGGAGATAGCAGAATGAAAAGAAACCTAGCTTTCATGCTAGTTTTCAGCATCAGACAGTACAATTTGATATGAAAGGTAAGTAATTTGTGAGTATTTTATCATGCATTTCCAAAGTATAATCAATATTTCTTCTGTCAAGTAATGTCTTGCAAGTATTAATTTTTTTGTATGCTGTTGGCCAGTTCAAGAATCTGCCCAGAAATTGTCACAGCATTTACACCAAAGCAAAAGAGCCAAAAGTTGACCGATGGGCAGGCTGCCAAGGAACAACAAACCTGCCAGACCATGAAATTAGTTCTTTCTTGTTCACCCAAAGCTTTTTCCACACGTTGAGGAGTCTGCATCATTGTGCCTGTTGGTTTGGGGGTTGTTCTTTCTTTTAGCATTACACTAGCTTTTTTTCTGAAGTCATCAATTGGGAACAATCTTCACTCAAACCCGAAGTAAATACAAGCCACAGCTATTAAAGACTTCAGTGTCTTGTCAGTTTTGCTTATATTCTGCCTAAGACACAATATTAGCTTAGGGAAACATAACAGAAGTACTGGCAGCGTGACTGGCATGTCAAAGACCAGGGACCTTAGTCACTTGTCACTTACGATGTGCCCCAATATCAACAAAACTAAACATTTTTATTCTTACTGATGTAGAACCCAAAGTAGACTTCCCCCACTCCCACTTAATATGACTCCTTAAATAACACCTCCCCATGAACTTATTTCCTATCACCAGTTTTCAACCTGAAGCAACTGCCTTACTTGTAAATGAAAATCCTCTTGGGTTTAATCCTAATTAAATTTGCATGCATAAATGTGCAGCTTTAGGCTGCACACCAAATCATTCATTATAATAAAAAGGAGGTTATGACCCAAGTATCTATTAGCTCTCTTCTCATTCTAAATTTCCATTTATCACTTGCAAATTCTAGGAAATCGGAGGTTGAGAAGAACTTTAAAGGTTTAGAGGTCCCATTCACTTCAGTATTGTGACTCAGTATCACAACCAAACAAAACGTTACTACTTTTTGCCCCGTGTAAACGTTAAGAGGGTTAAAACACTTAGAAATGTCCTTAAGTCAGTTGGCATTACCTTGTGATCATAAATGAAGTAGGTGCACTATAAAGGAACTCTGAAATTCCCAAGTATTTTTCACTTAGTGAAAGCTTGTTATTAACTAGCTGTAAATAAACCCAAAATTTATTTCACTTTCTTAATTTAAAAGATTTTTCACTTCCTTAATATTAGAAAATGCAGCTGCATTAGAGAAAACTACATTTCTATTTAAATTAGGTGAAATCTTTTCACTTATTAACAAAAGCTCTTTCAAGTTAAAGAGGTTTGGGCATCTCAGAACTACCAGTCCTCCTATTTTTAGACACGGAAGAAAAATGTTTTGATTACAACAGGCACAAAGCCATTTTCAGGGCACATACAGCCCTGTATCACCGCCAGATCTTCCTGGGTAGAAGGAAACATTTCCTCCAGCTTGAATAGACCTGAAAGGATTTGCAACTGTGTAACGCAAAACTTGGTCATTCTCTTATCTCTACTAACAAGATTTAGCAATCTCTTGATTTTAAAGGTTAATTGGGAAAAACCTGTCAGATTTTTTTGATTTTTAATCTCAGTAGTAACCAACTGTTCAACATGCTATAGAGGTGGCTTTCTGCTCTTTGTAAAAAGTAGAATACATCCTGCTACCTTTTTCCTAGTCATTTTACTCTAGACAACAAAGTAAAACTGCAAATCACCATGCTTTGTATGGTCTTACATCTGCTGGTCTCCAGGCATACAGATTAAAAAATGTACAAGACACAAATTGCAACGGTTTAAAAACATTAATGGCAAGTCAACCATTGCACATTTTTATGTTTCAAACTCTCCCCACGTGAAAATTCTTATTTCATTATTTTACAGTAAATGCCTTCATGAAATTCAAAGGCATTTGTGCCATACAAGATAAATTCCTTAAAAAGTGTCATTTTAAGTACCCAACAACAAAGTGGGGGGGAGAAACAAACAATATTTTTTAAAGTTCTCTTCTGTACTGCTATTAATGCTCAAGAACTCCGGCAGTCACATGGAATTTTAATCAAGTGTTCTGAAAGTATTTTGCCTTTGGCCTGAAAACAAGAATTATGCATTTCAGCCCAAAGCACAATTTTTAAGGAAAATTCTAGCAGACTCAGAGTCCAAGTAGTTTAATTTAAAATTCAGCAATGTCACAGAGACACTAAAATAATAGCAAGGCACAGTTGGATCCTACACCCCAAACATTTTTTGCTGATGACTGTGGGAAATGCAGCAACAACATTGATAGAGTTGCAGAGTGGGCAGCTTATTTCCTATTGTCCTTAAGAACAGAAAAGAGAAGGAAGGCTGCTCAAATTTTAGAGAGATTGTATCATCTGTCGATACTCTGCAGTACACAATGAGTTTTCCTCCATGGGGCAAACAACCTGACCTCTTCTCTGCCACTGTACCACCAAGAATCCCCTTCCTACCCTCTTTTCCTATCACTACAGCAGAATTCTCAGCCTACCAGAAACACCCAAACTTGGATGTGTCCATTACCACTATTACCCATGGCAGCACAGCAGCAGTGGATCTTTCCACCAACTACCCACAGTAAAGTTTCTGGGCAACCTGACACCTCACTAGAGGTAAATATCAGCACGGCAACCTCTGACTCACACCAAGACAGCCACTGAACACAGCTGTCCTCCAGCAGCCATGATTTGTACCTATGGCTTCATCACTGCCTTTAGATCACATCCTGCCACTCATCACTACGGAAAGATCCTTCAGTCAATACACAATTCATCTGGAAGTTCCCCACCCCATCACAGACATCTCCTTCTCGCTGCCTGCCAAGCGTTGTTGCCTCCTCCACCTCACAGAAAACCTGCACTGTACTTTGCAGAACCATTTCCTCAATTAGAAGTATCCCCACTAAAATATTATCAAATATGCACAAAACTAAGCTGTCCCTAGCGAGACCAAGCAAACAGTTGTCATCCAAGGATGGACTCAGCGTTTGCTGCGTGCCTTCAGCATTGATGAACTTGCTCTGGAGAACATTGGCAGACACACTGTAAACCAACTTCAAGGAAGATAAATTGGGATAGGTCTGGAAAGGATGTAATTCCTGTAACTTTTAGTTCAAAATTCATGTTTACATCTGAAGTAATTCCAGTATAAGGCTCATATTTTTGCATTAGCAAAAAAATGCATGGTTTATAAAATTCTGGTGAGATTTAGTCTTGGTGAGATTTATTGATACTATCTAAATAATCCAGTTATAGTAAAAAAAAAATCCTGGCAAGGCATAGCAGATTTGCTTTGTATTTATACAAACCTTTTTCTTTATCCTGTAAGAAATATATTATCACATAAGAATGAATTTAACTACTTTGATAATGAAATAACAGACACAAAAAATAAATGCATTAGTTAGCAACTACTGGAAGAATGAAGAACTATCAGTCGATGTAATGTAAATCCACAGCAAGTCTCCCAAAGTCAGTAGAGTTGATTCAATCCTTCATTTTTCCATCAAAATTTTTATCTCTTCAGTGTATTTTAAAGGGTGTTTTCTAGTAAAAGGCATTGAGCACACATTTGAGAGACTACAAGCTCAAGTAAATAAAAGGAATCCTAGAAATTTCAACAGCCTATATTTCACAACCCTAATTTAAACCACAGGGTTTCCACAGATCTTGACAATTCAAAGAACCTTCACATCAAACTCCTGTTATCTACCCCTTCTCAGCCAATAAAGTAGAAACAACCTAATCATCAGAGGCATTGGCACACAGTTACAAGCTTTTTCTGCCCTCCTCTCCTACAGCAGTGTAAGATATATGCACAAAAGACAGCACTGTAAAGAAAAGTAAAATATATGAATGGTGTAGCATGCAGAATAAGAAAACACATTAGCTATTCGTGCATTTGAATTAAAACTAGACAAAAAAAAAAACCAGTGGACTCTCTTCCACAGTTTTATCAGTAGTGAAGCACTTTCAGGAGCCTGATTTCTCACTTCTGTAAAGAAACAGCCAGAAACAGAGAAGGTGGATTGAGTTAACTGTTTCTTCAAGTACAGGCCTACCGCTGGTGCTAGACTCTCCCCGATTCACTCACTGTCTAGATACCCCTAGATGGATCTGAGATAACCTGGGGGAGTCAGTGAAGCCTGCCTGGGCTCCATCCAGCCTGACAGCAGCTCTGCCTGGTAGGGATCATCAGAGGTGCAGCCAGGCTCCCCAGGGCTGCCATCCTCCCAGGCACCCAGCCTGCCCAACACCTTGTGCCCTGGCTGCAAAGCTCACTCTTCCAGCATCCACATGAAAAATGAAGGGGAACTTGGATCCCAGCTCCAGTCCTCCCTGGCATGGCTGCACCCAGACACAATCAAATTGCACTGGATGTCTCAGCTGCTATTGGGCTTTTTTCTTCTCCTTCCCACGCAAGCATTTCTTTACGCACATCTTGGGGTTTTGTGACAGAAAGCAAAATTCCAGTCATGCTTTCAGAAAACCTGATAAAAACAATCAATACTAATCTAAGTGACCATCAGTGACAGCTCCAATTCGCATTTAAGCTCAATGACTGAATTCCAACAATTTTTGCAGTCAGCAAGACCCATCCCACTGATTTGCAGAGTTAGGATTTTGCTATTAAAAACTTCTTGCTTAATCAGGTCTACAGGAAAAAAATAATAATCAAAGAATCAAATCAACACTAGAGAAGTTGTTTTGAATTACCTGTACAGGTTCTGCACTATCCTCTCAGACTTTGAGCAAATAGAAGTTACAGAAATACAATAAAGAAGGTAGTGGACATTGGCCTATTTTCAAGGTCATTTTTGAGCAAGCAGCAATAAAAATGTAGGCAGAGCCAAGGAGAAAAAACAAGCTTCCACTGTGGGAAGACCATTTCTTAAACAGCTTTTTAACCTTTATTCTCATGCAGGAATCAAGAGGCAATAAATGAGCTCACAGACAGGAATTACATTATGCTTGCAAAACAACTTCCAAATCTGAATATTTAATCTAAAAGAATTGGTTAGGGAATATCTCTGACACAGTTGTTACTGTATTGAATGACAGTTTCAAAAAAAAAAAAAAATCAGCAAAAGCTAACAAGTCAAAGATGACAAAACAGAAAGAATTTATTGCTAAAGGCTGACATCTACTCAGCCTACACAAAGCAGCAGTGGGATCTTCTCGGCCTTTGCCTGGTAAGAAAAGCCCAGAAATGACAAGAAAAAACCAACCCTGTCAGCCCATGAGCCCATCGACCCACATTAGCTGCAGCTTTACAAAGCCTGCCAAGTGGAACTTGTGGAAAGGGCAGTGGGTGACAACGCCTGCCATGAATCCACCTCCCTTCCAATGTCTCCCTGAGCTCACATGGTCACTAGAACAGTAGTATTTTTCAGAGATACTTAAAAAAAAAAATAAAAATTAAGTTTTCAGGTAAAATCAAAGCATTGTATCTGTATGTTTTGCCCTGCACTTCTCAGAAATTGTAACTGCTGTTTCACATAGGAAAGAGAAGTTTAAATTATCTGCATCTATAGTTATTTGCTATTAGAATACTGAAAGTTAGTTTATAGTCTTACTTAGGAAAGTTATGCTTTCCTATTTTCAGACTGTTATTTATATCTACTGTAATTACAAAAAAGTCTTACAGTTTTCCTGTAAAATAACCATGTATATAGCTTTTAATACTTAAAAATGTGTATAAAAAAGTACATTTCAGGGCAAAAGCAGTACTTCCCCACCTCTAAAAAGAACACAGAATGATTGAGAAATCATTGAAGTCCTTAAATAGCAGAGGTAGCTGAAGGAATGAACACAGCTATACCTAGTCTTATTTTTGCTCTGACACACAAGTAAATGAAACACTGGCCTCAAATCTCAAATCCAGGGAGCTGTACCCATATCCTCGAGCTCAGAGGTGCAGTACAAAGCCTCTGAAATATCACTTAAGTACCTAAAAGCATAAATACATGGGAGCTTTGGCTGATGTGCTCCTGAGGTTTACGCCAACTAACAAATCACAATTCCTGCAAGCTGACCTAGCCAATCTTGTCTTGCAAAACGTTTGCAACACACTGTTCATCTGTTTGGTCAGGAAGAGATGTCTGCAGGACAGGAAAAAAAAACGTAGGGGAAGGCAGCAAATCCCACCTGAAGATCTTTTGTGAGACTGATGCAAATACCAACAACTGATCAGCACACACTGATAGCACTGAATTTCTAGAGATGCATTTTCTAAGCCCTCAGGGAATGGAGAAAATATTTACAACAGACAAATATTCTTTTAATCTTCAGTCTAAGTTAGAAGGCTTTCATGGGATTTTTCTCTGTCACATACCTTTGTACTCCACAAAAAAGGAAAATAGTGTGTGGCTTGTTGGTGATATCTTGCAAAATAAATGAGGAGAAAAAAATCAAAAAGTGTATTTTAAATTTAGGGCTCTAATCATGCCAAGCATGTTTTCCCCACAGAATGTCCACAATGCTCTTTGCAGACTAACAGAAAAAATGACATTTCTTGGTCCTTTATTCTTCTCCCCCAGCCACAACTCGGGTCTCAATCAGCAAAATTTGCCCCTAGTTGAGATCACTTACTTTTTACACTACAAATGCCTTTTAATATGATCAAACTTTATTTCTATTTCATAAAAGTTTCAAAATATATTTGTGTTGCTTATCATGAACTTAGGGAACCTTACAACTTTAACACAATGGTACCCTCAAAGTCAGCATTCCTGAGGATATGCAACGTGGCCTCTGTTTGAGGTGACATCATCAACAAGTCATCTAAAATTGACCTTTTTAGAATATTACATAGAACATTAATGCTTTGACAGTCCAACGGACTCAGAGGAAACAAAAGCCAAGAGCTCCACAGTTATATCTGCTCTTCTACAGAGTTTTGCTGGGGAGTACCAAGTCCTGCAGCCCAAGAAAGACGTGGCTGCTGCAGCTCCGTATTTCCAGACCCAGCCACTAGTAAAGCTGAGCATGTATTCCCAGCAGGCACAGATGCAGGCACACACACAATGCAATGGATACACGGCTATATGCAAATACATATGGGCAGCCATGTAGATGCACAGACAGAAAAACACAAATACAATCACCACCAATGGTTTCATCCTGTTCCTTGCTCCGGGGAAAAACATGTGTTCATATATAGATAAGGATTTCTTCAATGCCCATCCACAATGTGGATTTCTTAAATACCTGAAGTTGGAGACTCATTGCATCCAGTAACTGTGTGCCCTCCCCCTCAGCCCCCAGGTCTCCCCTGTTGCTGGTACCTGGCATGCGAGCCCCGGAGGCCCACAGCTCCACCTCAGTCACTGCCTTGCACACATACCATACCCCTTGGCACACACACACACTATGGAGCCCTACACACTCCCTCTTTCCTAAACCACTTTGATTCCCCCCAACTTTGGCCCTTCCTCCATTCAGCCCAAAATAAGTCGCGTGCAATCCCGAAATGCTCTTCCCCCGTATCCCATGACGAGTCCCATACCCCTATAGACTGTGTGTTCCTTTGTGGGTGGACATGAGACTTCTCACATAATCTAACAAATTAAATAAGAGTGTGGACAGCTAGTAAGTACCTTGGGGCCCTGCTACTTAGCCCACCTGAAGACACAAGGGATGTAAAGGTTCACTGTAACTGAGATTTCCAACCCTGAAGAAAAAGTGGAAACTTAAGCCAATTACACCATTCTTCGCAATTTTGCCAAAAATTAGAAAGTTTTCAGCTTACCACAATGTTAAGTGATTTTGCCTGAGACTCCTGTCATATTTTTAGCTCATTGGTCTCCTGCCTCACACTGCAAGTTCCAAACAGCATTGCTTTCAAGTCTTCCACAAGCCTCAAGGGACTTGAAGTTTCTTTTAGTGCTCTCTCATCAGGAAACAATATTCACATTCGTGGAAGAATAGCAGAAATGTTAACAGACAATATTTAGAAGTAAAGACAAACTTTGCAGGGGATAGAAACCTTCTCATTTTCTGTAACACAACTCTGTTGCAGATGTTGGGAAAAAGTTTAAGACTGATGGCAACAAGGTCTATTCAAGCCACTAGCATACATGAACTCAAGATGCAGTACAGTGAAGCACTTAAGATACTTTTTTCATCTCATACAGAAAGCATTTATGAATACAACATTCAACTCATCTTGAAATTCAAAAAAAAACTTTCTTCAAAGTTTTTTGGGCATCCAAGTACACTCTGGATGTCCGTCTCTCAGTTTTAAAAGTGTCAGAGGAAACTATATCACTGCACAAAACACCTTTGAATTCATGAGGTTGTAGTGAGACAGCTGAGAGTGTAAAATCCACCTACCCAGGCTCACAGACTAACAGCCAGATCTACAGCACCTCAAACTTCTGTCAAATGCTGTCACTCCTGCAATTAAAGCACATTACTTCTGAGGTGGAACTCACCATCCTGAATTAAGCACCAAAGAGCCCTTCTTCACTGAGTGAGGTCCACAACCACCACTGAGTGATGTCAGGCTTGAGAAACCCAGTAACAAAACAACCAAAAACCAAAACAACAAACAAATAAACCCCAGCAGACATTGGTAAAATAAAAGTTTCTCCTAAGTCAGACACCTTATTGCTACTTGCAAGGCCTGCAATTGTGTTCTCCTTAAAATTTGAGCACCCTAATGATCGAACTCAAGCATCAGCTTTATTTTCCTTCTGGAAGGAAATTTGCTATCTTGGCTGTACAGTGGCTCAGTTTCAAACAGAGGTCTGGAGAGATTTCATACACTCCTCCTCCTCCCATGCATTACCTGTCACAGCAACTTGGCAATACAGCACTCTATTCAGAGGTTGGAGATGTGGGTTCAAACCATCTCAAATTAAGAAGATTAACACAAATCTCCCACATAAATCTGGGAAAGTGCTTTAACAATATGATTTATATCACCTATATTTCAGCAAAAAAAATGTGGTTGCTGACCATAATGTTATAATTTGTATATTAGTCACAGCCTAAGAATACTTACTAAACCAGATCCTTGAAACAAGGCAGGTCTGAAACCCAACAGGTGACAGGCATGTGAAATACCTATGTTCATCTCTGCCCATGGAGCACCTTCCTGGGGCCATTCAGCTCCCTGAGCATCAGCACTTCCCAAAATCCCAGACAGGAACAACAGAGCAGGCTACTTCAGCACACCAGCTTACATAAACAAACTGAGATGCAGCTGAGGAAATATTTAGTCTACAACTATACTCTTCCAAGTTAACACTACCACAGGTTTACAGTAGTAGGATTTTATTTTTTTAACTACAGAAAAATCACCTGACAGTGACAGAGTCAAATTTATGAAATACAGGCAATAGTGTTCAAAATCATTAACTGATTTTCCTTTCTACTTTGAAGGCACATATCACTTAACTCCTGTATAACAAAGAATGCATTCCAGCAGAGCAAAGCTGCTACAACAAGCCTCCAAAATAGCTTTTTGCTTCTGATGTTGTAAAATAATTCCTCTGTATCTAGACACTGAGATACACATTTCATGAAGAGTTACTCCATTACTGTATACAAAAGACTCAACTGAAAATACAAAAAACCAAACTTTTCACTATGATGGGGACTCTTTAACAAAACACCTGTAATTAAAATACCAACTAAATTTTATAGCTATGTAGATATTAATCTTTAGGCCGAAAGAACCAATCATTAACTTTCAAAGTTGTTCAGTGCAGTGGCTTTAGTATAGTGTGTTTCTCTTTCCTAGATCGGACTTCAGCACTTTCTGACAGACCCTTGGAGCTGTGGTACACCCCAGTTTCTTCATTTGCTGACAGGACAAAACTGAACATAAAAACAAGAAATGTTTTGAGTTCTACCACAGCACTCTCCATGGTCATGCACCTTTTCACCAAACTTCTCTTGACAACTGCTCTGAGAAACCTTTCCAGCCTCATTTCAAAATGTATTTTTACCTCATCACGATGCTTACAAGTCTGAGCTTCAGTTGTTTACTTTCTGTAAAAGCAAATGGCTATTCTAATCTGCATCGCATTCTTCACATTGTTTTAGGATCAGTTATCTTGAATTGTGGATTTTGTAAGGCAGTTCACCACCAGGGGGGTTGAAGCTCACAGCTTCCTCGCATGATCTGTACTCTCACACTGAGAAAAAATATTCTATCAACTTAATCTGATAGGAGGAATTGTCTCTCGACCCAATCTTTCAACCAGAAGAATGTAATTACGAACTTAAATATCCCCAGGAGGGGTGGCTTAGACGCAATCAAATATATTGGTAGCTTCAACCATTGATATAAAAAGCAAGAATTTTATCCAGATGCCTCTAGCACCTGTGGGCTGCTATATAAAAGCTGCACATTACTGCAGTGAGATCACTGCAAATGTCAATGAAAAAACAAAAAAAAAATATATTGGCTCTTGTCACCCACACGTGACTAGCTTCAGGAAAACTCCTATCTTTTAAACTGCATGCTATCATACATATTCAAACAGGAATTAGCATTGAATTAAGGTTATTTTATGTGTGTAAGATGGTACCTTAAAAACAAATTTAAAAGCAAAATTTAAATCACTTTGTCTGGCATTTCATTTGTTTCTATGACTGAAGTTTCAGAACCAAAGTGAATTGTGTTTATTTACAAGCTGAGACATACGGCCTCTGAAATTTACTTGGGCTTGAGTCTGTCCTCTTTACCTAGAGGATATTTTGTACACATAATTATATTAATAAACACTCACTTTTACTGCAGCCTGCAAACATCCAGATGCTAATCTCCCATACTATATTCATCTCAAACACCATACTTCACCATAAAGAAAACAAGCCATGCATCTGCACAACATATGCCTTCCAACCATTTTCCATTCAAGTCTTCTTTTTTTTTTGGTTTTTAATAGAGACCTAATGGGGCTGGGGATTCATGTGCAGGGAGTAGGGATCAGCAGAAATTCTGCTGCGGACCCCAGCAGGAGCTGACCCCAGCCAAAGGTGAGAGCATCTGGTGCATCACCAGCGCTTCCCATCACAACCCAGCAGGCCGCCGAGTCAGCTACTGGAAACCCAGCAACTGAGTGAGCCGATGTGCTCAGCAGCTTGGGTCTCTCCAGGACAACCCAAGTTCCAGCCCTTCGAACAAAGAGGATGCGTGTGATGAAGTTATTCGCAGAGGAAGAACTCGTCGCGGAGCTTTCCGCTGTCCCGGCCGCAACGCACCGGCCAGCCCACGTGCAAGAACAACAAAATAAGAAAACTTTCGTAAATTATCTCCATTACTTCTTCAAGCTACCTCTGTCCCATGCCCGGAAGGTGGTTTAGGACTTTTCTGGCCCCTTGTACCAGAGTTTAACCCGGTTTATATTATCGACAGCGGGCGGCATCCCTCGGGGCTGCCGGCTCCTCTCCCTTCCCCAGAGAGGGACCCCCGGGACTGCGGCCCGTCCCCGGCTCCGAGCCCCTCTCCCGCCGGGACAGAGGCTCCGCCAGGAGCTCCCCGGGCCGCCGCATCCCTCCCCCTGCCCCAGGAGCGGGGGGCGGCGGGGTCACCCCTCCCGCGGGTTTCTGCCGCTCCACGGCGGCTCCCACAAAGGGAGTGGGCGGCCCCGGAGGCGGCCGGGCCGAGTGGCCCCCGCCGCCGAGGGAGGAGAAAGGGCTCCAGGAAAGTGGGGGAGGGTGGCTGCAAAACGTGGAGATGGGGGAGAGAACAGGGATAAAGGAGATGGGGGAGGCCGTCGGGAAGAGTGCGGTCGGCACTGCCGGACCCCAGCGCGNCCGCTTTATATGCTGCCCCGCCGCCCCCGGCCCGCCCCGCCCCGCAGCACCGAGGGCTCACTCACACACCCCCTCCTCACACACACACCCCTCTCCTCTCCTCACACGCTCAGGGACCCCGCACCGCACGTGTCCGGCCCCGCAAAACCACCCCCGATGCGCTTGAGGTCCCGACCGCATCTTGCGGGTGATGCGCGGGATGCGGCGAGCCCCAACCCCGTGCCTAAAAAGTTCTGGAAAGCTGTAGTTGCTGAACTGAGGGTTTGTGCAAGCAGAGGAGGAAAGGGAAAGGTGAGTAAGCGAAATAACAAGGTGAAAGCGTGGGGAGGGAGAAAGCACTGCTAAGTTCATTCAACATTCAACTTTTCTATGCGGCTGAGGTTTTCACGTGTTAAAAAAATAAATAAATAAATAGAAAATCTGTTAAGGCTTTCCTTGTAAATTTGTCATCCCCACCTTTGAAACTTCGTTCCCATGCTGATATTTTTCACCCCCTGTTCCACATAAACACAACAAATCAGCCATGTTTGTAAATTAAATGAGTTCTCTCCTCAGTTGCTAAACTATGAGGTTGATTACTTTTTGTCCCATAGGAAATCTTTTCTGCTTTTTAATAATCAGCTACCTCATGAAACCAGCATAAAACGTAGCAAAAAGGTTGTAGAGATTTCTCAAGATAGACACATATATTCAGTGCTTCAGGTTAATCTCCATTAGGCGTTACTGCTTTAAGGTTTGTCAGGTCACAGGACTCATATCTACAATACTCCTTAATGAATATTTCAAGGAAAGTGCAGCAGGGAACATTTTCCTGGGAAAAGAACTCTATGCCAAAAATTGGTTAAGGCAGGGGAATTTTAGTCAACAGATACCATCTCTCAAATGCGAATTCCCTCTTTTTAAAGAAAGAAAATAAGCTTGTTTAAAAAATGCTGTTAATTTTTAAAGAAAACCTTGTGCCCCTCTCTGTGGTATTGCATTAAAAAGCGTATTTCAAAATACAATAATATATGTGAGTTGCTTGAGCAGAGTTAGGCTTCAAGTGCATTCTTCAAATTGTGGGCAGCTTTTGCAGATTGGATTTCAGCTTGGTTGGCTGGGGATTTTTTGATGGATCAAAGAAGTCAGGGAAGTCAGGAAAGTCATGAAAATAATAGTAACTTACATATTTTACATAAAAGCAATTTCTTATCATGTAACTCAGAGTTATGAGTTATGCTTGAGAAAGTATAGCAATGTTTATATTCAAAACATAGACAAAGAAAAAAAATCTATGGGTCAAGGAGATATAAAATGAAAAATTTCTGCCTTAAAACCTTATCAAAGGCCTTCAAGCCTGCAAATAATAACAATCTACATCTGTCCCTTCCAACAGATCCATTCTTTACTCGCACCAGGAACTTCTTAAATTTCAGGACAGGCAAGGAGGAGCAAAGCAAAACATCTGTGGAGAGAAAAGTCAACAAATTTCAAGAGCCAAAGTGTAGTTTGGTCTAAAATCATAGAGGTCAGGTTAAGGAATCCTCTGTGCAGGATCATAAGTACCAGTTGGGAGCCAAGTACAAAGGAAAGAGGGAGCATCTGCGCAACATAAAATTTGCCAGTTTACAGCTTTATGATCAGTTTAACCATTTCTTTGAGTAACAGCAAGCTGAAGAGTACTATCTTGCAGCCATGTAATGATAAGTGCCAGTTTATTATTACATGTATTTATCCTCATCAGAATATTCCTCAAGAGCTAGGAAATGTAAATTGAGATCCCTCTCTGGACTTAGTAATCTGACTGGATTATTATAGTTTACTAAGCATCTGGATACAACTAAAAAAATCACCATCAAATTAGTTTGCAGGAGGATATCACCGTTGTTCAGTGTCCATTATAATAATTCTGTAGGAAAATGGATTCTTCCCAAATTTCATTTCTGTATGTACATTCTTGGAGAAGAAGATTACTGTGTTTTCTATTGTTCCTTTTCCCCCAAGTTCATTGCTGGTATTACAAAGTACCAGGCAATCTGAATGGTCCTCGTTTCAAGGAATGGCACCATTACTTTAATTTTTTCCTAACACAGGTTTCTAATGAGCTTTGAATGATTTTGAAGATAGAGGAGAATTTCAGCTTCTTAAGCAAGTGTAACTTCACATTTACACCGAGTGAGTGCATCGGATATTGCAAATTGAAGATTAGAAATTTCTTAGTCTTTGACAAACCAACCCAATGAGAAAATGGAATGCCGTGGTACAGGTAAGGCCACAAATGAGTGAAGAAATGCAAGAAGGAAAGCATTTTAGAGCGCACAGAAGTGCATTCATACATTCCCCGAAAACCATCTGCACAAACTCAGACTCTGGATGCTCCTACGTCATATGCATAAGACAGCTGGTAGAACTACACATTCAAATAGTGCAGGAGACATCTATATTTTAAAAAATTAAATTGCTGTTGCTCCAGCTTCACTTGAAAGAAAGAGATTGCACAAACTCTAGGAACGGTGATATGCCTCGCACTTACTGGTCTTGCTAAATAAAATGTACTACAAAATAAAACAAGCAAATTTGAAATGCTAAGAGCAAATCTGTAAATACCCAGAAAAATACTCAGATATGTAGTTATATGGAATTTCTTAAAATCTTTTTTTCTCTCTGATGCATTTTCATTACATTTGTCTTAAGGACTCTTTCAATTGGAAAGGAATAGAAAATCCTGATATTTAGGATGATGTAGCATAAAGAGAATATGTTAATCCAACCATTCACAGATAACAACTTATGGACAAAAACATTGCCGTTGGCAAAACTGGAGGTTTGGGAGAGTTCAAAATGGAGAACACCCAAATACAGACTCTGAATAGAACCACTCTGCTATCCTGCACCTAAGTAAACTCCAAGGGAACACCAATTATGTTTTTTCAGCTTTTGTCTGTGTTGCTGTGCTAAAGGCAGAGCTATTGTGTTACAGGCAGGTTCCCTTCAGGCCCCTCAGGAGCATGAGGTCACCTCCTGACCCCAGAGGGCAGCGAGGGCACTCAGAGCTGTCAGCGGTGTGGTGCTTTTCTCATCCATAGCATTCACTAACTTGCATCCCACCATCCCACCTTACCATCCGTCCCACTCCCAATGCACTTAGGGACATTTCTACACTGTGAATATCACTGATGCAATAGCTTCTGGAATTGGGGTAGGGAATTTGGAATAGTTTCCAGAAGGAGGTATACCGTTATAACCAGCTGATAAACGCACCCAGAGCTACATCAAATGGCTAAGTAAGATTTTTATATGCAGCTGTACAACAAAGGGTTTCTAATTTTTAGCTGGTTTTTGTCGGACTTTATACACACACTTGTAATCCATTCTGCCTCATTATCTCATAAGCACCACCCAAGTGTTCTGAAAAAGCATTTTGGAATGATTATCACTTCTAATCGGAGGTAAAAACAATACAATAAACTGCCTGTCTGCTGCTTATATAAACATTCAGTCAGTACTAAAAGCTGGTTTAGATAACTTTTCAGCTGTTCCTCAGAACACTTCAAGTATATTTCTCCCTCCCTCACAGAAATATGTCCAGAAGTTAATAAATCTGAATTGTGACAGACTAAAGAGAGGAGTAAATTCAAAGCAAAGAGCTCTTCATAGCACACCCTGCCCACAACTTCCTTTCAAAAAAGACACTACCTCAGCAACTTGACAGGCTGGAAGTGTGACCCAAGTAAAGAGGTGTAGGCCAGGACATCTCCCAGGTTCCTCCTGGTATTCCTTAGCTGGTCGCCTGACACTCTGCTTCAGCAGCAAAAGTCTATGCCCTTTCTATTCCTGAAAGTTATTTCAAGCTGTAATTTGAAATACATGTTATTTGCCTCTGAGTTGACAAAGGCTTCCATGAGGATTCAAGAAAAACTGCTGTTTCAGAGGAGTCTGGGAAACAGCTGCTCCAGAAGTGTGCACGAAGCTATCATAGGCCAGTGGAAAAGGCACAAGCAAATTGAGTGCCTCCTGCCTAACCAGAAAAGACACCAAGTGACCCCAAGTGCAAGGTCCCGCAAGGGTTTGCCTGCTTCACGGTACGAGCTTCCCTGACCTCGGGAGCTGCCTGGACTGAAGTGCTCACTAGAGAGGAGAAAAGTAGGGGCTCCAGGACAGTCTGGATGCCACAAAGAGGGAGCAGAACAAAACAGGAAACCGTGTAAATTCATACTTCTCTCAGAACCATAACTGCCATAACACAGAGGTTTTTTTAAAGCTTGGGCTATCACCCATGCCTGGTACATGGCCCCACATCCATGCACCTCCATGTCCCTCACACTGACAGCACCTAGGATTAGTGCTACCCTTCCATCCAGCTTTCCAGGGGCTGTGAACAGTCAGTCACAGCCATAATCTATTACCAGGAGCTAAAGGCAAAGTTACTAATAAGAAGAGGAATATAGACGGTAGTTCCTAGATCTCTTCATTCTGGGAACCCTGCCTGGATGCAGCATTGGATAGACCCAATGAAAGCAGTGCAGTTGTCCCAGATTCTCTGTGTTGAAATTGAATGCGGAACTATTTTGTTATGTTGTGGTAAGTACATCACATGCCTGTGTTGTGCCTGGGCACCTGGCTAGAGAGACACTGCTTGTAACTGGTCTCTTCATGGCTACCAAAGCAGGAGATGCAGGCAGTAAGAGATACTGGGTAGCCCAAAGCCAAGCCTGCAAAGAGTGGCATGGTTTGGAAATAGTTTAATAGAGCCGCACTGATTCCACATTGAAAAATAAGTGGTGATGGTTTTCTGTTAATTGGTTTCTACTGTCTTCCTGCTTGAATAGACTCTTAGCCTCCCATGGTATTGAAGGCAAGTCTCAGCATATTTTCTGTGATACAGGTCATATGCTGGAAATTGTGTTTATTACCCAACAGGACTGACTGTATTATGGCATATACAATCATCCCCAAAATATCCCAGTGAAATCACATTAATATTTCTTTTGTTGAAAAAATGGAACCCATAGGCAATAGTGAATACAATACTGTCACTACAGGTTATCAGCAACAACTCTTCCATAATGCTCTTCCCAGTCTGGGCATGAGACTCTTCCTTACGTTTTGATTAAACTTTGCAAGAACTTGAAGGTTTCAGTAGCCCATGCAGGCTAAGGAATGACCACAGTAAAGTTCACAAGAGACACCTATAACATGAAGAACAAATGTTAACAGCGTGAAAAATCTTGCTGTTCATCTCCAAACTGATCTTCTGGGAAAGACTTGTGAAAATTGAAGAATCCAAACTCATCATCTCCAAATTTGTACTAGGAAGCAGTGAGAATATGACTTGGCTTTCACAGAGATGTGCAAGCTAAATAGCATTTAGTTTATGCTCCTAACATCTCAGATAATTCTGAGTGGAGAGAGAATTTATAATTTAGCTCATACTTTTAAACCACATTTGTGGGAGCAGTTGGAGTTTCTGGACAATTTTTGCTTCCTTATTATTTTGCAGAAATTATTAAATAGGAGTTAATCAGTTAATCATACCCTCTGATCTTCTCTTCAGTGCATTTGCATTTCTTTTCAAGTGTAGTCGGGTATGCAGTTGGGAAAAGATTTGTAGGACACCAGTGTTGTTCTGGTGGTTGATCTTTTACCAGCAAGTGGTGAGATTTTCCTGCTCAGAGAATACACCTGCCTATACAAAACATCTGTGCTAAAAGATCTTGGTGTGAGATTAGCTAGGATTCATTACCTTTTTTGGTAGCTTATATAGAGAGAATGCAAGATACAAAACTTCAAGAAGGCATAAGATGAAAGCCAAGAGCTTAAACACGTGACTTTAGTGCAACTCGTGGAACAATGATCATCTCCTGCTGTCTCCTGCAGCTTTTTTAAAGTAATTTATTTATACGTTTAAACATGAATTTGATGTCAGCTTTAAGTTTCTGTTACAGAAATTTACCACAGAATCCAATTCAAGAGGCAATTTAACTTTATTAATGTGGGAGGAAATGTGAGCATAATGTGAGCTATTTTTTAACCTTAACTGCCATTCCTTCTATTGCAAGAAAGTGCCTTACACCTATCTGGAAAGCCATTATTAGCAAACTGAATAATTTATCACTTCCAATTTACAAGAAATTAGCCCTGCCTAAGACTAAAACCAGAAGCCATTTAAAAAATAATAATTCAAAAACTTACATCAGGTTCCTAATTTGAGGAACGGTGGGAGTGCCCAGAGTTCCCTCTGGGTTCAAAGAGCATTAATTTAAAACCAGAACCAACTTTTCCTGTCTATAAAAGCAGGTGACTGTGCTTTGCTGCTACCTTATGGGCATGCTTACAGGTGTTTCAACTGAATTTTCACAAGTGGATAAAAGTGGGAAATTGTGAAATGGAAATCTCTGTGCTTCACCTTTTTAATGCTATTTAGAGACATCCTCTACTAGTCAAATATTACCATTAATATATACAATGGAAAGAGAGTAAACACTTATATTTTATCATTCAAATAACGTCTGCATTATTCAAAGAGTATGATTTTTGAATTAAATACTCTTATATTTAACTAACTACAGGTAGTTATGGGATCAGTCTGTAAGTTGTGTTGAAAGAATAGCCTGATTTGCAAACAGATGCCTTATTATTCATAAATAATTAAATAAATATGACAAAAGGATAAAGTTTATGGGGTAATCTAGGGTTAATTCCTGTCAAGTGAAATTGCACTGAGTAGAACTTATTTTTGGATTCCCTTTCTACCTACATAGCTATCCACAGTGCGAAGTCTCTGTTGAATGCTGCCAAGGCTGGCAGTAGTGTTTGCTGTCTCTTTTGTGCTGTATAAACAAAGACCCATCAGTGAAGAAGCATTCTAACAGTTTTTAATATCTACTGAGGTATAGCCTCCACTTTAAAAAGAATCATAATTAAAAATTTATGAGGCATTGGAAGTGTTTAGAATCTGAATTGCATAGTGAAAAGAATGTGTCTCTGTGTCTACGTAAATATTATACACATGATGGATGGATCATCAGGCTGTATTTACTAAGGTGACTGTTTCTGTGTAAATTCCATTGCTAATTAGGGGTTTGTTTTGGAGAGCAAGACACAAAGCCAATCAGTTTGATGAGCTGAGAGATTAGGAGCTGAGGTCTCTAGCTGTCTTTGACTTCAATCAAGAAATACTTGTGTTTAAACAAACGAAAACATTAGCAAACTTTAGTCAATGATGATTTTCAGTGACACTGCACTGCTGGAATTACTGTTCCTGAATTCCTCCCTGCACATTTCTGATGGCCTGCAGGGAGCAGGCAAAGGTACTGTCCTGTGAGAGGTAATTAAAATTCTTCCCCATCTGCAAAAACTTGCTCGCTTTTCCCCTTTCCCTTCCACTCTTCTGCAGCCCGGGGTGACCCCCTCCCCACAGGTACTCCCAGGAATGCACAAATCTCTGGTATGAGGCTCATCAGCCTGAAGATATTGTTTGTATGTTTCATCTTGAGCTGCCCACAAAGCCATCGCTTTCTCTCTTTTTGTTTTCAGCTTTCCTCACATGTAAAAACAAGAAAAAAAACCCTAACTGGTATCTCATGCATGAAAAAACCAAGCAAATTTTTCTTTTTCTTATATTTTTCTGCTTTTTTTTTCCCTTAGAGTCTTTTGTAAATGCTATAAAAGAACATGAAAAAAACAATTATTACTGCTGTAGGATTTTTGATAAAATATCAGGAACTACAGCAGATTGGAAGTTGTTCTGACAAAGAATGACTGAAAACAAGGCAATTATAAAATAAACATAGGTTATTTAGGTTATCATGTAGAGTTTACACTGAGATATTGGGGGAATACTTTATATTATAACATTTCCAAAGTACTCTATGATCTCTGTAAGCTGATGACACAAACAACATATAGGAATTAATTGGCATGACAATGAAGCCACAAGTGCAAGACCCTACAGGAAAAAAACCCAAACTTCAAGTCCCAAACCAGCTGACTAACACATAGGCTAAGAACTTCCCAATGAGGTTGGGTTTTTTTTGTAGAATCATAGAATTGTGCAATTGTTAAGGTTGGAAAAGACCTTTAAGATCACCAACCATCAGCCTAACACCATGTTCACCATTGATCCATGTCCCAAGTACCGTTTCCACAAGTTTTTTGAATACTTTCAGGGATGGCGACTCCACCACTTCCCTGGGCAGTCTGTTCCGATGCTTTACAACACATTCCATGGATAAAAATATTCTTGATAAATAAACCACCCTTGGCACAACTTGGGCCCATTTCCTCTTGTCCTGCCGCTTGTTACCTGGGAAATGAGACTGACCCCACACCTCCGTGCAGCCTCCTTTCAGGTAGGTGCAGAGAGTGATAAGGTTCCCCCGAGCCTCCTTTGCTTCCAGGCTAAACAACCCCAGCTCCCACAGCTGCTCCTCATATAATTTGTGCTCCAGACCATTTACAAACTCTGTTGCCCTTCTTTCTCTGGACTCGCTCCAGAGCCTCAATGTCTTTCTCGTATTGGGGGGATCCAGAAGTAAATACATCTATCTTTTGCTTCATGGGAAAATCAGACGCCCTATTAATTCATAAATAAATAAATATGGGCAAAAAGACAAAGTTTGTGGGGGAATCTTATTTTAAGTATTGAAGTTTTTGCACTGGTTCCATTTTCAGGCACTGATAAGTTATTTGTGAAGGCTGTGCTTAGAGCACTGTGTTCTTACAAGATATATAATAGGGTTCCTAATCAAAATTTTAGTACTAATACAAAAATGCCTATATTTTAAAAGTAGAGAAGTACTTAAAACATATTAAAGAGTAAATGCTTGTAATAAAACATAATTATTTAAACCAAGAAATATAAACTATTGTTAATTTAATGTAGTTTCACCATGTGAAAATCTTGCTACATAGTGAAAGCTTCCATGAGCTCCAGATGTGTTCCTGATTTTATGCTGCAGTCTTTTATTTAAGGCAGCCACAGGATGGCACTGTAAAACTGCAAGTCAAAGCCTCGAACTCCTATCCTGCTAACACCCACTTCAATGTGATAATTGAAATCAATGCAAGCAGTAGTCACAAAGCAGATCCCACCAGCTTACTCTTTAATGGCAATTTTTTTTTTCATTTTCCACACCTTTCCCAAAGCAAATCAGCACCCCCAGGTTCAGGGTCTCACAGACCCTGCTGCTGCTGCAGGCAGAGTCCTTGTGCTGGTGGTTACCCAGCAAGAGGCTGGACAACTCTGGGTGCTTCAGCCAGGCAAAACAGCCACTCTGATGGAAAAAAACTATGAGAAAAGCTGTCTGTAGGGGAGTTTATCTAATCCTAAGCAGTTTAACGTTAGCTCATTTCATAAAGCATGGGTTTTATGCATTTATTTTTCACCACCTGATGTAATTATTAGCTGTGTGGTTGTCCCCATCTGGCATATAGTGCCCAAAGACTGACAGTATCAGGCCTATTTCACACACTGTTCCCTGATATATTTCTGCAAGAAGCAGAGTCCAGAGAAGGTTGCAAAAGTGTGGATGGGAGAGGTGTGTAGGTGCTGGAGATATGTGCAAAGTTGAATATTATTTTGAGTACAATGGCTACCTCTTGGCTGTAGCATTTCACTACGTTTAAGGGCATGTTTTCTATCTTTTGCTTCGTCTAAATGCCACGTTACCCTCATCCCTTTGAAAAATCACTTTCGTGGAGCCATTTATTCCTTAAATTTTTCTGATATTGGGCTCCTCCTGAACTACCTTATTTGCATTTGAAAAGTAGGACACTTTCAAAGTTCATGGGTTTAATTGCTTTGCCAAGGTAATGGGTTTAACTTTTATATATTTTGTGGAATATAGTGCAATACTGACGAAATAATAAATTCCACATCCCATCCTGAAGCAAATCTCTCATTAAAGTCAGTTTGAACTTTACCACCAAAAAAAAAAAAAAAAAAAAAAAATTAATAACTGAGCCTGGAATTTGGAATTACCATATGCCAGACTTTGCAGCAGCAACTGCAGAAAAGTCAACAAAATCCAAAGAATTTGCTTGAGATCAAATCTTTTGCTAGCAGTAAATAATTAATAGGCACTTGTTACTAAAAGACTATATTATCTAGGGAAGCTAATAGCTGTTCAGTTTAAATTCCTTTTTTTCCCTCTAATACATATTTTAAAACACTTTTCTTTAAAATAAAGTTAATTTCTGTGCCCATGTGAATTGGATACACATTGTGACAGAGCCTTTCCAAGAATATCTGAAACATAACAGCTATCATGACAATTTTCAATAAATCATTTCTGGCTGGGAGTCTCAGAGGAAGATAAACTAAATGATGATTGAATTATCCTTCTATCTCTAAAAGCAATCTTTCTGAATCAGGACTGAGGCACTGTGAGGAAATAGGTTTGGAGCACTAATATTTCTGCTATCATGATTCGCCCTGTTCTCTGAAGAGCCAGTGTACCAAATTTCTACTTTATAGCTGAGATTTCACAGGGCAGAGCTATAAAATGGCCAGTGACTCAATGAGGGGATTGGGGTGCAGGATAGTGGTAGTGATGCACCACCTGAACTCCTCTTGCAGAAATGCTGGCGGTGCAGGAACGCACCTGGTTTGGTACCAAAGGCAGTGTGACCTGCACACAGGGCACATAAACTGGGAGTTACGTGGCTAAAACAAGGCTAATACCTTCAAAATAAAAGTTCCAGCTCACAACAAGTACCCAATGGCTCTGCCCCAGCTTCCAGCTCCCCGACCACGTCTGTGCCACTGGGCAGAGTGTGTCTGTGCTGCCTGCTCTCTCTCTGGCCAGGCTTTGCCATCTTCCCCTCCACAGCCAAAGGAGAAAGAGGCACTGCAATCAGGCCATGATTGAAAGGCAGGCCAGATGCTGCTTGTGGAGCAGTGTGCCCCTCTCTGGCCAGGGCTGAACACTTTTCAGCCACAGAAAGATGAATGTCTTATTTCTGTGGCATCTCCTGTTTTACAAACGGCAAAGTAAGCACGTGCCATGGCTTTTTAACTTTTCCAGAAAAGCTGTGAGGCCATGCTTCCTAGGCAGTCCCAATCCTTCAAGAAGATCGAGTAACACAGTCAGAGCCAGTGGTGGGCAATGCTGTAAGCCACCTAGGAATATTAAAGATCTCAGTTTCAAAATCTCTCTGAATAGGAGATATTCTGACAAAATGCCACAATATTATATGAGACTTCAAATCTTAATTTTTGTAATCTGAACACAAGCACAAATTGAGTATCGTTTCCTGAAAACAAACAATATTTTAATAGTTTAATCATATCATCAGTTGAGACAATCAATCCTGAATTGTACATGTCTTTGATATATTTAAGCACCTATTCTTATATAATTGATAAAGTATTTCAGTGACTTCTTTATGCTCTACTAGGATGCTCAGTGTTTTAGAGAGAAGAAATCTCACAAAGGAATCTTGCAATCACAAGCCTTATACAAAGCCTGGCTTCTATACTCTAGTGTCCCCTGCATGTTCCTTAAAAGTCTTTGAATTAATACCTTAAATATTTATACAGCTATTTGTTTTCCCAGCTTCTGTCAGGAACTAATGGGCTCTCCATTAATAAATTATATGATGTACATTTAATAACTTCAGCACTGTGTGCAAATCTCTGTTCAATGAAGATCTAGAGACTTGCACAGATGTGTCTTGTGTCATGCATCTTACCTGCCACAACAACTGAACAAATTCAATGGATGTTGTACAGCTATTTGCTGCTAAAATGCCAATAGAGGGTTTAAATTAAAGGAAATTAGCTGTTCAGGCATAGTTTTCCATTAATCAGTAGACAGAGCTCTTTCTAACCTCAGAAATAAGGAAGGGATGCAGAGATGTGACTCCAAGAGTCTGTAAGAAAGCCCCCCTCCATTTTTGACTTTGAGATAAATGTGAATGTTTAAGATGCAAAGCCAGAGGGTCACATTCCAGCTAAAAACTAACAGGTGTGACTTCCCAAACAAACATCATTGACTGACATTGATTCTGAATTTGGCCTGTTATTTAGAAATTTTTTTTTTTTTGTTAATGCCCTCACAAAATAGCTTCACCTAGTCACCATTATCTAAATGCAACAGATTGCATAAAAACTGTTATTTTTCATATACAAAACGTACATAGAACATAATACAATGTTACTATTATTTTAATAATTATACTGGAGATATATAATATATCTCTATACCATATGAAAATAGTGGCCACCTTTAAAGATATAAAAGTTTAGTTAAGCAAGTTCTGCCTTTCATAAACTTATGCTAGCTGGGCCTGATCTCTGGTTGGCCTGTGTATGCCACATGATGCCACTCAAATGTACTGCTCCATGTTTTCTCTTGGAACTGAGGTCAGACTGACAGGCTTGTACTTTTCCAGATGCTCCTTCCAGCCTGTCTTGTAGATGGTCTTACCTCTTGTCAATGGGGATCTCTCCAGAATACAGGGATTTATATCACGTATGTTCTTTATTTCTGAAACAAAGCTCATCTGTCAGCACTTGTGCTAGGAGACCCCAAATTGCCTAAATGTCTCAGGAAATAAGTTTCCATCAGGGGCCACCCTTGCTTTTAGGTCAGCACAGAGCAGGAACTGGAGCTCTGCTGTTTCAAGTGTGGTGATACCACAGCTCACACCTCAGCCAGGCTGTGCTTTGGAAACTGTGCTCTGGTGTCTCGAGGAGGATTCGCTATGGAGCACATAAGGAGGAGGCTGGGGGTTAGTGCTGTAGTGTCTTGTCTAATTCCATTTTTCTTTTTTTTTTTAAAGTTGCAATAGTAAAACTTAATACTTCCTACAAGCTGTACGTACCATAGTGTAAGAAATACAGACCTGTTTGCACCAGAGAGTACAACTGCAGTTCCAGAAGCTGGTTTAAAAAAACCTGCCTCGTAGCACTGTTGGTCGTTTCTGGCCCACTCCCTGATGAAAACACCCAAAGTGTTTGCTAGGCTGTCCTAATAAGAGCAAAGTGGGAAAAAAAGTTTGCCAGGCTGTGAAATAAGAGAGAGACTGTTGATCTATCACAGCTGATGTTCTCACAAATCAGTGGTGCAGAGCTGTGCTTACTACATAGAAATAAAATCTCTTACAAAATCAGTTAACATTTTTGCAGCAGATGTTATGTGCTGCACATGACTATTCAAGGTGACAGTCTCCTTAAATGCTTTTCACTGATTGCCTGGATAGTTCAATAAGTTATCTGGATACCACTCCTGCAGGGATATGTTATGGCTGTATACTGCTGCTAATGGAGAATTCACCGTAATTTATGACTTCTACCTTTACAGCATCTTTTTTTCTTTCAAAGTACTTCTTTGAAAACTAATAAAGCATGTAAGCACTATAGTAATACCTAAGATTTGTTGAGATTTGCAGGGTACAGTTTGAGTTGACACAAATAACATCTCTAACTAGTTAATTATTGTCCTTCCCAGGAGATCGATCCAGCAGCAATTACCAATATTAAGACACCAGGCCATGTCCAGTGCTTTCCATTTTACCCGTATCCATATTTGTACACATTGTTTTGCTAATTAGAAACAGAAGTAAGTTCTTTTGGTATTTGAGTCTTTCTGTGTGAGGCCGGGCAGGTGCACACTCCCATCAGCCCTGTCTGCAGCACCAGGTGCCTCAGAGGAAGGAAATGTGCATCAAATTGGCAGCTCCTCAGGTTGTCCTCCAGCTTATAGTTTCCACCCACAGCCTGGCTCAGTGCCTGGGGCCTGAGATGTATTCTAGAGGCTTTGAAAAGAACCGACAGGTGAAATCCTCCCCCCAAAAAATCTACATAATTCTCAAGTCTGTATGTTTTTCTATCCAAATCTGTTCCCCCTTTTTTTGCTGTGCTTACCTTTGTGTTTCTTTCTTCCTGCACTTCTCAGGGTTAGCAATTTACAACAGCTTTGAGCAGCAAAACCCAACTCTCTCTGTTTAAATGCTGATTCAGAGTAATTATTGCTCTTGTGTGAACGTAATTTAAGGGATAATCATGCAGCTTGCTGCTGCTTACATTCACCTTTTCCTTCTTGTTTAGGAAGCAGCCTTGCTCAGCACAAACATTCATACAACTCATATAGGAGAGGGCATATCCTTGACTTATCATCATCTGTGATTCTTTTCACTTGACAGGTTGAAAAATGCGTACACCTATTTTCTCTGATGGTTCCCTTATCACTGTGGGCCTTCCTGAGGCTAAATCTGCTCGACCATTCAATTTTGATTCTGGAAGCAATGTTAAGGCCATTAGCTGTGTCCACAGAAGGATGCTGTTATAAAACTTGACATGCTTATTAATCATAAATTCAGTAGACATTCTGCTTCAATTTTTCTGGGGTCTGCTTATGCTTCATTTATGATGTAAAGTGAGGGTTTAGGGGGAAGGTGGTGTATTTTTAGAACAGTATTTATGTCAGGTAGCAGACAGTGTTCGGTATTTGCATATTGCTTTCCACCCAAGGAAATGCACTTAGCTCTTTCCCACTTGTATTGCACATAGTTTGCTCCAGAGTGAGAGAGTGAAAAAGTGCAGTTAGAGAAGTTCAAGAACAGGTGGCTGCAGACAAATGTTCGCTCTGCCTTATCAGTGGGGGACTAGCACCATCCCTTGGCCCCCATATATTACCATTTATTACTTCTGTATCATGATACCATCATTTAAGGGGGAGGTAAAACGACCATATTAGAATCACTTTTCTTGCTGCTCAATTCCACTAGTGGCTTTTAAAGTGAAGCTGCCAAAATCTATATTCCTGAAATGTTACTTGTCTAAACCCGCAGAACACCAGTGGTTTCCAGACTGCTAGTTAAATATATCTCACAACAATAATTTTTGGATTGCCAAACTGACTCAATTAAGACATTTGTAACACATTGTATATTCAGCCTGGACTCATGAAATGGCTTAGCAAAGATCATTAGCCTTGGAAAACTAGAATGCATTTCCATGGAAGAGGGAAGGAAATAGACTGTAATCTTCAGCCAACATCTGCCAGCACATTGCTCTGAGCCCACCAGCCCAGGTCATGTCTGCACTCAGTCCTGGCTACAGATAAGCTTTCTTGTACCTTGGAAAACAACTGTCTGCAACTCTGTTATAATTGCATTTTCCTCTAATTGCCTACATTTGTTCAAATCCAATAAACTAAAAGTGAAATGCAGTGAGGCAGAAAATGTGGAGATCAGCACCAACGATAATATGAAAGCAGAGGCCTGTGAACCTAGGCTCCTGAATTTTGCACGTGTAGGGGAGTTGAAGACAGCAGAAGAAGAGGTCAGATTTAAGACCACAATATGGGAAGAGACAATATGGGTCACCATGTCTAGTCTCCAATCTCACAGGCAACCATATCACAGAATTACTTTCATCAGTTTGTTGAGTTCTGCGTGTAGTAAATTTTAATGACCAATGCACAGGCTGACACTGTTGTTTCAAATCCTCTGCAAATATTGCTGTCATCTTCCCTGGTCCAGGAAGATATGGCTAAAAATAGAATACCCCAGCTTCTTGCCCTGCTCACCCCAAACCAACCTCCTATTTTAATTTCATTTTTAAATGCCATTTGCATTGCTTTCGAGCCACACATAATTTTCCACCTTTTTGAAAAAGCTTGCCTTGTTGTTAGCTGACCTGGCCACAAATCAGAGAATCAGTGCTACCCTTCCACTTACCTGCACGGCTGCCGAATGTGCTGTCATTCCACCTCAGGTGGAATCATTAACTACAATATCCTGTCTTCTCACAGTCCAATAAGTGCTGAAACCCTGTGGCTGTACACCACAATTAATCTCCTCTGATGTTCAGGTACAGAACAGATTTGTGTTTGATTCTCTATTGGGAAGTTGCTCATTAGAGGTTGTAAAATAAGAGAGATGACAATTACGGGAGGGCCTTTCTTTTCCTTTTTCCTTTTGCCTGCACTTGTGCTTGAAGATCATATTTTTCCCATTGATTTGCTCTGTTTTATTACTTTTAAGGTAGTTTTTTATGCAAGTTGCTTTTCATGTGCTTTTTTCACCCACCGAGCTGTATCTTCTGCCTCCAGGCTGTGCTCTGTGTGACGTCCTCAGCATCCCTTACCTGCAATTTGGCTCAGATCTCACCAGCTTTTGTTTGACCATACAGTGACCTGTATTATTTCACGGCATTTCAAATATCGCTGTCATACTAATAATGCCTAGATGCATTGCTTTACTGATTGCTTGAGAAATTTTATTTGTTCACTAAAGCCCTTTGAGCTAAGCATTCAATATGTTTCCTTAAATTAGAGCTTGGAAATTTAAAAGTCAAGCTATTAATTGTCAGCATTGAGTCTTCAAATGTCTAGAGGGATGTCTGCTCTTTCATTTGATAATGTCTCTGAAAAATCCCAAACTGAGACACTGGTATGTGTTTTAGGGAGTTTTAATTCAACTCTGTTTTATCATTTTTCAGGCATACAAAGGTAAATGCAGAGTTTCTTCTTATATCAGTAAAATTTGTGTAAGAGTCATGGATCTGGGACTAGGGTTCCACAACAGCTTTTATTGAATTATTTCTTAAGTTCTTTTTCGCAATCATTTTTGTAATGGACTCTGGATGGAAATACCTAAAACCCTTCACACTGGGTCCCATTGATTTGCAGTACTGATTTACCAAATTTCGTGAGGACTGAGATAAAAAGGGCTTGTGCTTTCAACTCGAGAAGCATACATTTATTTTATACACTAAATCAGACACAAAGACCTGGATCATTTAGTGTTTCATAGTACTTCTAAAGAAAGTTTTCAACTTCCCTCTGGCTTTTTCCAGCATTTTCAGATACACCTAAATGATTAGAATGAAAATGAGAGGTATTTGGTAAAACAGCAATGAATTTTGCAATAGATAACGTTGAGTCACTTGGTCATTACTGTGGCATGCAAACTCTCATGGAGCCAGAACAGAGGCACATTGACATAAACTGTGCCTGGAGAGAATTGCTGATTTTAAAAACTCTGTTAAAATCAGCATGTTGGCAGATTGAGCAAGGAGAATCTTAAAAGACTGTTACTAGATAATGCTGAATGAATGGTCTTGCTTAAGTCCCATCTGTCTCTGAACTACAGCTACCACAAGTAGTGATGCCTTAGGTTTTAACTTTTATATTTCTTCAAATCCCATACTGCCTAGTGTAACTCTGAAGTTCCTCGTAGCTCATTAGGTACTGCTCTCTGATGCTAAGACAGACATAACAAAGCCTCTCTAACTTGCTCTCCAAGGACACCCAGACTGTCCTAGGCCCAANTCTGTTTTTCAAGTAGCCATTTAAGGCATCAGTAGGACCCCATGGAAATTCCTCTCTCCTCTTGGGAACCTCAGGGTTATCTCTGCCTTCTGTTTCCAGAATAGAGGTTGGATTTTCAGATTCCTGAAATCTAGGCAACTACAATGACCCATTAAATGCAGAATACAAAAACAGTCTTTGGAGGAGGGATTGGGAGTTTTGCCAGTAGCTCATAGGGTGACGCTTATTTTTGGGCTCTCCACACACATGGATGTTTAAGGAAATCCTGCTAATCTGAGCAACAGCTTTACAAGAGGTGGGGATATTCCCCTCATTCCAGAGTGGCATGTAACCCCTGGGCACAAGATACTTCACAAAGCTGGGCATTTTACACCACAGGCAGCTGGACTGAATCTGCTCCTGGCACTGAAATAAGTCTGGAAGGACTTGAGGGGACAGAGAGGGAAGGAAGGAAGGAAAGAAGGAAGGAAGGGAAGAAGGAGGGAAGGAAGGAAGGAAAGAAGGAAGGAAGGGAAGAAGGAGGGAAGGAAGGAAGGAAAGAAGGAAGGAAGGGAAGAAGGAGGGAAGGAAGGAAGGAAAGAAGGAAGGAAGGGAAGAAGGAGGGAAGGAAGGAAGGAAAGAAGGAAGGAAAGGAATGAGTTCTGCCTGAAGGCCAACCATGTAGGCATGTGATGGACACTTAGATGATCTAACTGCTTCTGTCAAACAGGCCAAGAAACATCTCTTACCATATCAGATTAGATTTAGGCAAGGAATGATCAGGCTCTCTCTTCTACTTTCCAAGAATTGCTGTTTTCTTGTTATGCATCCAAAATGTCATTAAATTACCTTCAAGAGCTCTGTGAAAAGGAGTACCTGAGGCAGAGGTCATGTGGCAGCAGTTATAGTAAAAGTACTTCGTCCCATTTGGACAATCTGCTCCAACTTTGCTCTCAATTTATTCAGAAAGTCGCAGCCTTTGAGTAGCATTTAGCAAACATCCATAGTGCTACCAGACAGGCACAAGTTATTTTACAGAAATTTATGAATGTAGATGTGACCATTCATAAATGTAGTGATGAAAGATAGAGCAGCGTATGCTTTCTATACTGCAGTGTTATCCTCCGTGTAATGACTTCAGATACATTTCTAACTGGTGTCAAATCTGTCACCACACTAGCCATAAGAGGAGCAGAAGGCTGAGTCATGGACACTGTGTGCAGATGGCTAAATAAAGCAGGGCAGAGTGCTCTGTGCAGTCCTGCAGGATGGTGGTGTGCCCTAGGGCATATCAGTGTGCTACACACCCCTTTTCCTGCAGAGGAATGGGCAAGCACCTATGGGAAGCAAGTTTTGGTGGTGCCAGGGAGAGCTGCCATGGCCACCAGATGAAACAGCCCCAGAGAAGATGGATGAAGGCACAGTGCAGGATCACGGGTTGCATCTGTTTAATATAGACAGACAGACCAGCTGTTTGGCTTGTGTACACACAGGGAAATTGTGGCAGAAGTAGGAGGTGGAAAACCAGTCATTCATGTATTTTCTGGAATTTCAAAATACAACTGCAAGTTTGCATAAAAGGAATAAAACTTCCTGTAATTCCATATCATATAAGAATTGCTGCTATCCCTGACTACGAGGAGGAAGAGCCTGTCATTTCTAGGCTACATACAGTAACAACCCCAAATCTCTCTATTTTTATTTCATGCTATGTTTAGTTCAAGCTTGTCTTCTGTCAAGAGGTCTGCAGAAAAATGAGCCCCTGCACAGGCAGTCATTCACCTCCAGGTCCAATTCTTCATGGGTCAGGCAATCCAGCAGCTCCACATGGGACCTTAATGAAACATTCCAAGAAAGCTCCAGGGACAGACAGTCATTAAAAGCTGTTAACAGCACCATAATTAAAAACAAATTAACAGGAAATCTGAAATTGCCTTAAGAATTGTTTCTATCTTGTGTCACATCTCATAAATCTCAAATTACCATTAAAATTTGACTTAGTGTTTCGGAATAGCTGAAGATCAACAAAGCACTATGAAGTATTTAAAAACCTACAAAATTTCCTTCCTTAGCACTACAACCAGAGGATTTCTCTGACAGTCTGAATGGCACTGATGCTTTTAAAACACTTTATTTACTTCAGAGGAAAGAAGTAGGAAAAGAAATGTTAGTTCAGTAGCTGCAGCTGAATTTGTAATGAATATTTCTCCAGCATGACTATTGTTTTCTGCTGAACTTGAAACAAGTTAACCCTTTTTAGCCAAATCATCCTTCCTGTCACAGGAATTAGGATTAGGTAGTTTCTGCACTCTCATTTAAACAGGCCTTTATTATAAGACCTAGGTAATGAATGGAATGAACATTTCTTCCAAAACAGTGTGGGTTGAATTTCCCAGCATTTTAGAAATGGTTATGCTTAAAGATTTAAAGGATTTCTTCTTATATTAATACATTTGTAAAAATATTGAGGCAGAGGAACTCTATAAGGTTTTGCCTCCACAGAGAACACAAAACTTGTTTCAAAATCAGTTATGAACCTATACATATATGATCATGAAACTATAGGTATCTACTGTAAGCTCAGCAATTTAAAAGACAATGACAGGATTGGTTTTGCAACAAAACAAAATTTAAATTCAGTGGTTCAAAATAGCTATCTTTCATTAAAAGCCTGACGCTATCAGATATTTCATTAAAAGCTCAAATCCTATGGAAAAGTAGTTACGTGATGATCTCAACTTTTACTTAAAACCAATGCGATTGGTTTTATGGCAGATTCTGCCTGGATGCAGAAAAAAGCTAGAAAATGTTTCCCAAGTGCATTACAGGCTCAAAATCTGAAGAAAAATAAAAGATCCCACAGATAATAGACTTTAAAATTTCAGGTCTTTTGTGAACTCATCCTCAGGTTTTTTTAGGGCTGACAATCCTGATTCCTTAAGAAAAAAAAAATCTAATAATTTGCATTGTCAAAGAATGTCAGAAAATATATCTTGTCATTTTTGTCAGCTTATCAGTTTTCTATCATTGTTAATAGTGCAGTTTCTTTTATTACACTGGTTAGGCTATGCAGTTCTTACAACAAGCTTTGGGTTATTTTTTTCCCTTGCACAGTAACATTTTTGTTTAATCTACAAAGTGATTAACAAGTACACTATGTCATGTAAAGCCCACCAATTTGGGCTTCCAAACCTGCACGCATCATTTCTGCTTTCTGCCAGGCTGTGTGGACACAGGTCAGTGCTGCCTAAGAGTATTCCAAAGGAATGGATCCACCCTCACAGCCCAGCACAGCACGGGCCATGGCAGGGCAGCAGGCAACACAGCAAAAAGGGAAACTGAAAAGTGTTTGAACAAAGCCAGTCCAGGCAAACAAGAGACAAGGGACTATTTTCATACAGAATTTTAGTTCCTGATATGTCCAGATGAGGCCACTGTGGTTTTATTATCTCAATTTCAAGAAAAATTTAATTTGGTTACCTCAGAGTTTCCCGTCTCCACAACTGCAAGCATGCTCAATAGCCTGTTTTTCTGTTGGAGAACAAAGAATAGGAAATGGTTTGTCTTTTTTTCGTGTTTTACACAGCAGTTATGATACTCACAGAGGCAGGAAGGGAACTGGACAATGAGAGCTGCAGATGCAGAATTTCTTTTTTAAATCCCCTTTGCTGCTGCTTGATGTCTGGCAGGCAGTGGAGATATAGCAGTGCAATAGAAGGAGATGCTGTGAGGCTGAAGCAGAGCAAGCATTTTTCTTTGATAGAGATCCCCTGGTGAAGCTTTCCCAGCCCAGACTCCGCTGGGCTGTATCACAGGCTGTTTCAAATGGACAGTGTGATGCAAAGCCTGGGCAGGGAACCGAGCACTTTGGCTTAGTCACGCTGTTAGGAAACGAGGATTTCTGTGGTGAGAAGCCACAGCAGGCACTGCCAAGTCCCCAGGCAGCGAACTCCAGTGTGTTTTGGAGAT
Organism: Vireo altiloquus; assembly: GCA_013396875.1. Taxonomy (NCBI): domain Eukaryota; kingdom Metazoa; phylum Chordata; class Aves; order Passeriformes; family Vireonidae; genus Vireo; species Vireo altiloquus. Next base: position 445,235 of record VZRF01009670.1, read on the forward strand.
TGTAACAACGTTCTCATCCAAAAATATCTGGCCAGCCAAGGGGGAAGGCAGTGGCTACAAGGAGACTGTGCTTCCTTTGTGTTTTGTTTTAATTTGTTACTAAAAGTGACCTGTGGAAGAAAGAGCTTTGAAGTGACCATGGGGCCATGGTCACAGGTGGAAGCCCAGCCACAGGGAGCAACGCCGGTCTCTGGCAGATTCCCTGCAGCAGATTACTCATTTCAGCAGTGAGACTAAAAGAAGAGAAATGCCTAATTTTACAAATGCTCTTCAAAAAGCCTTTTTCTTCCCTTTGCATTTGCCCTGCAGAAGCAAAATGCCATGTTCAAATCCATGGATGCTCTCTGATAATAACTGCATTTTTAACAGCAGCTGGGCAGACCACCCGAAGGCAGAGCTCATGAGCAGCTCATGCTTTCACTCCTCCACCCACTTGGGACAAAGGGCCTCACTTTAGGGCCCCATCATGCAAGGTCCAGTATTGCCCAAGCCACTGGGTTTCCTCATCCCCCTGAGCATCTCCTCTGCCACTCTGGGCAGAGTGTGGGGATGGTGGTTAACAAGAACACTGAGTCAGAGCTTACAGCTGTGATGGCAATTAGTATTACATTTGTTTGTAAACTGGCAAATATTGGCAAAAAGTGCTTGTGAGAGAGGGATCTGTGATTTACAGGCTGCCAACTCACTCTAACCAGATACAACTAGCCCCAGCCTTTTTCAGGCTCACCCAGGCATGCTAGGGAATGCAGTATTTCAGCCTCAGCACCAGATGGTTTAATTGCCTGGCTTGCTCAGCTCACCACTGTCTTGCACTGCTTCCCGTGGTCCTGAGTGCTCTTCTGGTGCAAGATGCCACTTGCAGGCACAACTGCAGGAATGTCCCCTCTCTGCCCTCTCTTTCCAAGCAGATGCAGCTCTATGAGGGACCTCAAGCTCAAAGAAGAGCCCTGACCCAAAGCTCAAAGTAGACTGAGTGGTGCTTGGCAAAAAGAAGGGACTTTGGGGGTTGACTCCAAAGTGGTTGCTGGAGTGCTTTGACTTCCAGTTGCAGTTTTCTGCATAATGCTTTAGCATCTGAGCTAACACAAGGTTTTAAGATGAGGATCTCTGAAATGAGATGGTAAGGGAGGGTGCACTCATCATCAAATCTCTCAGAAGGCAGCAACACATCTTCATGACCATGGGTTCAATGGAGAGGAAAAGCCCTGAAAGTCTTGTACTATTTGTTGCCATTTTCACCTAGTTTAGATGATACCTGAAGTTTTTGCAGATCCTTTTTATGGTCCCTTTGAGTTTAAGCTCACTGCATATGTACTCCTGTAGCAATACAATTTCCTTTCACCAGCAGAGCTCACTTCAGCTGTTGTTGGGTATTATTATACCTCACTGCTTCTTTCCTCTTCCATCAGCCCATCTACATTGGATCTAAATGTCACTTACAGTTAAAGCTATTTGACCGCTCGTCCCCCTGTACCCCAGAATAGCCCAGGAAGGCATGAAAGTTCACAGGGAAAGGGACATCAAGAGGCTTCATTTTCTAGAGCACAAAAGAATCAGACTCCAAAAATCTGGTTGATAGATGGGAAAGTAGCAAGGACATTTAGGACAGAGTAATTTGGTTAGAACTGTGTGGTATGACTGCTTACACTTGGTGCTGTGGGTAGCAAGAAAACATCCAAGTGGGCACAGATACTACTGCAAAATGTCACTGCTGCAGTGAAGTCAGTACCCTTTCTGAAAGAGGCCACTCCTCACCATAGAGGAGATATAAAAGCTAAAACATTTTGTGAACATTATTTTTTTAACTAAGCAAAAAACAAGCACTGACATAAGCATGCTAAATTTTCTGGTAGACTGGTAACTACTTCAGAGAAATCAGAAACCGAAATAAAAGCGATTATGAAAACGTTCTTTAAATATGAACTGAAATGACGGCTTCTTTGCTTGTTTTCTTCTTTAGCTTGCTTGTTTGTTTTTTTTTAACTCGTGCTAATTGTCCTGCAGCCGTGGTATGTAGCAGATAGCCAAGAAAGCTGACATGGTGAAGTTATATACAGCATCCTTGTGACCTTTTTGCAGTGAAGATACATATCTGTCCAATAAAGCCCAGGCCAAATGACAGTGACAGCTGTCTTGTGGCATTCAGTTTGAATTGAACAGGTTTGCTCACAAGTCAGGAGCAAGTGTTTCATTACAGACTGTGCACCAAGATCAACATAAGCACCCAAAAGTGAAACTTTCCCTCAGCAGCTGTGTAAACTGTTCCGGTGGACTGAGATGCACTACGCAGGCCCCTCCTTGTCTCCTTGCTTTGACTTTCCCACCTCCTGCAGGCTGTCATCCCTCTGTCGGCATTTGCATATTGCAAGGGAATAAAACCTCCGTTCTCTCAGGAGCGAACCAGAGGGTTATGGGAACAGAGCACTCGAAGAACGAAGAGCAAAGGAGCATGGTTTTCCTTAGGAAAGGCCCAAAGCTGCCTGCATGGGAAGACGCCCTTCTCGCAGGGAGAGAGCCCAAGTCACTGCTGAAACGGGGATTGCGTTATGTCAGCTTGAGCCTCATAATGAAAGGGATGACCAGCACACCTGACTTCTTGTGGGGACTGCACGAGGTGCAGAAGCTGAACCTTTCACGCAACCAGCTGGTGGTGATTCCTCCTTCGCTGGGGAAGCTGGACAGGCTGGTAGTGCTGAACTTGGGTGGCAACTGCCTCAAGTGTCTGCCTAAGGAGATCGGGCTGCTGAGGAACCTGAAGGTCTTGTTCGTCAATATGAACTGCCTGAAGGAAGTGCCAGCAGAGCTCAGCTTGTGCAGGAAGCTGGAGGTTCTGAGCCTCTCACACAACTGCATCTCGCAACTGCCTTTGAGCTTCACTGACCTGACAAGTTTGAGGAAACTGAACCTCAGTAACAACCGCTTTGTGCAAATTCCTCTCTGCATTTTCGCCCTGAGAAGCTTAGACTTCTTGCACCTAGGGTCCAACAAGCTGGAAAACATCGCAGAGAGTATCCAGTACCTAGTCAATCTGCAAATCTTTATCGTAGAAAATAACAACATACGCAGTCTGCCGCGGTCTCTGTGCTACATCAGCACGCTGGAGCTGCTGAACGTTGATTACAATGCCATACAGACCCTCCCAGATGACCTGTACCTGCTGCGCCGGCTGCGCCGCATTGCCTGGAACCCGATGGACAAAGGCCTCCACATCGCCCACAACCCCCTGTCCCGGCCCCTGCCCGAGGTCGTCGAGGGAGGGCTGGATGTCCTCTTCAACTACCTCAGGGACAAAAAGGAGCACAACTGAGCTTCTGCTGAGCTTGGGATTAAGCCTGTCATCAAGACTCAATCGCATCGGAGAGCGTTCCTGCACAGGCATTTCCACTTCATAATGCTTGGATTTTGAAGGCTGTGGATGGCTTTAGTAACAGTTGGAGGAAAGCAAGTACGATGGTTTTGATTAAGTGTGTGAAGAGCAAACTTTCTAAAAATAGTCACCTCTGTAACCTTCACTGTTGTGATACTTGGGGTTTTTTTTAGAAAAAGAAAACAACAACAAACTTGTGATAAAATAGTTGCTCTTCATTTGACAGAAACAAATTAAAGCAGACTGCAAGATGTGCAGAAATGTGTATTTGAGAGCTATTAGGCTGGAGAAATATTAATATAAATGAGACTTTTTCTCCGTGATTGCAGTTGTATTTCTACTCCTGCTCACTTCTTCATACACAGGTAAACCATGACATAAACAAACACCGCTCTCTAAGTGAATCTCAAGGAAAATGTTTGCTTTGGGCAGTGAATATATCCTGAGCTATATTAGCTCACAGACAATATATTACTGGCCAGTTCAATACCATTTGTTGTTTACCCCACAGATGTACTCTGGCCTGTATAAATTACAGGTAGAGATTGCCAGTGATGAGGCAATTTTCCAGTTCTTTGGAAGCAGATCCCAAACTTCCCCAGAGCTACTACTTCCCCTGGTGAGACAAGCAACCCTTCCCTGGAGCCTCCTAGGATGCTGAAAGCAGTGCATCACAGCCTGGAACAGCATCTCCACAAAGCAGAGAAAGGACTGTGGCTTTTTTTGCCACAGGAAGGATGGAGTTGCTCATTGCTAGATGTACAACGGCTCTCCATTCCCTTTCCCATATCCCTGCAATCTGAGTTATGGAATAACTTTACTCAGGAGACAGTACATCTCCTAAAGGTGAAATATTTCTTTCAGGGAAAGCAGCATCAACCCAGTCATCACCTTAAGTAAGAGCTTCAAAAACAAATAGTTATTTCTGGGATTTTTGGTATCATCCAGTGGCATAAAAGTCATGTCTTAGGTAGTTTCTCATATTGATTTTCTGTGAACGTCCTTCATCAAAGTTTTATCTGGTAATAAAGAGGCAGTATGAAAGAGCTGTTAACAATTTATGCAACTTGGGTTTCTTGTTCCCTCACACAAGTGTAAAACAGAAGCAGCTCTGTTGAAATTAGTTGAGATAAATGCTTGTAATGGCAGTGTAAGAGAGGAATGAGACTGTAATTCTTGAGCTAATTATGAGTATTCAAAGCCATTTTCAAAGTGCTTCCTATGCCAAATCTCAGGAATCAATGATTGCTTTCTAAAACATAATTTGTTCAAAATTATGGAAAGCTGTGAAAAGACTGATCCTGCTTCTAGTGAAGTTAATGGACAACCCCTGGCTAAAGGAAAAGTTCCTAAGCAGAAGCAGGAGCAGCCTGATAACAGCAGACAATTATGCAATTCATAGGTACATGCAAGTAAATGCAGCACCTTTGGCCACACTGACACTATCGGTGCGGAATTGAATGCTAGAAATGAAGAATCACTGCTCACAGAATATTCCACCCTGGGTCTGCCTGCCCTGATATTTTATTGTGTTGGTATTTTTTGTGTATGATTTGTATCTTAATTGAGAATTTCAGTGTTAGGCCCAGAAATCACATTCTCCAAGTGCGCAGTAAAGGACAAATCTTATGTTTCCAGCAAATATGAAACCTTTTTGAAGGGTATATTTGTTCAAGCATTAAGAAAACAAAGCAAGAAAACAAATATTTTGTGTATTTTTTTACTTAATATATATTTCAAATGCAAAGATATTTTATGTGTAGCTTTACATGTATTTATTTCACCCATCCAAAATTCCAAGTTTTTAATGAACAATGCATCTAATAAATTAATATGTGATTTCATTAGCGACAAGGAATAAAGCAGTAATTATTTTTAGAAATACCAAGAGATAATTCTTGGAGGGGATTAGGGACAGATTATTAACTTTTCTAAATGCTCATTTCATATCCTTTAGTCTGGCATTCACGTAAACACTGCAATATTGCTTTGCAGGAAAATTAGATGCCTATGGCATTAATCACCTGAAAAGATTTTCCACATGTCAGTATCCAGGATTATATGACACCAGATAGCCTCTGATATGATCTGACTAGGAGAGGTATGCACAGTAATTTACATGGAAGATGTGAGGCTGGACTGCGTGTGTTCATTAGGATACCACTACAAGGGTGAGAAACAGTGAATGATTCAAGAAAATTAGTTCCAGACAGAGGATTAAAAGGCAAATTTGACATAATCAAATGCATCTGCAAAAGCAGTTATAATATGAAGTGCAATACCAATAATTTAAAATTAAATTACTCAATTGAATAATAATGACCTTTTACTCAAGCTAATAAACCTTTGTAAGCATATGAAACACATAAAAGTGACTGCCTTTTTAAACAGAATAATAAAATTGATTGAATAAATGGTACTTTAATGTATAATTCAGATTTTACCATTAAGAAAATAATTTCTACTGATCTGCTTCAGTTTTTTTCATTCCTCAGCCAAGGCCCTTATAAATACCTTTCTCAGAGATACAGAAAATTGACTCTCAAGACTGAAGGTGGTATTCTGAATTCTTCCTGTAAAAATAAAATATTGTATACCACTGTTATTGTATAGAAATATGCATGAGAGGCAAATAATGACATCTGTACTTGCATCTGAGAGGGAGCAAGACAGAAGAAGCAAGCAAAGGCACAGGAGGAAAATAGAATGCATAAAGTCACATGCTGGCTCTAGTTTTGAGCAGGGCATTAGAAAAGAATTGGTGGATCTCAGTGTTGTCATCTGATATTAGCTGTGCAGATGACATGGAAAAAAGGAACTGAAAGGCTGCAGGGCCTGTAGTCATATCTCATAATATATGACAAGAGTACCACTTATGTGTATATCAAATGATACAGGTTTAATTTTATAATCTTTCAAAGAACTGTATGCAGAATATTACTCTTGTTTCTAGTAAGCACTGAAGTGTTCTCATCCTGAACCTCATGGCAGCATAACATTTCATGCACCTATTATTTTTGGTGGTGGTAGTGTTCTTCAAAGGAATGGAAAATGTGGGCTGCACTGGTGGAAAGGATCCTTTTCTGGCACGGTGGCTTTTCTAAGGCTGTCACTCAGGGAAGCTCTCAAGGTGCTTAGAAAAGCTCTTGATGTGGATTAAAAAAAGAGATACTGCAAAAACAAGAACAAAGTAGAAAGAATATAGTCCGGGGTCAAGTTGGTTGGGAGAAATGTACTGTACAATAAGACTAAAGAATTTGCTTCTCGGCTGTCATCAAACACACTGGTGGTACATTTGGTCAGATCTGGTGAAAAGGTTCCACCTATTTTTATTTTAAATTGAAAAGAAAGCTGCATTCTGTGAAAAGTTTAAAGTCCAGTCAATAAGCAAAGGCTTTGAAAGCTGGAAGGTTTCAGGCTTTTGGCCTAACCAAAGTTAGTGATTCAATCTTTGACTGAAAGAAAAATATTTTCATCTGAAATATTGCTGATAGAAGTTAATGCTGAAATACCTGACTGAAAATTAATGCTAAAATGTTCTGTTCCTACTGCTCTGAGGCTATTCACCAACTCTGGCTTATGGGCCAAATTCTTAATGCCACTTGTGACTGGTAAATTCCCAAAATACACATCCTTGCCCCAGCAGCCCTGTGTGGCACCCATGGGCATGTCACCTACCCAGGAACACCAGCCCATTACATGGGCAAAGCAGCAAGAGCCTATAAAGACCAATTTCCAAGATGTGGAAAATGTCCAAGATGTGGACTGCAGTGGCATTTCAAAACAGTGTTTTTCAGAGTCAAGTTGAAATCTCTTGAAATTCAGATTTAAAATTTTATGATTATTAATCTGGTTGAAAAATACATCAACTTTTTTTTCCAACTTGCCAATATTTTCTCCATACTTTTTTCATTTTCATCAAAATTCCCCCCTTTTTTTGTCAATATAAAGAATAGTTTCTATTCACTTTCCTGTAGGAATATGCATTCTGCAGTTTAAATTTTTTAAAATATAAATTCATTTCTTATTATGCCACAGGTAGCTTCATGAAACCAGATCTTTCAGTTACTAATTTTAAATCAGTGAAGAAGGATGAATCTAAAAAATATTACATGGACTCTGAAGAGATTTGGACTTGCTACTTACTTCACTAGGCCAGCACATTACTTGAAAAAACATACCACAGCATATAAGTCCTGCAAGTGGAAAAACCATTGATACTTCAGCTTATTTCTTTAAACAATGAAGAAACAGAAGCCTCAAAGGTCTTCACCACATGAGAGATAAACAGAAGTAAAGAAAGAAAGTAAGCAAGAAAGCAAAGAAAATTAGCTAATCATCTGGTCATTATGATTTCACCAAATTTCAAGGGTAAATTTGCTGCACAGACTTCTGACAGCAGTTCTTGGGTGATTCAAGGAGTGTTTCAGACTGAGTGGCCAAGTTCTAATTAGTTCGCATGAAATAATTATATTAAAATAACAATTTATAATAATTCATAAAATATTAAGAAAACATGTATATTATTGTCACATGTCCTTCTGCCATTCTCACATGTGGGAGCTGAAATCTTGAAATAGTTACAGACGAATGAAAACTTCTGACTCTTGAAGTATGTATTTAGATGAGAATATATACTTTTCCCATTTTATATGTGACAAAAAACAGATTTAAGAATGCAGTAAATGTTTAAATGGCTTTAGATATATTGGTACAGAGGTAGACCTTAATACTCACATATGGAGTAAGTCTGAAAATCCTTTTACAAAATTGCATGATCATTCCTCTGTATGCAGAAGGAAGCAAGTAGGCAGAATAATAATTATAAAAGATGACCCTCCCTCACTGATTCCATGCACTTATCTGTGGTGCAACAAGAGCCAACCAGCCTTCAAAAAATAACCCTCAGCACAGCCCAGCAGAACCAATAGCATACTGTACCAGTACAGCCACCTACAGCACAGGATTACTTTGCAGGGTTTAATGACAAAGCCTGAAATTTATAGTCCAAGGTATGTAGAATCACACCATGCATGGCTAAAAAGGTGGTTTCCAGCAAAGCAGGAAGTGTATCAACAGCTTCAGAAAAGGTCACTGCAAATTATGCTGCCTCATAAAGTGAGCTTACCGAGGCAGAGTGAAAAGAAGACCAAAGGGCAGAGCTTTATGTTTTCCTGGGGCTCAGAGGGGTTTCAGATACCATAAATTCATTGATGGATACCCTGCTTTTAATTTCCACTTCCTAAGCATTAAAAACCAAAAATTTTTCTTTTGATACAATTCTCTGACGGAAATATGCCTTGCTTCACTTTCTTCCTGCTCGCCAGCCTTTGCATCATTGGTGTGTTCACAGAAGCAACGAATTGCTTTTCTCTTCCTGCAAAGGCAGCATTGCTGGGTGTGGGTGCGTGTCAAAATGTACAGAGGGTCTTATCTCTCACCCTCCAGGGGAGGAGTGCAGGACAGAGGAGACTGACAGGCTCCACAACCACTGGTGACAGGATGGGTAGCCTACCCAAAACTGGTGTCATGCTCACGACACCAGCTTTATACACTTGCCTTCAAGGTATCAGGCAGTGGTTATTCTCCAGATACCATTTCTATGGATGATAGAGAGAGATGGATAAAGAGAGCACCAGGTCATCAGCAGATTAATTCAAGCACGTGAAGCAAGGTCAGTGAAGCCGCAGGATACCAATGCCTTCCTTTGCCTGGCCTTCCTTGCCTCTGGAGCATGTGTGCAGTGGGCACAAAGCACCCTCTCCCAGTGTAGTATAACATTCAGGATGTATCAGAGAAACAACAACACACCTACAATGCCCTGTGACAAATGCTTTTGGTGTCAGAAAATGCTTTCTCCCCAGCTATTAAAATGCTCCACCTCAAAACAGGTGTAAGCAGGACATGTATGAAAGAACTCCCTATATTTTTTAGAAACAGCATTCCAAAATCAGCTAAAAGAAACTGCCAAGCAAGTAACAGCAAAACTTTTACAGTAAAAAATTGCTTCCACCTAGAAAACATTGTTATTATCATTATACTTTCCTTGCTTGTTCTTTGTCTTTTCTTTCTTTTTTTTTTAAACATAATGGAAGTCTGTGTGTGTATGTATTATTTAGTTTCTGTACCGGCCCATGCATGTATACATACTTTCACTACATGGAACAACAGAGCCTATTAGGAGTTTCTAAACAGTTTGTGTAAATAGAGAAGTCTCCCTGGTATAGAGTAATCTAGTGTCCTGTGAATGGCACTGACAGGAGAGCTGAAGAATACAGAAGAATAAAACCTTCACTTTGGGAAATTCATTCAACCCAGTGTGACTTGGTTAAGATAATGCCTTTCCACAGCTATTGCTATGCACAAGGGTCCTCTATATTTTTCAGCATACTTACCACACTTTCCAGTTCGAAAATAACACTGTGAAGAATGGCATTTGTGTGTTCTGTCTACCTACAAATGAAGTCACAAAAATAATAACTTTGAGTTCACTTCATTAAATGAAATCTCTCTGAGCACATGTGTGTATGTTTGGAGGTATTTGGGAGGTTGTTACCACGTTTTGCAATATAGTATATGAAGAATATGTATGAGCCAACTGAAAAATAGCATATTCTGCAGCAAATATAATGCTGGCAATTTAGCATCAAAACAGGACTTAAAACATATGACAGTTAATTATGTTGCTTTTGAATTACTTACATATCAGTTTTCCTGTGGGTTTTTTTACCATTAGACATCAAAAACTTCTGTGGCATTTTTATCAATCTGTGTGGGGATTTAAAATACACATTTAGTCTTTTTTTTCAACTGATTAATAATCATACAAGAAGACACATTCGTTTTCTGTTACTAAACGTTTGGTAGCTTGTGGGAAGCGGTAGCTCCACAACATAGGAGGCATCATCATCCCTATGGCAGGACGAGATGCAAGAAACAGAAAGTTAAAATCCTCCCCTGAAGGCGATCCCTACAGTAGCCACAGCTTGAGGTGAACAAGTGGCTCCACTTCCCAGGCAAGCTTTGCAACTATGTAGATTTTTTGTTTCTCATTGGTTATTCCCCTTCTCCCCACCTTCTCTCCGCCCCCCCCCGCCTTCCCTATATAAACCCAGGCTCTCCCTGGCTTACCCTAAGTCTAAGTATCTCTCTGCTCCCTGAGACCCTTCACAGGTGGGACTAATAAAGGACCTCCGTGGAACCTCAAAGCACAACTCCATCCCTTCATTCCACGTTGGTCCTCAGAGCCAAGAGCTGAATCACTCCGAGCTGAAATCATGCCCAGCGAGGCTAGCAGTGCCTGTGCACCCTGGGGCTTGTGTCCTTTTCAGGATGCTTCACCAGGGAAGGTCACGGCATGAACCACTGCTGCCCGCCGCGACTGCAGCTCTCACAGGAAAGAATTTAAAAGGTATTCTTTATCCCATAAAAGAAGAAAAGAAGTTATATCCTACAGAGCTTGCTTTTCTAAGAAAAACGTATGTATCTGACACCCAACTGAATGCTTCTGGAGTCCATTTTGGCCTGGATGTGTGTGGGAGGCCCAAATGGAATTTCCACAGCAGTTGTCTGGGCTGCTCCTAGAGACAGTTGATTCAAAATTTTATTTAACTTCAGAAACACTTTAGTAGGTGGTTGTTTGTAAAAAGCTGATATATGTCTTTTAACCCTGCCCTTCAATATCCATATTATATTTGGATAAGCAAATATAACAGTCTTTACTATAAATCTACACAGCCTTTTCTTATACTGTGTAAAAACATAAAGCCAGTATCACACAGATTTCAGGTACCACATTTTCTAGTCCCACCTGGAGGACCAGAGATTGCTCTGGTCTAAATGATGCCCCAGAGACTGGAAAACAGAAAGAAAATGAATGCTCTGAGTTAGAACTGGTGAATTTTTGGCTTCACAAAGCTCATGTCAGACGTAGATTTAATTTATTTATCATTTGGCTCAAAGTTATTAATTTACAGCAGTTAAGGTGTTTCATCTTTCTTGGACTGGCATGCAGATATTAGAGTGCATGGGGGAGAAAATCCATCCAGCACATCCAAATTCTGATAGGGATTAACCTTAGGGGAGAATGTGGAAATTCACTAGAGACTCAAAATTCTTCCTGATGTCTCAGGTGTCCATTAGAGAGGCTATTTAATGTTCTTTAGCAAGGCTAATACGCTGCAAAGCAGTGACATTTCAAGACTTATGCATGAACCTAATAGCTTTTCTCAGTAAGTCATTTTCACATTTACATCAATTTAGCACAGTCTAGATTTGGATAAAGACAAGCATCACTTTTCTCTTGCCAGTGTTGCCAGGGTGATGATCACCAAACTGTCCCAACAGTCCCTCCTCCCTTGTACTCCCCAAACCAGCAGCTGGCTGTTCTGGGGAGAACTTAGGCTTGTGTGCATCTTCAACAACAAATGCACAGCAGAAAAGCCCTTCGGTTGCCCTGCCACAGTTGATACAAGCAACCGAATATTTTAAAATATCAGATAATTAATAAATACAAGGGGAGCAAAGGGGAAAGGATTGCCACTTTAGAGAATGTTGCCAGATATTTAATCACTGCAATAAGAAGTCAGGAGAACTGATGTACAGTTTTCTTCTGTACTAGTTACCTGCATTTCCCCATTAATTCTGTTACCTTTTCCTCTCATTTGTCCTTCATTCTTTTTTGATTATACTCTCTCTTTCCTATTTCTCCCCACTCTCCTTTTTTTTTGTCTCTTCATTTCTTATTAACGAGTTTCAACATTTTTAATTAAAGTTGACTGCTTGACTGATGCCAGTTCAACCCTCTTTTTCTGGATTTGGCATCCAAATCAAGTTAATCATTAGCAGAGGCCTCTCTTCACTAACTACACAGAGGAATAACAAAAAAAAAAGAAGAAGAAAAAGACAAACAACTAGAATACGTGAAAAATGGAGAACAAACCTCAGGGAGCAGCAACTAGTCTGAAGAGCAGAATATACTTTGCACTTAGTGCCATTTTTCTGTGTCCCTGAACCTCCTAAATCCTCAGTTTCCAATATGATTCTAGATGATTTATCTTAACCAGCTCCCGAAGGGTTACTGCAATGTTAAAGGCATAGGAAAGAGTCCATGCACCACCATGAGGAAAGCAAGAAGTCCTGTCCTTTCCTGACATTCTCCAGAGATCCCCTCCTGTTTCTCGTGAAGCCCCCCATCAATTCACTGCCTCTGTTACTTTGGAAGTGAGGAATTTTGGGCCCTTGTTGTCATATTGCTACAGAATGATTTAGAAACATATAAAACAAGAACAGATTCTGTTGTCTAGCCACAGATTTTACCATGTGCTGTAGACAGTGAGATTTATGTCAATACGTCCTCTCTGCTGTAAAAATATGCCTGCCTCCCTCTCTTTCACTTGTGTGGAATGTACTCCTACTCTTTGGTGTCAATCCTACATAAGGGAAGCTGCAGTCTGAAGCTGGAGCAACCACGCATAGCCACAATTACAGAGAGCAGTAACAATTAGGCTGTTCACATAAACTTCAGGACAAGAGAAAAAAAGGTAGAATAAACAAAGACAACAGATCTGTGGGGATTCAGAGTGTCACCATGTCTGATGGTTTTGGTTGACTTGGGGTCTTGGGAGAGACAGGCGTGCCAAATCTGGCAGTGGGCAAAACGAAGACCGGGAGACAAGATGAAGAAGAGGAGACAAAAAGTAGGATAGTTAACAGGAGATTAGGTGAAGAGAATGTAATCTGTAGACGTTGGAGATGTGAAAGATGTAACCCTAGAAGCTGAAATTTGTAGCTGCTAGTTTGGAATAGAATATAACAATGTGCCTTGTACAACAAAAATTGTCTTTGCATGCATCCAGGGAAGTCCATGTTACAATCACCGACAAATGCTGCCCTCTGAGAGGATCTGATTAGATCTTATTATACGGCTAGCTGCGCATCCATCGGTGAGCCCTGTGGAACTTGAAGTGCTGCTGAAAGAAGTAGGAAAGCTGGCCAGCGATTAATCCCTTCAGAATTGAAGGTGAGCCATGGGGGACATGGGGGCTGGACAGTCATCATCCGACAGCCATGTTTTCGAACTCATGTCTCATTTACTTGAAAAACATGGAGAGTCCATGCCTCCCCAATCCCTTATAATTACACTGCGTTGGGCGGCTTCCAAAGTGCCAGCACGAAACCTGAACACAACTTTTTCATTGGAGGTGTGGGATGAGGTAAGAGATATATTAGGGGAGATGAGGCAGCCACACTACAAGAGGAGATGAGGTGGCCACTCAAATGCTGTCTGCCTAGAGAACCATACTAGAGGCTATTAAAGCACAGGAAAAGACTAACAAAGAAAAAGCTGCTTTTGAAGGTAGTTTCCCTTCTGAGCCGCCAGCAAATGTCCATAACTCTGTCAGGGCTGTGGGAGGAGAACCGAAGACGGCCCCTTGTCACCCTGACCTGTTTGACCCTGGAGGGGAGCCGGACAGTATTGTAGAAGAGCTTGTGCCGCCCTGCGCCACGCAACACCAGCTGGAGCTGTGTCGCGACAAGTGGCTGGAACCAGAGGAGCCCTTCCCCATAGCGTGTTCTCTCTCTGTCTGCCCTCTGCGACAGTGTAGCAGCAGTGGCAGACGCAGTGGCAGGGGCATGGCGCTGTAGCTGCGGCAGCGAGCATGCAGTGCCAGCGAGCACATGGCAGCGGGCACATGGCAGCGGGCACATGGCAGCGAGCACATGGCAGAGCTGCGCCACCCCAGCGAGCACATGGCAGCAGGCACATGGCAGAGAGCACATGGTAGCGAGCACATGGCAGCAAGACCATGGCAGAGCTGCGCCGCCCCAGTGAGCATATGGCACAGCAGGGGAGCAGTGCTGAATGCCACATGAGCTACACAGCGGGTCCAGCGAGAGAAGCGCGGCTCTTTGCATGTGGGCGGTGTGGAAGCAACCCAGGGAGCCCAGCACCGGCAAGGGCAGCCCAGAGTCCTTGCTCCCCACACACAGCAGGATTTGCCCAGACAGGCGCGGCCTCCATCTTGTGCGCCGGCAGATCCTGCAAGCCGCCTCGGTGCGGCCCCAACCCATACCACTCTTGCTGCAGCCGTTTCCCATCAGTTGAAGACCCTTGAGTAAAAACATTTTTTTCACATTTATGAAAAAAAATAGAATTTATTTGCGATATAAACTCAACAAAGCAAACAAATTTTATAACACTGGGTGCACACCCCTTGCAAGATGCCGGAGGCACAAAGGCACAATGCTGGTGTCATCGCTTTTATAGGTCTTGGTTGTCACTCATAAGCACAAGGATACTTTCAACCAATCAAGGGGCTGATCCACCTGGCTCTGCCCCCTAGTCCACCCACTTAGAGAATGCTCAGTTTGATCACTCTGGCTCCTCCCCAGGACTGCCCACTTAGAGCATGCCCAAAGATTGGAAAGGGAGTGGCCCCAGTTTGATTGCCACTTCTTAGAACCTTCCAAGAAGGTTCCAATTCCTTCCCCCACCTTGCTGCCCATCAGCCCTGTTATTAATGCGAACTTTTACAACAAATATTACAACAATCCTAATTTACACTAACAGTTAAACATCATCAACTAATTACAAACATAACTTTACATACAACATATAATCCACAAAAGCCAATCCTGAAACATTCCTCTATCACACTTGTGAGCCGATGCCATGCTGGAGAAAAAACCTGGGGGGACGGATGGCCCCTTCCTCAGGGGGGCACAGGGGTGGGGCTGCAACATTTGCATCGCCTTGTGCTGGAGCAGCTGTGGACCAGGCATGTCCTGCAGCTGGTACGTGGAACTCTTCTGTTTTCATTATTCAGAATGTGGCCACAATCCTAGACCATACCTCAAAGATTGCTTTTTCTTACCACACCACCTTGTGACACCCCACATTGTTCTAATTGCTTTTTTCTGTAATAATCATGATTTGTAAGCTATCCTTTCAAGCAGAAATTAACTGATACGTTTTTTTGGAAAAAAACCTGATATGTTTTTTAGAAAAAGTGGATGAACACCTCCCACCTTGCTGCTTTCCTGATGTGGAAAAGGTTACCACTGGAATGAAAAACCATAACCCTCTCATCCTGCAGCAGCTTCTGACTCAGAGCTTGTTATATTTTGAAACCACTTAGAGAGTTAGTGTTAATATTATCGTAATGTCCGAGGCCTGGATTATTATACATTCTGTGAAAGAAAATTATGTATTGTTCAGTAGTTTTTTGCTTGTGTTAAAAACTAACTTTATATTTTCCCTAAGCTCTAGATTTGACATGAGTGTTTATTAGAGAAATTTAAAGTTAGCTGTGTGATTGTAGTATATTTGATTGTAGTATATTTCTGGATCCAGACTTTATGTATTTGAAGTCTCTATAAAGAGATTCAGTTGTAAGATAATTATTTAATGTTACTTATATGTATTCCTTTGATTATATTAATAAAGGTTTGCTTGTCGGTATTTTAGGGAAAACCTCTCAGTCAAGGCTTGAGGCTCTTGCCAAGTCCTAGCCCTGGCTGACTGGAGATTATACCATCAGACCCAGGTGTTTCTGTCCTAAAAGTGTAATTACGTCATTTTGACTTGCTGATCTTATTAAAGCTGGACTCTCTTCTGTGATAAACTTGGAAACCTTGTCTGGAAAAGGCTCTCCAAGTCCTCACTGTGATATAGAACTCCCCACCTATTTGCAGACTCTGGGTAATGGTATATTTAGTCAGTTGATAATACCCTGCTTGTTTTTACTCAGTGTGCACTTGTCTTATTAGACTGTTTTACTGTTCATAGTGAGAGAAGTGCATGTTACACTACACATCTTCCTGAACTTGGTTAGCTGAAAAATTTTGCATTATGGTTGTTAAAACAGAGAGGGGGGGAGGGGGGGGGGGGGTGTGCAGAGATGGGTTATATCCTCCACAAAAGCCTTATATGTTTTTAATTTTTTAATTGTTATTCTGATAGCAAAACTCCACCCATNTGCTTGTTTTTACTCAGTGTGCACTTGTCTTATTAGACTGTTTTACTGTTCATAGTGAGAGAAGTGCATGTTACACTACACATCTTCCTGAACTTGGTTAGCTGAAAAATTTTGCATTATGGTTGTTAAAACAGAGAGGGGGGGAGGGGGGGGGGGGGGGGGCAGAGATGGGTTATATCCTCCACAAAAGCCTTATATGTTTTTAATTTTTTAATTGTTATTCTGATAGCAAAACTCCACCCATAATGTGGCATTTTTGACAAAGTGCAGCAGCCACTGGCCCACGTGGACATAGTGTTTTGCAGGTTTTGGCTGTTGAACAGAGAAGGGGGAGATGTGGGGATTCAGAGTGTCGCCACGCCTGATGGCTTTGGTTGGCGTGGGAACTTGGGAGAGACTGGCGTGCCGAATTTTGCCAGTGGGTGAAATGAAGAGCAGGAGACAAGATAAAGAGCAGGAGGGAGACAGAAAGTAGGATATTTAAAAGGAGATTAGGTGAAGAAATTGTAATCTGTAGCCATTGGAGACGCAAAAGATGTAACCCTAGAAGCTGAAGTCTGTAGCTGCTGAACTGCTAGTTTGGAACAGTATATAAAAATGTGCCTTGTACAATAAAATTTGGCTTTGCATGCACCCAGCGAAGTCCATGTTTCAATCACTGACAAGGATCCAGTAAGGAGGCACAAATTTTCTTACATGGTTTGCACTGACCTAGCTGCTGTGCATGTGTGGTGTCAAGCTCAGAAATGCCCTGCCATCACCCTGTTAGGTGATTTTTTTTTTTTGGGAGGGGGTCTCCTTGCATGAGGTACTCACCCCAGCAAAGCAGGACCAAGGGAACAGCTCCTCCCAGCTTCACTACACTGCTGAGAACAGTGGGGGTTGTAGGTGTGCAGCAGTGAAGAGGGGTGACCCAAGGTACACAGTGTGTTATGGTATAAGGTGCAGTAACAGCATAATAGTAAAATGTATTCACTAGTTTTGGTAGGAATCAATCAGGGTGGAAAACGGTGTTGTTGCTTACTGCTGGGTGCCTGAAAGTGAATCTGGCTCCATGGAAGGTGGTGCTGCATCAGTTTACATTTAAAGGAAGAACACAAAAACTCTTCTGCCTCCAAGGAGAACCTCCTGTTTCAGGATCCATAGAAACTCAGGGATAGATCTGAACTGACTGTGACAATCAGTTTTAAAGTCCCTCTCAGCCTGACAGTACAAAATGTAAATCAAACCACTGTACAGTATCATTGAACAAATGCAGTTAGAGTCCTATTACATAAAAGCAGAGAAATAATATGACTAGAAGGACATTTTAATACGTTATACTCATTACATGGTAGTTTGATGTCAAATATATTAAATATTAAACAAAATATAATAATCCCTCCAGTAATGTAAAAATGTTCACATTTTTAATCTAGAGATCTCACTGATGAGGCATGATTGTTCAACATCCTAGAAGGCAGCTTTCTAAATTATGCTATTCCCTGTGGCAAGTGCAGGACAGATCACAGACTTAATGGAAGGAGCATTTTCATTTTCCCTGTTGCACAATGGGATTTACATTTCAGCCCTCCAGCAAGCAGAGTTACTCATGATACCTTCTAAATTAGTACCACCTCATAAGTTGCACTCAGGGTACCTCCTAAATTAACAAGTAATACATTTAGGAATCCCTGAAAGGCTCATTATCTCCTGTCTAATATATTATTATCACTGTATATAATTTCTGACACAGTATGCCCACCCCTTCTTCTAGTGAAAGACTCCCATAGGTTAACTAGGGCATTGTAGAGGTCCATTTCTGGCTTCCCATTATACTTCTGTATCTACAGATGAATTAAGGATAACTGCAAAAGAATAATTCCCCTGGCCTTTCAGTTTATGTACTTTTGTACTTGCCTAATAACAGCAGAAGTGCTGGTCCATTATGTTATCATTTCTGTCTGATGTTACAAAAATAAATGCTATATTCATAACCCCATCTTCGGATGAAAGAGAGTTGTCATTGCAAGGTTAGGATATCTGCTTCCATATCCCAAGCCCTCCTGGCTGTTTTAGGTACCTGCATTGCTGAAGTCACCTTTGAGCTGCTCATGCACCTCCGTGTTGCCACTCATCATAGTGGCAGGAAACAACAGGGGGAGAAGACATGCTGATACTACAGTTCCCTTTGGGAAGTAGCTGATCACTAATATGCTCTCAGGCTGTCATACTTTGAGATGTTGGTCAAAGGTGTTTCCAGAGTTGGAAATCAAGAAATGTGCACCTCTTCAGCCTTGTCTGCGCTAAGAATTTGCCTCCTTGCTGACAGAACACATCAGCAGCTGGAGCAGCACTCACACAGGTTTAGCCAGAGTATGGAGATACTGCTAGCAGCTTAATTCAGTCTCCTAAACCTTGTCTGTGTTTCCATCCCCATCTGCTTTTACCCTGGAACATGCCTGTGGCACTGGGATTCAGTTGCTTCAAAAGCCTTTGTTCACTTAACAGCAATGTCAGATGTCTTCATCCCACACAGAGGGCTGCTGGCAGCAGAAAGCTGTTTCCAGGCAAACTGGATCCCAGCAGGCATTTGCCATGACAAAGGCACCTGAGACTGGCATTGGTCATCCGTGGCTTTCAGGGGTTACAGCAATTCCTCGCTTCCCAGAGACAGCTCCCACAGCCATCCCTCACCAAAGTTCAGTTCTACTTTTCCCCAGCAGGTGTTAGGCAGAGCAAATGCTGAAATTTCCGACTTCAGATGGAATAACCGTAACTGTATTTATTGAAGGTTTATTGTGCTAGCTGGAATAAATTGCATCTGTGAGCTTTTAATAATGTTTTAAACTGTAGTTAATAAACATTGGCACAACGATGTCCATCACCTTCTTGGAAAAGAGCAGCCGAGAGTTTACACAATAGGAGAATAGGACTTCTTTCAGGCTCACAAGAAGTCATATATTATATTTCTTCATGGAGATACCTTCCAGCTGCCCAGAGAGGTAACAAAGAAACAAATCTATCTACAGACTCCCTGTTACTTCTTTTGTGAATAGCCACCATTTGCATTATAAACAATTTAACAAAGAGACACTGAGCTAATTTTAACCGTATGACTTTGATGAGTTTAGTCCATTTACTTTGTGGAGGCAAATACAGAGCTGAGTCTTGTTTTTGATTAAGGTCATGAGTACAAAAAACTCTCTCAAAAATTGCCACTGTTGGACCTCAGCCAGCAGAGGCCCATAAGCAAACAATGGGAATTTGTTATTACTCTTTGATTAAAACTGTCTGCTGGCTAATTATGCACAAAATGAGTGTCTCTTATTTTTAATAGATAATCTTGCATCTATTTTTGAAGAACAAAGTCTCTGCTCTCCATTTCTGAAGGTCCCGCTAACTAGTTTAAATATGGTAGATTGGATTCCACTATGACTAAATTTGATTTGCAACAAGAAACAGATCAACAGATTTTTCTTATCTCTATGCAAATGTTCCTTATCCATGTGAATCAGGAGTCTCAGTAAACTCTGAGTTGACTCTCACAAACTCCTAGAATTCAATTTCCTGAGCAGGAGACAGTATAGATTAGTTTGATTTCTAATAAATTTCAACCCTCCCAAGGTAGCTACTGCCAGCAGCATCTCCTTTTTCAGAGCTGTAGATACTAAAATATAGGAGTCAGATACTGAGGTTAATAATTAATGTGAAGTCTCCAGATCTTACAGCTATTCCAATCTAAAGTAATCATATAAACTTCCAAGAAGCCAAGAAGGAGTCCAAGTCAGAAGAAATGCATCCTTGATGCAGCCCATGTGTGCTAAGGCAGAGATTCAGGTACCTTAGTGATGGAGCGTGTGTTCTTTCATTACCAGTAGAAACTGGGATTCATACTTTGAACCCATGCAGGAGCTTGGAATTTATCTCTCATCATAGCAAACACTCCATCACAAGCTTTATCTCTTTCTGAAATTCAAATTTGGACCCTTAATTGTGAAGATCAGGTCTGCAACATGAAGCATCTCCGAGTTGCCACACAGGATCTGTTGCCCCAGAATCCCACACTGGCTAATTCCAGAAGTCTTGCCTCCATGCATCATTAATGAGTCTAGGAACAGTAGCAGAGGACATGGAGGACAGTTTGAAAGTCTGCAAATCAACAGAAAACCAAAGCTGAACACTCTTAGCAGACAAATTGCCTGGATCCGGTAGCACATGTACAAAAAGAATAGATGCCTGAGGAGTGGTGTAATGAGGAAAATTAGTAGATGCTGGAGTATGCTAAGAACAGCCTTTTGCCTACAAATATTTTTGAAGCCAAATGTCCAAGTATGGGGGATTTTTTTAATGGGGCCTATTAAATCAGCACCTCTTAGGCTAATGGTGTTAGACTATCCATCTTGCAAACTGTCCTTAAGAAATATGTTAAACATCCAGAAGGAGGGGATGTGTGTAAGGGAATCATTTCAATGAAATTTCATCAATTTCACCATTTCTGCTCTGTCCTGGATATGTTTTTGGGGAGCTCTTTAAAAAAGTATGAGTGTTGAGTAAAGATAAACTTATTAGATGCATAAACATGAATATGAGGATTATAGAATTAAATCCACCAGAATTGTGCATGGAGTGGCTACACCTGTATTTTATGAGTTCTTTAAGGTTCAATATTTAGAAATTAGTTTTAAGAGCTATGATGGAAAGCATTATAAAAATTCATAATATTGATTAGACTTTTCTGTTATAATTGCTTCAGGTAATATAACATATAAAGGCATTCAGAGATGTAATGAACACTGTGAAAAGGACTGTGTATAAAAATATGGATTGAAACTGACACCAGATTTGCACGAGCACCCAAAAGCCCTTTTACAAGGTGACAGAAATACATCATAGGAAAGGGATTGGACAGCAGCTGTTTGGTTGCTTACACGTTCATAGTGCCTGTCTCACTGACGGACAGCTTTATAGTGGACTGATCTTCCAAAAGTGTCTGAGCACAGGGTCCTGCTACACTGAGAGAGAGAAAACCTTTTATTTATTTATTTATTTTAATGGGGAATGTCTTTTGCAACAATAGTCCAGACACTGCTTTTTCAGGAGGCCTGTATAGACAGTTGGGTACATAGGCTGGGCCGGAGGGAGGGCTGGATTTCTTTTTGCCCTCCTCAGCTCAGCGCTACATGGGGGCTCTCAGATTTGCTGCCATTGCTGAGCAGAGCAGGAGACAGCTAAAATCATCTGGCTTTCACAGGGGAGTACACAGCAGATGGCACTGTTGCTTTAGCAGTCCTGCATCAGTTTCTTTTTCCCTTTGTAGGAAATTTTCCTACAATTCTCCTTCCAACCCTCTCTCTTTCTGTGGGATTTTACCCCATTTTTTTGATCGGGTCCATCCACACCCAAGTGGATGTGCCAGGGTCCCTCAGTGTGAGCATCACCTGGGGAGCCCTGCTTTCACCCCACCCCTTGCTTGCCACCAACCAACTCCTAACATTTGCTTTATGTAGGGAAAACCTTGCTTTTGCATAATAATTTATTCCCATTGGTTCCTGTGTATGACAAATTTAATTAGTTTGTTACATTTCGGTAGTGTTTTTTCTCAGGCGTTAATAGCATCTTGGGGAAGCTGAGCACGTTTCTGCCATGTCTTCTCACTTGCAGCACACATGGACTTTTATCTCTTTCCATAATTTTGTCTCAGTGATTTTTTTTTCCTTTGGTTTTTCACACAAGATGCCTTGATGTTTATCTCCATTCATTTTACAATTTTTATGCCAAGCAATTTTTTAAAAGGCTAATATTTCTGGATTTTCCTTACCTCTCTATAACCTGTCATTTAGATGTTAAATTAGTTTAGACTTTCCTAGATGTGTTTTAATTAGAGAGATACTTGTTTATTTACCACTAACTGCATATGCATGAGCGCCTTTTTAATGCAGTCCTAACCTGAAAGCTGCTGAAAGCATCCACTAAAATCAACCAGCATCAAGGCAATTGGAATCTTATTGAAGATAAAGTCTTTAAAGAAAAAAAAGAGGAATCGCAACTGCTTTATGTCTGTCCTGGCAAATGCTTAACTCTGCCCTCTTAAAAACCATAGGCTTGGTGCCAAAATGTGCAATCCTGAGGTGCCTGGTCACCTGCATGGCAACTGAAACCCACTACCTGGCACCACTTAAAAAGAAAAAAAATAGTTCGGTGTTTTGGATCAGGGAGGTGAGAGTCCCACAAGGGGAGTGGGAGCTGCCTAATGTGGTTACTAGGAAGCCCTAGTAACAGGGTGGTGTCTGCCTCATTCCCCATAGTTTACATCCTGTGTCCCAAACCAAAGTTGCCACCAAGAGCTGCTGTGCCCCTGAATCCAACAGGTAGAAGACGTGTCTGAGGGTAGAGACCCACACAGCTTCTTTGCTTGAGCTGGGCATAGAGCACTGCTTTACTCTGGAACATGGGAGGAACGTGGGAGGTGTGGGTACTGGCACACAGTTTGTATTTGTCGAGTAGTAGGAAACCTTCTCACCAAGCTGAGATTTCCCATACCATATTTTTATCTCTTCCTGTGGAAGTGTGGGAACAGTAAAGAAATAAAAGTGACCTTCATGGAAGATACAATGTCAAAGCAAGCGTGAATTGAGATTGTGGATCCCTTCAAGTGGTTGAGGCATTGCTTTTCTTTGCAACTCAGCTTCCCAGTGCTTTATGTCAAAAAGAAGGTGGCAAAATGCCACCGAGATTAAGTGACTGCTGAGTGCTGAGGTCACATCATACTTTTGAAATTAGGCACTAAATCCTGTTTTGATAACCAACGCTATATCTACGGTGTGGAAACCAGGAGTTCTTCACACCTTCTGTTGTTGAGGTAAACCATAATCACACTCTGCTGTCATTTTGAGACAGACTATGTTGTCCATTGTCCTGTTGAGGGGTCCGTTTGTGCCCTGAGTTTCTTGCAGTGATGCAGTGAAATTCAGCATATCCCAGCCTAGATCTGGTAGGCACAGATTACTGAAAGTACTATGTTCCTCATCACCTTTGCCTTGTTGCTTTGAGGTAAAAGCATGAGTGAGTGACAGCAATTCAAGACAGATTTTGTGACTGTCTGAAGCCCACACATCTTCCAGAACTCTAAATCTCAATGAGAGTCAAGGCATGATAAAACTTGGGGATGAATGTGGGAGCAGTGGACTGGCTGAACTGGGAACAACTGTGACTGCAGGTGCAGGAGCTTCCTGGCTGCTAGGACAATGCAAAGCATAGGAACTACTAATTTGGCATGAAATTCTAAAATCTGTGCTGCCCTGTTGACACCTTGTAAATGTTTGGTCCTTTTGTTTGTTATAGGAGTTAGTTGACATTAAGGGATTTAGAGAATGAAGACCTATATTTAGTTCCTCCCTTCAGTTTCCCTCAAAATCCAGGAATTTCCCTCACATTACAGAAATATTCATCTTCTTTAGGCAAGAAATGTTGCCCTTATGGTTTGTTCCTGGCTGCATTTAGCACAAAAATTAATCTTGCCATGAAAGCAATCTCAAGAAAAAACTATGTGTGTGTGTTTTCTAGGAGAATGAACATGGAAGAAAAATCAGGCAAAACAAAGGAAAATAAATGCAAACTCTTTAGGTTGAATTATGTAATCCTTACTAACATGAATATTATATGGAACTATCCACATGAGTAGATGTTGGAAAAGCAAATTAGTGTCTTATAGGCTTGCTTTTGTTTGAAGATGGCTGGAAAACAATGTATTCTTTAATGACATATGCATGTTAATACAAATTGTATACTCTCCACTAATCTAATATTCATGAAATGAGCACATCCATCATGGAAATTAAACAACAACTTCTTACTTGAACAAATTCTGCAATGAATATGTTACAGAAATAATTAACAGATAATGTCAATTGGCTAGAACTTTATCATAAGAGAATAGTCTCCATTTGTAAGATTAAAAAAGCTCAAGACAAATCATGGACAGTTATAAAATAAAATCCCAGGAACAGTTTTTCAAACTATGAGACATATTCTTTCACAATATTTTATTCTACTGATATTGTTTCTATTAAATCACTTGATTGAGGATTGCTTTAGACAGCTGAGAGCTAATGGTCCTCAGTAACATTTTGGAAAATCTGGGTCTTGATTAGCTTCAAGAACATTTTTTCCTCCTAACCAACAGTTAGCTCTATCAATAAAATAATAATTTCTTATTAATGTCCTATATATATTTGAAGAAGAAGGCTATTTGATTTCTTTATATAGTTAATTAGACATGACAAGACATGCTTTGAATACATCACCACCCACTCATTTCTTCAGCAATGTCCGTAAGAAGGGAATAAAAGAGATATTTTCAAGCATCAAAAAAATTCTTGCTAATATTTGGTTTCAAATACATGAAGAAGTAGGTTTGGTCCTGTTGGTGTTCCCCTTTTGTTTTTCTTTTTCTCTTAGGGAATTTTCCCCATACTTGTTGCTAAGAAACAAATTACTGGGTGCTTGGGAGAGACAAAAGGACCTGGCCACAGGGGGAGGAGTCCAGTTGGCTGCCCCTTTTAACCTGGGGTTTTCTGATGTAGGGCAGAAATGTCGCGAGATTTGAACTGGGGGGAAAAAAAAAAGGGGGTTGGGGATAGCCCTAGCTTTCTTGTTCTCCCGGCAATCGGAGGAGAGACAAGCGGCTCTCATAATGGAGGGATTTCATTGCCGTCGCAGACTCCTGCATTCTGCTGCCTTCCTGCTGCCGTCAGTGGAGCTTGCTCCCTGGAGCAGCTGCTGCACCGGGACCCTATTTTAACACTGTACCTCACTAAAAGAGGGACTTATACTCATCATCTGCTCAGGTGCCTCAGGGGACCCTGGGATCCCAAGCCCACCTTTCCCTGCCCCACCGGGAGCCGGGCCGAGGCTGCCCTAGCCCCGCCGTTCCTGTGCCATCACTGCTGCGAACCATCACTACACCGTAGCGCTGCACCCCTGCCTGCCCAGGCGTCCCAGGCTCCCACTGCAGCTCCGGAGCTTGATACATCTCTTTTACCACCCGGGATTTGGGTCTGTCCCTGCTGTTCCAGCCTGCTGTTCCCGAGGGCCCTGCCCGGCCCGGGCCCAGCTGCCCCAGGGGTTTGTGCAGCAGCTTCTCGGCCGCCATCACCGCGTGAGGGCCGAGCTCGCTCCGCAGCGCCCCCTGCCGGCCGTGAGCGTCACTGCAGCGGGCTCTGCGCTGCTTGGGATCGCTGCGTTAGGTACTATGTCTGTTTGCCTTGTTTTATATATATATATATATAGATGTGAATAACTGTTATTCCTATTCCCCATATCTTTGCCTGAGAGCCCCTTAATTTCAAAATTATAATAATTCGGAGGGAAGGGGGTTGCGTTTTCCATTCCAAGGGAGGCTTCTGCCTTCATTAGCAAATGCCTGTCTTTCAAACCAAGATGGGTTCTTATTTAATATCAAACTTTTGCTTGGGGCAGAAAACAATGATATTTTCATTCCTCTTAGGTATACTGTATTTTGCCATATTTTCTTCATATTCGCTGCCTGATCTCCTGCACTGCAAAGACAAGCAATGTTCTGCAAAAATACAAAATGCCTACTAGCCTCAGGGATTCTGCTCAGAGCTGGAAGCCAGCATTTAACTCCCAATTCTGCCAAGTCATGTGTATGTTTCCTAGTAGCTCCCTAGTCTTTGTTTTAGACTTACAGCTGCCATTATAGGAAGCTAACATATTTTGCAAATAATTTAAGTGAGAAGTTGCGCAGGTTTACCTCACATAGAGGTGGAGCCAGAAATCCATATTCAAATTGTCAAGAGCCCTGACGTGATTAGAAAGTCTAACACTGTGCAGAAGTCAGAGTACTGGCTATGAGAAACACAATTTCAGTTCTCTGCCATAGCCAGTGAAAATCAAATTCTAATTTTTCAAGTCACAGAGAATCCTGCTACATGCTCAATTTAAGCTGATTGCCTGGAATAGCTAAGGAGAAGCAAAGCTGGAAAGCCTTAGCACTTGTTGATAAAGGAATTTCTTCTTGAACAAGAGTTTCAAATATCTGTGAGAGTCATTAGAAAAAACTTCCTTCACCTGACCTATAGGTGACCATGTAGGTCTTCTGCATGTACAGGTGGGATTTTCTGTGCTTACTTTTCACCTCTTCACTTTTTTGTGTGTGTGATGGAATTGTTTCAACAGCAAGTGGATAGGGACCTGCCACCCCCGACTAGTTTATTAGTTATTTTATGAGCTAGGCCAGGCATTCCTTTATCAGGGTCACAGCAGAGGAAAGAACTGAACCTCAGTTTCCAATTTTCAAGGGGAGAGCTTTCAGCCTGAAGTATATAATAGAATCATAAAATATCCTGACTTGGAAGACTCCCACAGGGATCATTGAATTCCACCTTCCTGCTCTGCACAGGACAGGCCCAAGAATCACACCATGTGCCCAAGTGCATTGTCTAAACACTTCTAGAACACTGTCAGGCTTGTTTCTGTGACCACTTCCCTGAAGAGCCTGTTCCTGCATTCAGCCACCCTGTGGGTGAAGAACCTTTTCCTAATATTCAATCTAAGCTTCCCCTGACACGGCTTTGTGCCATTCTTTCTGGTCCTGTCCCTGGTCACCACAGAGAAATCAGTGTCTGCCCCTCCTCTTCCCCTCACGAGGAAGTTGCAGACCACAATGAGGTCTCCCCTTAGCCTCCTCTTCTCCAGGCTGAACAGACCAAGTACCCTCAGCTGCTCCTCATACAGCTTCCCTTCAAGGCCTTTGCTGTCCTCATTGCCTTCCTTTGCATGCTTTCTAATAGTTTTATATCTTTCTTATATTGTGGTGCCCAGAACTGCCCCCAGCACTCGAGGTGAGGCCACCCCAGTGCAGAGCAGAGCAGAGCAGAGCAGAGCAGAGCAGAGCAGAGCAGAGCAGAGCAGGACAATCCCTCCCTTGCCCGGTTGACGATGCTGTGCCTGATGCACCCCAGGACACACTTGGCCCTCCTGGCTGCCAGGGCACTGCTGACTCATAGATAGATAGATAGATAGATAGATAGATAGATAGATAGATAGATAGATAGATAGATAGATAGATAGATAGAAAAGTGAGAAGAATAACCTCTTTTAAGGAGAGCTAGTGAGTACACCAGGTTGTGTATACAGTCAGCTCTGGCTAATGGCAGCTGATGCTTTCAGCTTCATCTACTGCATCAAACTCCTCACATGTAGGGAGTTGGTAGACACAAGTCCCAGCAGCTTGCAGAGTTTGATGTCTCTGAGGATCTGATGAACGTGAGCCCCTGATAATTACTATTTGGACTTAAATCCAAGATAAAGTTTAGAACCAAGCTGAAGCAATTATTACCTTCTCCAGATGTTGTAAATGTTCTGATTGATGATATAAATGCCATTAACAATAAGAGGTTTTGGTTTGAGTGGGGTTTTTTTAGATAGCAGTGGCAGTTGTACACAATGAATTATTTGACTCATTATTTTTACTTTGACATTGTCATTAGCTGTAGCTATAAAAAATGCATTTTACCTCTTTTAGACCTAATCTTGCTTTCATTTAAGTTAATGGCTAAATTGCTATTGACTGTGGTAGAAAGAGCTCTATGCCTCTATAAATTAAACTGCTGTAATGTAATTGCTTCACTATATGGATCAGTGTTTGTAATACAGGATTTAAGTTAATAATCCTTTTTATATTGCTATATATGTGAAAGGCAAACTTATAATACAGAAATAATATGGTCAGTGTTGTCAATATGAAAGATTAAATCATACAACTTGCATTTTCCATAATAAACGTGCAGATTCTAATTAGAACTAAAGTGAGCACTGCCTATGGATTTATCTTAACTCATAAGGATTATCTTCTGCTTTATAATATGAATGTAGGCTTTATAAATTGAAAAGAAATAATGAACTTCCAGGTTGATTGAAGTTGTCAGAGTAACTGGAGCAAGTTACAGCTTGAAGCCCATTGGCAAAGCAGGTTTTAAAAATATATCCTTGCTTATCTTAACTGACATTCTTCCTCATTTGGTAGGCTCAGGGCTTCACCTCTCTGAAAGAAAAGATGTGGTACATCATGTTTGGAAGAACATAAGCAGATTTGATAGAAGTCTGGAAGTAAGGACCTACTTTCATGAAAATGGAAATTCAAGACTGCATGGATTTCATTCCTCTCTCAAGCAATCATCTTGGACCATCTTTCCTGGAAAAAAAACCCTCTCATTTCATGTAAGTTCATTGTTAACACTTTAGATTCTGACTTTTCTTGAATCAGTGAATACTTCTGAATTTGTAACAAGCATGTAATATATTTGGCAATGTTGCACAAGGCCTTTTCACAGGGGCAAATCAGTATTATTTGAGTAGTCAGACCAAGCAGATATTTGATATCACAAACCTGAAGTAATTTATTACTGAGGTCATAGGGCATTAATAGATCAAGTGTCTGGTAACAGGGACAATATTTCTCTGTTTAGTTTGCTACATAAGTAAATATGCTGTCTAGTAGATAAAGTGGAAAGAGACTATAATTTAGTCAACATAAAAAACCTAAAGCACACTGGAGATAGGTATGTAGAGACTTCCACAGATAAAACTAATATTTCATGAGAAGGAACTAGTTTTGGTTTATGCTGCCACTGCCAAAATAGAAGACAGCCACAGAACAGTAAACTAGTCATTAATACCATTACCATGGTCAAAGGTTTACCGACAAAAACACTCTAGCACACATTTACTAGAGGACTATCCAGGAGCTAAAACTCCCACCCCTCTTCTGTAGCAGAGTCACTACTTACATGTTCAATCAATGCTGCAGCTTCCCTCGTGCCCTGCACTGAAGAAGCAACGATGAATAAAAAGTTTGACTGTTGTGCAGTGAATTACCTCCTCCTCTTGCCCCTCATGGCCCACAGTGGACATGCAAGAATGAAGTTGCTGGATCTGCATAATGGTCTCTGTATACTTGAGCTTGGGGGTGCTGGTTTCTGTGAACATCCTTCTTACAAGTGAAATATAACTAATCCTCTCTGGCTTGCATATGTCTTTGACTAAGTAATTCCCCAGTAAACTGTAAGTTTAGTGCCACAGAGCCAGCCTTTAGTAGAAGTGTGTATCTATAATTGCAAAACATCAGCCTCTGAGAAGTGACCAACCCTCCTCCCTTTAAAATAAAAATAAAGAATTATATTCTCATCAGTTGAAGAACTCTCAGAGCAGAGCTGGGAATGCCTCCCTTTCACTTTCTCCTGCCCTCACAAAGCTGCAGACTGACAATTAGCAAATGTCCTAAGACATTAGACACTCTTCAGGCTTAGGGGTGGGATAGGGTGAATAGCTTTTGAGCAAACATTTGCTCCCACAAAGAGCTCGCTAACTGCTACTAATGTATAAAGAGACAGTGCGTGAACTGTGCCTTGCCTAGCTCTTTCTGAAAGAAAGTCTGTCCATACCTACTTTCAGCTGGAGTTAGGCTGCAAACTCTGTGAGGAGAGGAATATGAGTGCTCTTTATCCACTTCTCCTGTCTCAAGAACAGTAGACCTAAGGCAGAACTCTGCTTGGAAGATTCTGCTCTGTCTCTTGGCATAGGCAGCTCTCTTCTCATATCCCAGATCCACATGCTTTTTCCACTGAGACCCTACAGGCTCACTATATTTCAAAGTTGGAATTAGGGCTCAAACTTTTCATGCCTCAAGCTAAACTTGATGCAAACCTGCGCTCAGACACTACATTTAATCAACCTCCAGAAACTGACAGGGCAAAAAACATAAACATCTCTTGCCTCCTGGTGCCTGGACTGACCCACACTGTACAATTACATTAAACTTCCTCTCTGCATGTGGATCATTATCTACTAGTCTTTAGCTAAACTAGCCATATGGATGTGAATCAGGAGTTTAGGGGAGGCTTATAGAAGCAGTTTTCTAATTCTAATTAGTTCTGCTCAATTTTATAGGATTTTGTAAACTTTTGCTTTTCTTTCTGCCTGGTCAGTTAAATTCCCCATGTGAATAAACCATTTCAAAGAAGCATAGTATCATAGAAAGGTTCTATCAGAAGGGATTTTTGGAGGTCAACCAGTCCAACTTCTTGCGACAAAGCAGAAGTGATTTCAAAGTCTGATTAGGGTTGCTCAGGGTCTTTACCTGTCAAACTTTAAAATCCCCGGTGGTGGAGTTTCCACAAATTTTCTTGGCTTCAAGACTTAAAACACTTTTTCTGCATAGAAAAACGTTTTAAATATCCAGTCCAAATTTCCCTGGGTGCAACTTGTTATTCTGTTTCTCTTTGTGCCTCCGAGAGATTTGGTTTCCCCTCTCTGTCACTCCTCGTTAGGGAGTGGAAGGTAGTTAGCACTCCACTGGACTTCCTCTCCCTCAACCCCAGCTCCCTTTCCACATGTCATGTCCCAGCTGCCAAGGAACTTGATGGTCCTCCACTGAACTTGGTCCAGCTTGTCCATGTCTCCCTTGAACTGGGTGTCCCTGAAAGGAGTGCAGTATTTCCTCTGAAGTCCATCCAGGACCATGGGAATAATTATTTTTCCCAGCTCACTGGCTACACCTGGGCTAAAGCAGCCCAACAAGAGGTTCACCTGCACTGCTGCCAGGGTGTTTTGCTGACTCCTGTGCAATTTGCCATCACCAAAGGCCTCAAGTTGTTTTCTGCTGAGCTGCCTTTTTGCCAGTCCCAAGCCTGTGTCACAGCACAGGATTTCTCCATCTTGGGTAAGGACTTAGCATCTGCCATTGAACTTTAGAATTCTCCTGGCAAACCATTTCTCCTGCTTGTGAAGCCTTCTGTGAGAGCGTCAGCCATGACTTTCAGTGAATTGATACCTCACCCTAATTTAGCTCTAGGTATGAGCTTCCTGGTGGTGTTGATCAGTCAGTGTGGTGATGAGTATCATTCAGACATATTAAATGCTGTCAACCGCGTTACCACCAGTTCATTTCATTTAGACTTCCTTACCTGTCAAAAAATAAGAAATATTAATTTCTTTGGGCTCTTTCTTCTTTCACATGGTGGTGATGGTTGTTGTTTTATCACTACACTGCTAGCAGGAAATCCATGGAAGTGTTTCCACCATCTTTATGATTCATAAAATCTTTACAAGCAAACGTATTTCTGCATTGTGTTCAACCAGAATATCTGTTTATCAGAAACACAGTGATAACAGTAACAAGGCTAATGCTATACTTTTTGGTACTTTCCACGAAAATAAGCATAAAAGTTCCCTCCTGACAAAAACGGAAGATGAGGTATTTGTGTGTTGGGGTTTTAGGAGTTCTCCTTTTGTTTTCCTTTTAAAGAATTTTCCCAAA
Organism: Vireo altiloquus; assembly: GCA_013396875.1. Classification (NCBI taxonomy): domain Eukaryota; kingdom Metazoa; phylum Chordata; class Aves; order Passeriformes; family Vireonidae; genus Vireo; species Vireo altiloquus. Next base: position 476,901 of record VZRF01009670.1, read on the forward strand.
ATGTGTTGCTAAGAGGCAATAATAACTGGGTTCTTAAGAGAGACAAAATACCTGGCCACAGAGGGAGGAGTTCAGCTGGCTGCCTCTTTTTACCTGGAGTTTTCTTGTGTAGGGCAGAGATGCTGTGAGATTTGAACGGGGTTGGTACAGCCCCTAGCTCTCTTGTTCTCCTGGCATTTGGAGAGGAGAGAAGCTGCTCTCACAGTGGAGGGAGTTCGTTGCCATTGCAGACTCCTGCATTCTTTCTGCCGTGAGTGGAACCTGCTCCCTGCAGCGGCTGCTCCACTGGGACCCTATTTTAACACCCTACCTCACTAAAAGAGGGACCTTTTCACCATCTGCTCAGGTGCCTCAGGGGACCCCGGGATCCCAAGCCTGCCTTTCCCTGCCCCACCGGGAGCCGGGCGGAGGCTGTCCTGCCCCCGCTGTCCTTTGTCGCTGCTGGGAGCCATCACTACACTGTAGCACTGCACCTCTGCCTGCTGCTCCCACTGCAGCTCTGGAGTTTTATACATCTCATCTACAACCCGGGATCTGGGTCTGTCCCTACTGTTCCACCCCGCTGTTCCCGAGGCCCCTGCCCGGCCCGGGCCCAGCTGCCCCAGGGGTTTGTGCAGCAGCTTCTTGGCCGCCATCACCGCGTGAGGGCTGAGCTCGCTCCGCAGCGCCCCCTGCAGGCGCGGGGCAACCATGGCACCCGCCCCGCCCCGCGGGAGCCGCCAGCGCCCCCTGCCGGCAGTGAGCGTCCCTGCAGCGCAGGGAAAGGGCCCGAGAGCGCCGAGAGCTGCTGGCACCGGGCCCTGCTTTGTTTTTATAGATATATATATATATATATATAAGTAAAGAACTGTTATTCCCATTCCTCATATCTTTGCTTAGAGCCCCTTAATTTCAAAATTATCATAATTCAGAGGGAAGAGTGTTGCATTTTCCATTCCAAGGGAGGCTTCTGCCTTCATTAGCAGACACCTCTCCTTCAAACCAAGAAATTGTTGGAAAAAAGGAATTCAGTATAGGCGGCTAAAATCTGGCAACTCCTGTCCAACTTCCTCATCTGTTGAGATTGCAGCAGTAAAGTCAGTTGTATATCGCATTTTTAATGTATTACTTATTCATTCTACAAGCACATACATATGTATGTACCCATACGTGCATGTACACATGTGTTCACACTTCTCTCATTCTGTCCCCCTATATCTTCTGTTTCTTGCAACTGTCTTTACATATGCTGAATTGCAAAATTTAGTCTTCTACTCTTTAGTGCAAAATTATTTTTTATTTAGGCTTACCGGTCTATTCAAAGCTTTCAAGTTTGGATACATAGGGGTTTTAAATTTAGCTGATTTTTTTCAGTTTTTTGTTGGTTAGGAGGCAAAAATTTCTTAGAAGCTCTCATTTTCGGCTTTTAACTGTATAATAATAATAAGGCTTAATTTTTAAAAATCAAAAGCCTAAAGCTTTCTTCTGATTTTGCATAAAATAAGCTGCCTCCTTTCTTCTCCCTCACAAAGTATAATTGAAGAACTCCAAAAGTAAGCTCAGCTGATATTGTTCCTGTTTTCAGTCTCCCTCATTCAAAACCATTTACATCTGCAGACTTCAGCATCTTTATCACTCACATTTCAGAAACTTTTACTGCTGTCTCTAGAGGTTGTCCTCATTCTTACTGTGTGAGTTAAAAGGTATTAGAAATCAAATACCATTAGCAACAATGCTCCTTTGCTGAATACTCTGGATGGCTGAGGAGGAGGATGATTCTGCTCTCAGCCATTTCTGCAGATACCCAAAAGAAGAACAGAATTGCTCAGTGTAGGCTGTGTGATTTCTGCACTAATCCTATTGAGTGTAGCAGGTCAGTATGCAAGGCTTTGTTTCCCCTTTTTTTCCACTCTGTGCACATAAATGAATTAAAGGGTTTTTTTGTTTGCTTGTGTCCAGAACCAAGTTCAAGATCTTTGCTAAACTGGTTAAGTCAGCAAGTTTTCTGGGCAAGTATTTCTAATAACTGCTCTGGAGTGCTGGTTGCTGACTATAACCATCTTGAAGCTCCTCAGGTCCTCAGCAGCTTCCCAATGGACTTGGATTCTTGCTCATTCCTAGTGCAGGAACATGGCTTTTGCAACACTGAGAGAACAAACTTCACCCTGCTTCTCCCCTTTCATTTATAGGAACCTCACAATGTAGTATTTGGAAGCTGAGTGACACTCACTTAACCCCAGTGAACTGATTTTTGTAAAGGTTTTGTCTTCCTGATCGCCTTTGTAATGGAAAAGACTGATGCTATTTTAGACTGAAAGATGAGATTTTCCGGTGTACCTTCGAGCTGAGTGTGGGCAGTGCAGACAGAGGGTTTAGGGGCACCAGGAATGCTGGCAGTATAAAGATGGCATGCAGCAACAAGTATTTATAACCTCCAAAATCCTACCTTCTTTTTCTATTTGCTCTCAGTTTAGTAAGAATGGGAAAACATTCCTGCTGTTCTAGTAAACACATTTCAGCCAAACCATAAGGACCTCTTCAGGTCAAGGTACTCCTAATTAAAAATTAAATAAATGATGCCACAGTCCTGAAGTCACAGCAGAGGTTGCACATTAAAAAACACACCCCAAACAACCGAAGAACCTCCCTCCTCCGCCAACAAAGCAGCAGCGTCCAAACAAGTTTACTGGTACAGATGCTGTAGATACATGTGTTACTGCTCCATTTGACTTACACGTGGGACTGCAGCAAATTGAAAGGAAAATCGCATCAGGTTATGCCAAGTCAACCAGAGAAATGTATTGTGTCTCCTTAAATGCATCCTTTCTCCCCGTTTCAGCTGAATAGTTGCCGCAGCTGTGCTTATGCTGCTGGCAGTGCTACAAATGTGTAAGGCTTTGGCTTCTGAGAAGTGAGTTACCTTGGAAGAGCTGCCCCTAGAAATTCTGATCTGTTGCCAAATACCCAGTCCCTCCAGGGCACTTCTGAGTAATTGCCCTGAAGGTGGGAGACCCAAACTTCAATAAATTCTTCTGGAAATTCAGGGCAAGTACAGCACTGTCTAACAAGAGGGATTTAGCCAATTTAAAAGTATGAACTTGCCATATGTTTTGTGAGTATATAAAATAGCATTATTAGCACTAATAAAACTGTCACGGTTGCAACATATGTGATTATTTGCTATAGGTGGTATTCATTTATGTAAATTCTGGAGAGGTGTGGGAGTGTTTACAAAAGGATTCACATATTGCCAGCAGTGACAGCTACACTGAAAATTGTCTGTTATCAGATACAGGTTTTCATTTGCTTTTAACTTTTTGATCTTTTCATAGTTTTTTAATGTCTGAAGCTTGATTCTGGGAGTGGGAGGGAGCAAATATTTCTGTTACTGAAATCAGCTATTGAAAAGAGACCTTTCTTTGCCCTAATCAAAATATATTTTTGAACAAGTTAACCTATTCAGAAAATAATAATTCTGTGGTGCATTCAAGGTTTAGACCAACCAACACATAAAACTATCAAATGAAGGGTTGGATAAGCAAGATGCACTGAATATTTATCCAATGTGTGGCCTTCCTTCAATTGTTTTCACTGGGACACGGAACCAAAGGGAAGTGAGGGAATGTGTTTGCTAACAACCTCTAGCAGGGCAAGGAGGAGTTTTGCTAAGTTTGCTCAGAGACTGTCAGGTAACAGAGAAGGTCGCTCATTGCCCCGCATAAACTATGAATATACAGTAGCCAACCATCAACATTGCAACAACAACCAATAAGAGGCATAAACAGGAGTTGGGTGTTTAATATAAAGTTAAATTCTCCAGTGTTTTCAGTCACACACGGAGAAGAATCCCAAGGCCTTGAAGTAGCTTGGTCGATGACATACCAATCACTGCTTCCTTTTACTCTCCAGCTTCCAGAGGAGGGAACTGAAAACTGTGTATTCTCTAAAATGTGTTGTCCTTTGCTATTGGTCTCTTGCATTTTTTCGGTGCTTTTTTCTCTCTTTATGTTCCTCCCAGTGAGTTGCTTGCCTAACAGCATCTCAGACTTCAGAACTGAGTTGAAACATGACCCACAAAATGCCAGCATTTTCTGTAATGACCTAAATGTCATGTGTCCTTTTGTTGCTTTCTGATTGCAAGAGGTTAAGTTGTAATCAGATAACTATGCCTTCACAACATCTCCAGGCAGTTCCTTTTGTTTTCTCGGAGCTTGCACTACAGTCAGAAGAATCTACTCAAATCTTTTCTTAGCCCCATTAACTGGTGAGTGATAAACAGCTATGCTCTAAAATATAATTTCTTACTTCATGAATGCTAAGCTCTTTCAGAAACAGATGGAGGTTAGCTCTCTGGGAGAAAAAAAAACCACAGCAATTTTGTGATGCTCAATATAACAATTCTTGGAAGAAGCCTCCTTTCATATTTAAAATCATTTGCTATTTAAACAAGCTGGTACATTTAGCACCACCCAGGCGATGACAAACCACTTCTCTGGAGGTTCTGACTGCTTCTCAGACTGCCTGCTCCCTAAGCACACGTATCAGAGTCCTTGGAAAATCTGTTAATATAATTTTACCTCTTTGCCAGAAAAAATGCTAATCCAGTCCTAGGAGCTCTATTTAACTTTTGCTTCAGCTATAATATTGTCGATTTAAAAGGTACTGGATTTTGGATCTCGTAAGAAATCACATTGGATGGAGCCTGAAATCTGGAAATCCAAGAATTTAAAGAAATTGGTTATATAAAATTCACTTTGCTTTTTTTCTACAAGATGTTCGCCTTCTGATCAGCTGACATGAGCAAAAAAGCTGTCCAATAATACTGTGAAAGGTAAAACTGAGTTCAAGTGGTAATGCTGCATTTTCTACACTTGGCACCCATTACTGTCCATAGTACATATGTTTGCAATGTTTTCTGATTTCATTTACCCCAATGTAAACGCCACAGTAAATCTGTTATGAACATGATTATTTTGGCTTTGTCCCAGTGCAAGTGAACAAAGGATTTATCCTGCTGTCAAATTTGCCCCTGTAACAACAAGGATTATTATCACAATATGATGGAGTGAAATGTTTCTGATTATGCTAATAATAAACCCAAAAGAAATCCTTCAATCTTACATGGCCATAAGCAGCAGAACAAATTTTCTTGCATGCATGTTAAACAGCAGTTTATTCCCTTTCTTTTCCAGACAGGTTTAGAAGGTAAGCTGATATCAGAAAATGACAGCCGAATCTGTAAAGTCTCTCTCTCCATTTTCCATGTCTGCCAAGGTACTCACCTAGTATAGCAGCAGGTACTTGGAAGTATTGCTATGTCCTTAATATTGTTGGTGTTCATTACTTGTTGGTTTTCATTACTTATCCAGAATCAAAAACATGCTTAATACTCTCATGAAACCGAATCAGGACATGATTCCAGCCTAAATGTAAATAATTTATAACCACGTACTACAGATAAGCAAAATTCTTCTATCATGTTCACAGAGGACCTGTTCTTTCACAGGCAGCAATGAATGTGCTTTAAGCTGTTCTTCTCAAATACTTTAACTAGCAATGGTTTATTTTATACTGGATTTTAGCACAGCTTAAAACTGCTGGGACACAGCATTCTTCATCACATTCCCCAGTCTTTGCATAAACAATTACAAACCTGTCAGACAATGCTCTGATGATACCTTTTTCAGGACAAACTAGTTATTCTTTTCATTTCCTGGGTACAAATGTGATAAAACAAAATTAAATTCAATCCTGCAGTTAAATCTTAATGCAGCTTGGTTTTTTCCTTTTTTTTTCCTCTAGGAAAGATGCCTCAGGCAAGGCAAGTATATTTCAGTAAGGAAGGGATTAACATTTTCTAAAATTTCCAGTGTTTTTATCTACTACCTCTTCCTAAATTGCTAATGCTTCTTCAAGTATTAAAGCTGCAATGGGTTCTATAAATCCACTTTCTGATTATGTGAGTTAAGCCATGCATTTGGGACCAAGAAAGGAAAAAAAAAAGCCTGAGCGAGTTATGTCACAAATTGCCTTTAGTGCTTCAAATTCAGACTATCAAATACAGAGGCACATTGTTCAAGATTGTTCCAGCATTAAAATAAATAGTAGTATAAGGCCCTTAGAGCTGTAAATGAATTACAATCCTTTTGCCAGGGAGATAAGGTTTGTGAGTGGGAGTAGAATCTTATATTAGACCAACCCCTGTGGTTGCAAAAAGTACATAGGAAGGTGTTGTATGCCAGGAAGATTTTTTTTCTTTTTCCCATTGTGCTAGTTTTACCAGTAAAGACCTGAAAATTTTAGCTCCCCCATGTCCTCTGACCATCACAGTTATAACCACACTAACACAAGGCTTTTTAAAAGCAACTGAAAACTAAAAATAAATAAAATTAAAAACAAGGGGACATTTTCAGCCTGCAGTGTTTTCAAACTTTCTCAGCTTTGGCGGGTACATTGATGTTACAGTAGGACTATTGAGAATGAATCTTCATAAATTAAGGCCTGTGTACTGCGCTGCTGGGAACAAAAAAAAGCTGCTTTTTTCCCAGGTTTTCTTCTTGTTCTAGTCACATCAGAGGACAGGAGGGGAGAAAACTGGCCTCTGTAGAGCAGGCTTTTGTGAGGCTGCTTGCATAATTTTGCCCTGGATGGATGGATCTTTTAGGAAAGGCTATATTGGCAGACATTTCTATACCCTTCATGCTTCTGTACAGGATTTAGAATGTATTCATTGTTCCTACATGCCATGCACAGTATTTGACAATAACACTTTCCCCTTACAAGTTAAAATGCTCCACTGTATCCTTCATTTCTTCCACATTGCTCTGTTCTTTTTTTAATTCTGTTTCTTCTCTTTTTCTAGTCTCTGTCTCCATGTTTTTGCAATTTTGTCTGCTTTCCCAAAAGCAAAGTTGCTACTGTATTGGTTAATATATCTTTAAAAGTGCCAGGGGTTTTTGTCTCCAGGACTATCTTCTCATTTCTCCTGAATATATTTTGCTTCCTGTCCCAGAAGCACAGAAAGTAAAACAAAATTCAAGTGCGGAGGCATAATTAGGCCACAATTTTATTAGTAAAAGCCATCTGGGAACAACTGTTAATAACTTGTGCAGGATAGGTCACAGTCTCTTTCCTAATTGTTTTCACCTGTTGGAAGGCTGTTTCCTCCTTCCCTGCCACCCCACTCCATGCCAGGTCCCAGCCCTGCAGAGTTCTCCCTCACTCCTTTCCATCACTACTCCCCAGCCTAATGCTGTGGGTCTCTGATTATGCAGATACTAAAGGCCTAGAAACAGTAGATTTTTCCTTTCTGTTGATGTAGTAGGAACTCTGCTTTCTGCTGTGCTCTGATCTGATTTGACTTTATCAAGCAAGGTATGAGATTGTCATCAGATAAGTGTCTAAAGTGGCTTTCTGTCGCCTGCTGAAATGGGCCAGTCTGAACTTACCATTTCTAGTGACCCAGCCAGCTTCCTTGAAAAGGCAGAAAAATTCACCCTGTCTCAATCAATCCAGTGATGGATGAAAATTACCCGAGGACTCAAAATGTGGTAATGACTGCAGCAGGCTAAAAACCTATCCGGCTGCAAATGACAGTGTAATCTAGGTGTGAGGGAGACTTCACGTCTTTGCTGTTTTCTACCCTCTTTGTAATTCTTCTTCCAAATTCATGCTTGAATTATGCCTAAGCCAAGTAAGCAGTGCTTTCTTGAAGTCAGGTGAAGGAACCCCCTCCTGTTTGTGGTGAAGTGTGTCCAGGACAAGGAAGTATCTTGGGGAAGAGCTATTCCCAGCTGCTTGCACAAGGGCTTTGAGCATCCCTGTCCACATGCATCTTGCTGCACCCACAGCAGGTTCAAACCCCAGAAAATTACTTTTTCCCAAAACAAAAATACATGGTTTCAGTAGCTGATGTTCATCCTTAAAAAATCCCAGCAAACCCCACGAGAACACAGGACTGGTGAAGTTAATGAGAGAGGAAGCCTGCCTGGTTTTGTAAACGTGCCCTTTCTTGGATGGAATTGCACTGTGCTACCGTCTGTGCAAACACAAACAGAAAGCTTGTAATTGAAGTAGCGAGAACATGGAAGGAAAACATGAGAAAGAAAACAGTTTGACCAAAGTCCTGTAGGCAGCCAGTGGCAGAGCAAGAACTAATATCCTCTGATTCCTAATTCCCGGTACTTTTCTCCTGTCATCTGAAAATGATTTATTTCAGACACTTGCTATTTGCTGGTCTCAGTGGGTTAAATTGGACCAGAACATTTCAATGAAAAACAATCATTTTTATGTTCCAGGAATCACTCTGAACAATCTTGCAGCTGATGTTTCTTAGGTAATACATAGCTGTTATATGGAATGAAAGTTTGCTGTAAGTGCTTGCTGCTGAAATGTAAGAGTGAAAGATGACTTTGGAGAGCCTCAGGAGCAGCTCAGGCAATGTGTGTCCTCCCACAGACAGAACAAGGAAATTACATAGTCAGGGACAAGGCAAAAACCATAACTGTTTTTTATTAGGCTCTGTCCTCTATTTGTTAGGATTATTGCCTCCACTGTTGTCAAACCGTAAATCTGTTTTTTCTCCTTTACACTGTAATTACAGTCTTGTTTTGGGGGGAAGTAATATTGTTGGGGGCCGAAAAAATGATCCCCAAACCCTCCCAGTACCACTAGCTTAAAGGCAAGAGATACTTTCTTTAAATAACCCTAATAATATATTTTGCTCCTAATAATAGAGCACAACAGAACTATCTAAAATGTATGGCTGCAGTCTTTCTGAAAAGAAAACAAGAGATTTAATTGAGCATCCATCCTGGAGCTTTCTTTCATTCTCTGATAGAAAATTACATGTAAAAATATCAGGATGCTATTTCAAGAACAAGATGATGTTTCATTCAGGCTGTGGGGTTTTCTCTGTACCATATGTATTCCAAGGTCTGCAAATGCTGGCACAATTGTAAAACTATCATCAGTATGAACGGATTGTGTTAATTGGTATTAAAGGATATTTATGCTGGGTTGACTTAAGTGAAAAACTTTTATTGTCCAGAGACACTTGGGTGATGATACCCAGGGAGTCCTGTTAGCGCTGAATTGATGTAGGAGCTCGTCCTTGCAGATGATGGCAATCACCATAGTGAAGAAAGTTGCAATGTAGGAGTAAAACTCCCACCTTAGATTTATGATCCTGAGGGGTACAAACCACACTCAATTCTGCATGGTCTGAATTACAGATCTCTATTTAACAGGACAACATAGACCTGCTGTTACAATTGTGTCTGTGATTACAACGCTCTAGAGTGTGCATTGCATTGTAATGCAGTTATTTATGCCATGACTTTTTCCTTGAGGCAATAATACATCAGTACATACATACCATGAAAGTCCAAGGAAATTTTTGTGTCTCATTACTGGAGAGAATTCTCCTTAAGAGATGCAAGAGAAACTCAGAGAAATTTAAGTTTCTCCCTGCAATCATTCAGGGGTTACTTGCACACCAATCTTCACAGAAGTTTTTCTTTTGGCCAAATGTGTTATTCTTGCACTAGATAGTTTTGTGATGCTTCTGCTCAGTATCTCTGGAAACTTTAACCATGTTTAGATGCATGTAGCTCTGAACTACACGGAGCAGCAGAACGAATTGCATCTCTCTTACAGATACTGGGCAGTGTAGCCAGGTGGAACACTGTTTCCTTTGTGGGCAGTCCTCTAATCTGTTTTTCTGTAGATCTGGTTTATAAATACAACGTCATGTATTCTGAAACACTGCACATTCCATTAAGAATGTTTGCCTTTGCCCTCCCCTCAGATCTCCAGCAGCAAAGAGTGTTGGCGCTGTGGAGGGGCTGTGGAGTGACAGATTTCCAGTACATTTCTGGAGTCTTCCCTGGGGAGACTTTTCTAAAGCAGAGCATGTGCTTTCTGAAAAGAAATAGGTAAGTGGCATCTGAGTCCTTTGGCTACCTTAGGAAAAATTATCAAGAAAGTCCACTTATCTTTTCACAGTACAGAGTAACTTCCCTTAAAGGTGACCTCTACCATTACGAGCCAGGTGACAGCAAAAGCTTCAGGGCTCTCAGGGCAGGCACTCAGTCACCATTTCCTGTGCTGTCTCATAGCACCTCAGCAGCTGAAAGCTGCTGGTTTGATGTGACCATTCGCAAGGATTATTTGTTCAGCCTCAGTGGCACAGGCTTTACTTTGGCTAAATACCAGTCCAGATATCTTGGGAACACTGCACCAATATGCACCCTTGACAATGGTGTCAGAGTGTAGAAAAATCATTAGGCTGCAGCAAGCTAGGCTGGATGGACATTTACATGGCATGAGGTAACCCTGTCAGTCACACCTTAAATGAGAAAGCACCCCATACACTATACAGACTTGCCAAATTTCTCTGCAAGATCATTGCATCTCGGTCACTACTGAAAAAATTGTTTGGCGATATTTTGCTAAAATATAATAAGGAAATTTTGGTTTAAAGTCACTTTATTCACTGTTAATATCTCATTAACTCCGGTCAAAAGCAGAGTTCCTTGTTTCCTTAATATTACTTATATTTGACAGAAAGCAGCTGCAAGATACCTCCTCAAGTCCATTCATGCTTATCATCACTGCTAGGACTATTAATTCACTGCAGTATACTTTAATGTACTATAACATTTAGAAATGGCATTTGGATGTGCAGTAATACTATTTTGCACAATTAACCTCTGGTTGCCTTCCATATAAGCCTGTCCTAAAGAAATATCAGTTATGCTGTGTTATTTTCAAATTACATTGAGTTTTGTGCCTTTTTCCTAATAGGTTGCCCTTTCCTCAGAGAGTAGTAACACACACTGAATTGTAATAACACTTTATTTTCCTTGCAACAAAGCAGTATAAATCACAGAGATAAAAGGAGATGAACCCATTCCCCAGTCCTAGACCAGACAACTCCTGACCAGAGGCCTTAAAATCAGGTTCTAGGTCCGCTTGTTAGTTGTGCAAACAACAAAACGAGACAATATAAGGATGGAAATCTTTCTCCTTGAATAAGAAAATTAAAAAATTCTAAATAGTCTTGCCTTAAAACCTATGGCAAAGAGCAAATCATCCAGTTCATGGTCCTTGTAAAAGAGAACTGTATGCTTCGGTTTTTGCTTAAGAAATGTGAACCAGAAGGTTCTGTTGGAGTGTAGAGCAAAGGAAGAGTACGAAAGATAGCTTGCTTTAAAAATTTAATCTTGAGCTATTTAATTCTTTTTCCGGAACTGATACTTTTCTAGAGACTTAGAGAGCTAGAAAAGTATGGGATGGTCTTAGAGAAACAAGTTTTTTTAAAATTTCATGAGAATAGGGATGTGTCACTAGAACAGCAAGCTCCAGCTCCATTATAGAGGGATGGAGGCACTTATACGTAAGACATTTTCAGAGGAGGAATACATCATTTTAGTTTATTCAGGTTATGGTGGGTGAAAATTTTAAACTCATTAATTAGTTTCACTAGTGAGGAGTAACTACAGAGTCACACAGGAATCTAGCTGATCTCACAGATTCAACCTTCTGATGGACTGAACAAGAAAAAGTAGTTTTTGAGATCTATTTGAAACCTTATTGCTTTGCAGTTCTGCTGTGTCAAAATGCACAAAACTCTTGGCATAGGTAGGAATTTCATTTTTTGAAAATAGGTGCTAAAGTTTTCTTTAAAGACCCAACATTTCAACAAGAAGGAGAATGTTTCTATCAGACTACAACAAACAGCTCTAATTCTGCTTTTTTTTTGCTAGCATATTTTTAAATTACAGTAACATAGCTGGCTGTGTTGTTATCTCAATTAAAAAAATGCATCCAAGAACAGAATTTAGCCAAATGTATTTTTCCAATGTTTTATATTGCTAAAAAGAATGGATTTGGCTCAGTCAGATTATGCTTTCTGTTGTTCCATGCATATGTTCAGCTGAAGACTATCAGAGTTTTATTTGTGCATCTCATTGCAGAATTTGGCCCAAGGGTTTAGAGCTCCTAATATTTACAAAACAGATTGTATTAAATTTGCTGACACAAATATATAGCTTTAATACTGTGAGGCTTTAAAAATTTATATTCATGCCTAGATGCAGGATAAGAGTGGAAGTGAGATGAATAAAATCTTCTTTTTACATTGCTTATTTTTTGGTAGAGTGATAGAATTCAGCAAACTAGTCTCCTCTGGTTACCTCATTGCCTTGACTTTCATCCGAAGTTATCAAGGTTTTCACAAGAGCATGCTCTTAATCCCCCCTGCTTCTTGCTAGATTTTCTAATCTTGGACTATTATGTTCAATCACATGTGAACACATTTCTCTGGCATTTGAGCTGCACGAATTCTTTTGTGTGTGGTTTCAAACAAGCTTTAATGCACCACCAAGTTGTTCAGTTTATTCAGTACTTTCAAATGGGGAAAAATAAGTTCACAAAGCAGCGTAGAACCATTCCAAGGACATTGTTCATAGCAAAAGACATTCAAAAACATTATCAATGAAGTTTTCCCCTCAGGTATTCCTGGGAGAACATCTGGATTTGCATCGAGTAACCAAGTGGAGAATATGGGCTACTGAATTCAATCAAGATTAAGAAATCCATCTAGGGTTTTGATTTTGCAGAGCACAGATGTGAACTGCTGCGCAAAGGCAAGGTTAAAAAAAATGCATAGAATGGTCAGCCTAGGAGGAAGCAGTCCAGCAGGAGAGGATGTGTGCTGGGTGGCTGCCAAGCCTCTTCTGCCTGGCAGGAAAACTGTGAGCAGCTCAAATACCTGTTGTTATACTGGCCAGCAGACTGGAGCTCACATGACATGGTAAATGCCCATTGCTTGCCCATTTGTACGTTTCCAGCCCTCAGTACTCCTGAATAAAAGCAACTGGGGATGGAAAGACTGATTTTCCATGTACTGGGCATGTGCCCACTCTGGACCAGCTCACTCTGGTCCTTCAGATAATCTGTGCCCATGAGGACATGGCAAGCTGGGGCTCCCACATGGCTCTGGGAGAGGAAGGCTGTTCCTGAGGTTCAGACACAGAAATGGTGCTTGAGAGACTGGGTGAGGGCTGCATCATGGGCATGCTGGAGGGGCTTGGGCAGGATAGTGAGGGCTTCTTTGTGCAGTTATCTACTCCATCACAAGGCAGACATTGCCTGCTGCTGAACCCCACGGGCAGAGTTTCACACCGATGCAGATGAGCAGTGCAAGATGGCAGCAAGGGGAAACCCCAACTGCTCTGAGGCTTCAGTGTCTGTTCTCTACAATGGCACCATAAATTCACACAGACATAGGAAACAGTGGATTCCAGAGTAATATCATTCATTTGATGTAAATGCTTTTGGTTCCTTCTTCTGGGCTCATCCACAGATAAAAAAGAAAAAAAAGGTCTGGCTGGTGTTTCTTCATTCCGTAAAACCCTCCTCATATGAAATCTTTTTTACAAGGTTCGTTAGAGCTACTTCTCTTCTTCCCCTCCTCCCTACTATTCCTTTTATCACCCACTTTACCCACCTATCTTGCTTTTCACATTCCTCTTCCATTTTCATGCATCCTCTCTTCCCATGGCTTTGGCTATCACTTCTGAAGAGCTTGGAGTATGTCCCTGGGGCTGACTTCAGAGCAGTGAGCTCCAGTGCTTCAGGAAGGTGACCTGTCAGTAGTTTTAGGCTTGACTGAAAAATCAGCAAATAACATGAACATGATGAGATTTTTGCTTTGCACCCTTACACACACGCTTTGGGACTTGAATCCTCAGTGGTAATGCAGCACAGAGGTTGTGCATGTGCAGGAGCAAAGAGAGAATTTATCTTCAGATACATTAACCCACACAGAAGAAATAAACACAACTTTTGCACTGTTTGCTGAAAAGAAAATTGACTGAAAAGAAAATCAACACAAAAGAGATGAGTTAGGCATAGAGAACAATCTGTGGTCTCTGTTGCAACCATGGAGCTGAGCTCAGTTGGCTTACTGGAAAAAGAAGGAGGAAAAAAATAGAACTTGTTCTGGTAGAGAAGAGTCTCTCATGCTGCTAATCAATTCGGTGGCCAAATTTGCTATTGTGATCTGATGGTTTAGCTCTGCCAACTCTTGTAATTATCTCTGTTCCCATTCTCCATTTGTGGCCTTTTCAAAGGATATGAGTTTTCACAGTGTCAGACTATGCCATGCAGTGAATACCACACCATCAGTGCATAGCAAACATAATACAGCATAAATGATTTACAAATATAGCCTCTTGCAGCAGTAGGTGGAACACAGCAGTTACGTGTTCCTAGGCCTTGGGTTCTGGTTTCCTAATGGGTGACCTTTCCTCCCTTCATATTCTTTTCCTTGCAGATTATGGTGTGGCAGCCCCATGCCATCTCATTAGCTGTGGGAAAATCAGAGCATATGAAAAGATGAGGAGGCATTCAGATATCTAGAGCTGACAGGTAGCACAAAAGTGCTGGAATAGCCAGAGGACTCTGGCCAGCCATTCGCTCTGCTGACTGTTCCCCCAAACATCATTTCACAAGGTGCTGTTGCAGAGAAGGATGTCACAGCTGCCCACAAGCACAGCGCAGTGTTTGGTACAGGTCTCACAAGTGCTGCCACACAGGAGCAATATTTTCAGATGTAAACAAAACTTACAGAAGCCGCATGACAGAGCTGTTGAAAGAGCTACTGTGGCTGAGGGTGAGCAGGTGGTGTAATGATTGAAGGCAAAATGAAATGTCTGCTTTGACTTAAGGGACATGTGCTGTTTTCCCAGGAACTAAAATGTGGCTCTGAGACTCTTTAAATGCATGCAGACATGCCAAGAGTAGTATTTAAGAAATGCAACATCACATACAATATTTAAGTAATTAATCATAATATTTGAGAAAATAAGATACATCACACTAAAAATTCAAAGCGACTTCCTTTTTTAAAAATAAGAAACACAAGACTGAACAACCAGATGATTCCCAAGAGAATCTGATGATTAACTGGCTAAATCAGGACATCTGCAGGATGTAAGAATAATAGAAGGAAGCGGGAGTTTTGGCTACCACTTTTATAATTAGCAATTGTAATGATCTTAGCGGTGTCCTCCTGAAAGAACTTGAATATTCATGTTGAGGCACAGCATTCTGTTTCAGCGCTTTTGGTAACTGTAGCCGCTTGCACAGAGTCAAGCACACACTCAAATCAGGAAGTCAAAATGAGTGCTCCAAATACTTTCTGTCAAAAATTGCAAGGAAAGCTGTTATTTGCATGCAGTAAGATGGGGAAGAGAAACATAGCATCCAAGAGCTCCCTTGGCATTTTCAGTTTCCTAAATAATCAACCTGCTTCTGCTTCCTTTTTTTTTTTCATTTCTCCCCTGCAGATTAAATTCAGACTTGACCCAAGGAAATGCAAAATACTTCTGGATCTGTAAAGTTAGATTTCATAATGTCAAGCCAGACAGTAGCCCAAGGCACCCAAAGTAGCAGTTGCTATATGTAGAACGCCAGGCATCCATTCACTCTTCCTGAATGGATGCTAAAATTGCATAATGACCTAAGATGAGCCTGAATGTCGTACAGGGTTGTTTGTGGTCATACTTAGTTCGGTGGATACTCTGACTGCTTCTCAGTTTTTTCACCTTCGCAAATAAGTCAGATGTATGCTTGACCAAGTTCCTCTGTTTTTTCTCTGTGTTTGTACCACAAAGAAACAAGGACTGATGAGATGCATCATCTTTGCAGGGAACCAATTGGATCAGCCACTCCTCTGAGAGGTTGTAGGAGGAGGGACCCCCATCTGCCTGCTGATTGATCTGGAACCCTCAAAAGGTTGCATATGTGAGGCGATGTGAAGAGAAATCACTTCCTTTGCTCTCTTTAGCCACTGGAAGATGAAAACTCAAACAGGTTCTTGTCCATTTGAGGGTGTGCACGTGTGTGCTTTGGCTGTGGGCACTGGGCAAAGCCTGCAAACCCCAGTTAATGACTGGCACACGCTAACAAGCATCATTACGCTTGTGAATTGCCCTTGGGCAACCGAATGGTTTGCCTCTATCCAGGACAAAAAGGAATTAATTAGCAAAGAGCCAGAAGGCAATGATCCAGGTGCACCCCACGTCCAGCAGAGTCGGCTAGCAGCTGCAGTGTGGTATCTAGGGCAGAACCAGCTTGGTAGGTTGATGCCTGGAGAAAATTGTTGGCTGGCCAGGCTTCCTATCAGTCAGATCAAACTGATTTAATTTCCTGTGCTCAGTCAATGCAGTGGCTACCCACAGAAAGACTCTTATTATTGTCAAAATCCTGCATTGAAAATCAATATATACTTTTTCTTTTCCCCTGCTTAATATGAAATTATGTGGGCATACAGCTCCTCCTGGGACTCAGTTTTCCAGCTTATCTATGGTTTTTGTTTGTTCCTTGCACATGAACTTGCTTCAGATAGAACACATGCTTCAGATAGCACCATGTCCTATGAAGTGCATTCTGAGGAGACAGGTCAGCTTTCAAGCACAGAGAATATTCCAATGGATGCAGGTTTCTTGCCCAAGCATCTCTGTGCCAGAATGGAAGTGGCACCGCTGGTGGCTCGCCTTCACAAGCAATCTGAGTTGTGACGCAGTTGGCTCCAGCAATGCTCTGTACTTTGCATAGCTGTTGCATTAATTTAACTGCTCCTCTCCACTTCAGCTTTCAGTCTAGGGTTCATTTCCATCACTGTCAAGATGCCTCTTGAGTTCCATCAGCATGAAGTTCAAGTTCCTAGAGGTCCCACTCTTACCCTGGGCTGGCCTCCAAATCTTCCAGGTGCTGTAATGTTTTTAATGCTAGTGCACAACATGCCTTTTCTCAATTCCTCTCTCCAGACCAAGGGTGTGCTTTAGCAGCACAACAAATACTGCTGCTGATCTTCCTCTGTCATTTATACCACGTTCATTTAGCAGAGCATTTTAAAATTAACATATGTAGCCCAATACACCCAAACAGAAGAAAACATACCATATATAAAATAAAGTAATATCAATCTGTCAGAGGTACACTTCAAAAAATTAAAACTTAATTGAAGGCCTTTATGTCGCAAGCCACTGTAGACCAGTCTTCAAAGCAGGATCCCAAGTGCCCTTTGGTACTTTTATGCATGAAGTGTAGCTATGGTGCCTTGCCTGGCAGGAAGGAGGAGTCTTTGCTTTAGCTGAATTATCTTCAGCATCAATTCTGTTGAATTTTGGACAAAACTTTTATAGATAATGACTCAGGTGAGCAGCAGTTTATGTTGCAACTTAAGATCCAGCTTCAAAAATCTACTTTTTAAAGTCTAGAAACATGTGTGGAGAGGAAATGTATGCAAAACAGGGGAATGTCAGAGATAGAAATTGCATGAAAATCCTTTTTTCCAGCATATTAAACCTAGGAGTTTACATTTGCTCATATTTTCAGATCCATATTTTTCATTTTTTGTTTGTTGAAGACTTACTTTTAATTACACAGTAAATAGAGTTTAATGTTTAAGTCTAACTTGTACATTTTGGACTGCATTAATCTGCACAGATTTGCAAACAGCAGCAGTTGGGCTCCTGAATACTGATGTGCTGATATTGGAAAAACTAGCTCAGGGACCACATTGCCTGTTCCTGTATTACATGACAGCCAATGAGTAAACAAATTAGCAACAAGGGGTTTGGGGTTTTTGTGTGTGGTTTGTTGTTGTTGTTATTGTTTTAAACTGCAATAATATTTGTGCAGAGGAGGAAATAATCTAGAATTTGTGTGGTGACAAGAAACCTGTGAAATATCCTACTTGCCCTTAGATGGACCAATCATGGCCTATAAAGGCCATCTGAACAGCAGCCACAGCACTCAGGGAGGCCCCTTGTCCCCAGGCAGCTGCTGGCTTGGAGATCAGTGGAAGGAAAAGGAGGAGCATCCTGTCTGCACACATTTCCCCAGAGGAGAAGCTTTGCTGGCAAAGCCAGGAAAGATGCTTTTCAGTGATAGCTCCAGTGTTTATTGTTTTGTGCAATATGGCCAGGCTTTTGGAAAGCAATACCTAGGTAGAAAGGTATTGTCTCATAGAAATGGATAATGGATGGATCTGAGCTGATAAAAGGCTTTGCCTTTGCATAGGAAGATTAAATAATTCCCAGAATACACCTCCCAATAACACCTCTATGCATTGAATACTTGCAAAGGGATTGTGTTAAAGCTGCAGCAAAGTGCCACCAGTCTCTTGGATTACCTCATTTGGGAATGCTGAGGGTGTTCACAATTCAACACATGTAAAGATGCAGCAAGCAAAGACTGATGTTTGAAAGGTCCCTTTCCAAATAATAGAGTATAATGAGTTTTTAGTGCAGGATTTGGTTGTAGGATTTTTTTTTGTACTGCTGTTTGTCTGCTCTCCTCTTAGCTCAAATACTATGAGACAGAAAAAGGAAAAGAAGTGGGGGCAAAGACAAATTTTTGTGTTATGACACTGATTCATGAAAAATCCTAATATCACACAACTCATGGGTAGAGATAAAGGCAAGAGAGACATGAGCCCTGAATCTGAATTTCAGCATAGGGTTACTTAGCATGTAAAGTATGGTAAACGTAAAAAAGTAAAAGGAGCCAGGGAATGTGTTAGGATTCCTATACTTCTGCACCAAAAAGGATATGGGGTAACCCAAAGAATAACAGGACTCCTTAATCAACTTAGAGCTCACAGTGTAAAAAACATAGGAAATCTGATCAAACAGTCCATTATTTTAACAACTACTCTCAGACCTGTCCCACACTGCAGGGTGGCTCATCATCTGGGCCACCCATGGTGCTGGGGCCCTCAACCTTCGCCCACAAACTGCCTTCAGGATTAGGGAGAGGGCTCAGGGAGCCACAGAGGCTACAGCTCCAAGAACACTGGCACTATAAAAGTCATAACCAGTGGAGCACAGCACTACACCAATATTGGTTTCTCCACACATTTCTTATCTGGGCCACACATGGTCCTGGGGACTTTGATGTCAGCCCTGAGCTGCCACTAGGATTAGGGTTAGGTGTTCCATAATCCTTGGAATTATGATTCCTGTTGTACAACAGGGGATTTTTACTTGGTTGTTTTCTCTTTTTAAAAACTCAACATGATATGAATAGGTCTTGCTGCTTGAAGGATGGTTTTTCCCTTACTCTGAGCATTTCCCTGCACATATAGCATCATCTCCCATGAGTCATCTCACTTATTCCCATGCCTGCTGGCATTTTCACCTCTTCCAGATGCAGCTTTCTTGATCCCCTCACTAGGATTCCCATCCTTTACACCTGCTTTCTCAGTCAGCACTGCCAAGCAAGGGAAGCAATTGACTTGCCTGATTGTCCAGCCTGGCATCCCTTCCCTTGTCTCTGCAGTGCTGGTCCCTTAATTTTCTTTTCTCCAGGAGAACTTTCCTAGATGGTGTCTGCCTTGAGGTGACCAAGTATGAGCTGGCTGCGCTCCAACCCTCCCGTTGCAGCTGACAGATGGAAGGGTGCTCCCCAGGACCTCCAGCTGTACAGACCTCCTTTCAATTTTTGCATCCTCTCATGAGCCTACTTCATTAAACAGTGTCTGTGAGTGCATATTGATGGTCCAAACTGCATGAGCAAGCTGCTGAACAGCCTGCAAGGCTTTCTTTGTCTTCTGACTGAAGAAACCAGCCAGACAAATCCCTGGAGTGCCATGTTGTGTTGGACCTTTCTTTTGTCCCCCCTTGTACTGGACTTTCCCTTTCTCTCCCTGGAGAGGAATAAAGCAGTGCTGGCTCATCTGGGGATTGTCTTTTTTTTCCCACTGACTGGCAGCATTTTGTAAAATCTTCTATAGAAAAAGATTGGTTTTTTTCTTGCTGGTGACCATTCTAATGCATACTGCTGCTTTCTTGTAATGTCTTGATAAAGGGTATTTTAGCCCTGGGAATGCTCATTTACTGGAGCAGAAATACCAATAAGGCGTCACCTTAGGTCATGGTCATAGCAATGTAGGTCAGTGGGTGAAGCAAGAATGCTCGTGGATAATTTAACTCCCTACATGGGCACACTTTGGCCAGGGAGTGAAAGAGTACTTAAAATAAGGATAGTTCATTGACTCTGAGGTAGTTTTCTGCACAGATAAGCAGAAGATTGACATGCCAGGGTCAAAGCACAGTCTTTTGCTCCTCAAATTGGCATAATTTAAGAGTGAGAGAATGCAAAGGGAAAGCACCATGCTGGACTGCCTGACAGTAACTTATCTAAGAGCTCAGCTGGGAGAATATTTCAGGGTAAATACTTTTTTCAATGCATTTGCCTCTTTTCCATTTGGAAATTGTCTATAAACATGTTTTTGCAAGACTGTTTGTCATTCAGAATGATTTACATTGAGTGAAATTCAAGTTTAAACCCATTCACAGAAAGCTTATTGCAGCTTTTCAAAGGAGAAATTCAGTCTGATCCAATTTAAGACAGAGATCACAAGGCGTGCCTTCTTGCCTCAATTGGATAATTCTTTGATTTAGTTTTTTGATGTGAATATCAATTATTCATTTGAATTTTAACATTCTAGTAGTACTTGATGCTATTATAATGGTATATGCTGTTTCGGCAAATATTTCTGTACAGATATTACTTGTGAGAAAATTTGTGGCGTGAAAATTAAAACCAAGGAAATGCAGAGTTCCTTTCAAAATACAGATGAATATTCATAAAAGCATTACAGTATTTGCTTCTCTCTGATGTTTAGTGTTGTTCATTCATCCAAAGTTGGAAGGATATAAGCTGAGACATGATACTTCAAGAGACCAGTTAAATGAGGAACTGGGGAGATTAAGTTATAACTTATAAGATGATTGTAAAACTCCTGGACATTTTGGGGCTGCAAAGCCTTTTTGAAAGATGAGAGAAAATACCACTGGGTGTAATGTACAAAGCTAGCCCAGAAAACAGGAAATTCAGATGCATATTACTTCAAGAGCTGTGGTCTAACAGTACCTTGCAAACAGGAGCATATGGAGCATACAGAGATAGCAAAAATTTCAGTAAGCTTAATTTTTCATCAGCTGTGAGGGCCTACTTCTAATGTGACAACATGCAAAAGTCTACATTGGCGCCTGATACACAACGGGTGGGTGAAATACTTTATAGGAAAACAAATTCAGGGACGAAATTATATGCCCAAATCTCTCAATAGTCTCTCTGAACTAAGTAATGAGAGGTGACTTAGTTGACCAACCAGCTGCATAGCTCTAGTGGCAAAGCCACTCAAGAATGTATTGACCTTGGTTTTTTGAAATATTTGGTGTTTTTCTGGTCTCTGATATTTGTTTTGTTCTTCTTTCTTTTCTTCTGCGTAGGATAAAGTGTTTGGGACAGTCTTCCAAATGCAAAGGGGTTATGTGCATCACACAGAAAACTCAAGATGTTTGACAAAGTCAAATGCAATAAGACTTTACCAGGGTTGCACTCTGGAATTGTCAACATTTTGAGCCCTATGTGGTAAAAGTGAAATTATTGTGTAATTAAACACTTGGTTAAGCCACTTGGAAACCAGAGCTGGGGGAATGTCTGATCATAGTCACCTGCTTCAATATAGTTGCAAGAAAACAAGTGAGTGGCTCTGATTTCTCTCACATATGCAGGAGTCGATACCATAGCAGTTTCACCTCTACACCCCAAAGATGGAGCACAGGCACCCAGGAGGAGCAGAGCTGCCTCACCTCTTCTTGTTCTGCTGGAAATAGTGTGTATCTGCAGGAGAAACTGCTGCAAGAACAGAGATTCGAAAAAAGGAGGAAGCAAAAAACAGGCTAACAAAGAATACACATGATAGGTATAGAAGGACGGGCAGAACAGCTTCAGAAAAAAAGCCTGGAGAGCTTTTGGGTTGGGTGCTAGTTCAAAGAGATTCTTTGCTCACTGCTCTGTGCCTTTTTTGTTGTTGTTGTTTGATTCCTGCCGTAGTCAGGGAAAGTAGATTAGAATGCATAACAGATATCCAGTTTCAGCGTGAATTTCCTTTCTATCATACAGCACTTCAGTTGACTGTTCAGATGAGCACGCAAGTTAACCTCCTTGGAAACTGAAGGAAATGCAGCTACTGTCCTCCACAGAAGAGAGCCACAAGAACCCATTAATTTCCTTTATGTAACCAGGCAGGTGATATGAAAATTTCCAGCTGGTGTGTTTGAACCTCATTCTGCCCTGAATTTAGGATGAAGCTGCCCCAGGTGCCTGCTTTGCTCAGTGTTTCATCAGCTGACATTTTGAAAGCTGCTTCTTCACCACACGGAGTGAAATTTGCAATAAACCAGTCATTCTTCAGGAGATCAAACACATTAAAAATAAAAAAAATGATCTTCTGAGATCCAAAGATATAGGCACATAATGCCTACATTATTTTGATCCTATGAATTTGTATCTGTATCTCTTATATGTCCTTTTCCTAAGGTTTCTATTTCTCACCCCTCTGTTTAAGTCTGAGGCCTGCAGGAAAAGCTACCCCTTCACCTTAACTCTTCACAGAATAAACACTGAATGAAGTTCATACTGCAAGCACTGGCAGTAGAATCTCTCACTCCCCAGCAAAAGAGACTAAAAGTATCTCTTGGCACATCTCATCAGGGGACTTCTTTTATCCCTTCAATCAACAGAAGATTGGGATAAACAAAAAGAACGGAAGCAGGTGTGTCTTTTGCCTCATGCCAATCTATACTACTCTCCATCTTCAGAAAATTGTTCTTTAGCTCTCCAAAGGATACTCAGCACCTGGGTAGCCATTTGTTTCTGCTTTATCTTGACAATACAAACCGGAATAACAATAACCCTGGATGCAGAGGGACTCAAAATCACCTATGCTTTTATTATTATTATTTCATATACATGATATATTGTATTAAAAATCCACACAAACTGTCATGTTATCAGATATGAAGCAGCACTCTTCTTCAAGGTTATGTTTAGCATTTCTCAAATGCAGCTTTTAATCAGAAATTTCTGGCTGTCCAGAAAAAATTATCTCTTTGGTGGATATTCTCTTATCTTTATGAAAGGTCTTTCTTGAACCACAATTTCTCACACCCTCTATAGTCTTTGAAAGACTTTGGTTTAACCTTCTGTCCCTTCCCACAGTTGCTCATTTACATGTTACATTTTCAAGCCTATGTTGGCAGGGCTATTTAGGAGTTTTGCACTGAACTGGACAGGGGAACTAGGGAGCACATGAGAGGAAACTGCTTTTTCTCATTGGCAGTGCTAGCTATTCAAATTGTATGTGGGATTATGGTTACAGCACATTCTTAAATTGACATAAAGACAAACTTGCAGCTTGCTCTTGCTATGCTCCAGTCTTATCTGACATGAATAAGCACAACTCCAAAGCCATACTGTGTTTCCACATTAACGTTACTCTGCTGAAAGACAGGATATGGAATCTGTCCTGTGGCAGAATGGGAGCAGTTCTTCTAATGACAGCAGTTTTGTGTTTTTTGGTTTTCTTTGGGTTTTTTTAATATTGTGGAGCAAAGCAAGAATTTTCTGCCCTACTCTCCCAAAAGAGATGCTTTTGAATCAGCAAAGAACCAGCTGATATCCCAGATTTGTGTTCCTCCCTTTTTTGTGTTTCTCTTTCAGTTATGTATTTTTGTTCCCTAACCTGCCATAACCTATTTCCATACTTCTGTAATTGCTTAAGAAAGAGTGATCTCCCCCCCCACTCCTTCCCACTGCCCACCTCCCCAGCCTGTTGCTGGAATCTCAAATCCTCTAGCATTAAAAGAGGAGAGGCTTTTTTTTCTCAGCTAAATTAACACCAATCTGCTCCTGTTAGCTTGACATTCTCCTGAGAGCAGCCATACAACCTCTTCATTTCATTTCCCCTTCTCTTGCTGCTAAAGAAGTAGCACATCCTCACACCAGAGACACTTGTGTGAATCAATTTGCAGTGACCAGCTTAAATGTCTCCTGGGCCACTCAAGTTTCTTTAATTTGGATTTGTAGAGTGAAGAAATAGCTACCTTGTGATGGCTGTAAAAGAAACCTGACAAGGGACAGAGGTGAAGTGCCTGTGCTAGCACACCATGCTTACTCCTCGAGTCAGCTTCCACAGCCTCTGTGGGAGCATCACCAGGCCTGCTAAGCATGTCTAAAACAATTTTTTTTATGATCCTTCTGGTTTTCTTCGTACACTTTGGACATTTGCACATTTGTGTAAAAAAGCAGTCTGGTTTCTTCCCTCAGGACCAGTATCATGCCAGTAAGCTTTGCCAAACTTGACACAAGCAAGGGGGAAATCCTGGCCCAGCTGAAGTCAGTAGCAAAGCTCCCATGAGAGTGAGAGTCTAGATCATACTGTCAGCTTTTTGCACAAAAATCAACCTTCTCATGCCTGCTTGTCTGTGGGGATGCCTGTTCAAAGAGATATTCCTTCCTCATGGAGGAGAAAGAGCTGGAAGACAAGAAAAACAAGGAGAGGATCTTAAATGTGATGTTAGAGCTTTTAAAGATGGTCTTTCATTCTCTTTGAAAGGTGTGTTACAAACGTAGCTGATAGGTGCAAAGCTCCCCCAGGTATCCTCATCATCCCCAGAATGACATAACAAGTTGTAACAAGCAATTCATGCATTTTCTCCCTCTGCCTTTTCTCCAGTGAGAGGAAATAACCTTAAACAAACTCAGAACCTCTGTCTGTTCTGAAAATCACACCTGCAGGGGAGGAGCTATCTAACCTCCTGGGTGATAAATTCTTTAAAAAGAAACAAAGGGTCGTGCTTTTTTTTTAACCATAGAAGAACCTCAATACAATCACATAACCATAAACTAGTTCCTCACTGGCCTCACTTTCAAGCTGCTGCACTAGCAGCTATCCAATTACTCAATAAATGTCTGTGAGTTGTTTGGTCTGTTGGAGATGATTTGCAGTAGGTTGCAGACTCCAAGTTACTACGTCTTGCTGGAGAAATAAAAGTCTTCGTTGCCATAGTTTTGCTGACTCTTTTTCAGCCTTGCATTGTGTCATTTCACTACACCCCAAAGATGAAAGTAAAATACAAAATAACATCTTCTAAGACTTTAGTATCTTCTTGGCTCTAAAATATCCTGAGGGCAGGGAAAGGGGAACCTCAATATAATCACAACAGCGTTTTCAGGATAGAAACTATGGAGGTTGTAAAAACAATAAAAAAGGTCGATGCTGTTGGTAACATTGATCTCCTTTAGCTGCAGTTTTGGGTGAGCTGAAGACACTGTTCTATGGCTGGAGAATCCTCTACATTCCCAGAGAAATTAATAGAGAGCATGAGATTTTCATGCTCAATCTTCACTCTCTGGTAGGAATAAAGAGGAGCAGCTACTTCCTTGTTCTTTGTCTAGGCTATGCAATCACATACAAAACTTACATGCTCTACACTTGCAGTAATTTAAATTTTTGGGGCTGCTGGTTTTGTTTGAAGCCACATATTCCCACTAAGTCTAATCAGAAATATACCCGCTATCAAAGGCAGAATATTCCCCTCTCTGTCCAGTAGATTGGTTTACTGCAAGAAAACTACCTGCACAAGCAAATATCCCAGCCATGTCAGACTTCTAACAGAGCTATGAATTCTGGTAACAGTCAGAGGTAGAACATTAATAACCAGAACCATAAAACAAATCCAAAAACTGCAGAATAATAATAAAAAAAGATATTTATAGAGGCAACACAGGAGATGCAATAGTAAAAGAGCCTCCCTCTGGATCATCAATTCATGAGTTCTGTGATCCTAAATAACTGGCATGCTTCCAAACGACGAAATAAAACACATCAACTATTCAAAATCACTAACTTTCCTCTTGCGTTCCTTAAAGGTGAATTGCAGCAAATGTATAAAATTTAGTGCACAGTAACTTGTGTGCATTTTACTACCATAGGAAGTGAATTTCACAGTATTTATTGGAAATCATTATCTTCCTCTGCTTTTTAAAATTTAATTTAAAATTTGTCGCAGCAGCAGCAAAGCTGACACAGCCTAATACTGGTGATGGAGTGATACTCTCTGAAAGGACTCCATGGGAAGATCTGCCACGATTTGCCAATAACAGCATCTGTAATGATATTTTCTTATTAATAATCAGTAGAACTTCCAAAATAAAATAATTAAATGTTTGTGTCTAAAAAGGACTTATGGACAGGGATCATGATCAGTAACAGAAGATCTTTAACTGATCTAAGCAGCAACATTAAAAAAATGAGGCCTCCATGGAAGCAAAACACTCTGCCCTATTTTCAGTCTTACTGGTTAATTAATTCTTTAATTCTTTATAATAATTTCATTTGGGACTCTGAGAGCAGATGTAACCACTTGCTCAATTATGAAGTGTTTCACACCTGCTCTACCCAGACAGAAGAGGCAAGCAGGTGAAAATCAAGCTTCTGCCTATTCTGATCAAGGCATTTTTTGGCAGAATGAGAATTTTCTATTATTCAAAAATAAATGCCCTGCCACCTTAACTAACACACATTTCTTAACATGGGAAAATCAGGCCTTTGCTATTAGAATGGTGTCAAACACCTAAGGGTCATAACTGTAATATATATTCAGCTGAAGATATGATTGATAAAAGAAAACTAATAAAGAGAGATGTAGTCAAATGCACATGAAATATGAATCTGAGATTTTGGGTATGCACACATGCATGTCTGTTTCATTGTAGGTGGACAGGTAAATATGAAGTGTTCTTATCTGACCATTAACCAACCCATTTTCTGTAAGTGCTGGGGTAGAAATGCTTGTTGTTAAGTTGAATACTGTTTTCATTTCACTCGGAGGAGTGGTGAAGTTTTTCTCTTCTGACCTCTTTCACATGATCCCATACTGATTTGAGTAAATGGAATCTCACCACGAGTTTCATGAAGTCCCTACTATCTTTCCAGGGGCCTTCTAACAAGACATAATCTATGATTGCTTCTTTCGATGTTATCAGATCTGTCTCCTGCAATCCACATCAGTTTATGGAACAAGTTCACCTGGTAATTGGTTATTATTTCATACAGGCTTGCTGGGAAGGACTGGATTCAGACACTATTGTATTTGCAGTGCCTTCAGATGAGGCGTTAAGATTGTGGACCTCTGATTTAACCACAAATAATGTTAAAGAAAAGCCAAAAAAGTAATGCTATTAAATGCAGGGAAACTTCAAAAACAGCAACATATGGCACATATGTAACTCCTAAGTACTCACCAAGAAATCCTTGGTCTAGCACCATAAATCCTTAATCCAGAGATACCCCCAAAAGAGAGCCATTAAATAACCTTTTAATAAGAATTTTGTACTAAAGAATGGGCCCTAACAGTTTCTAATCCATTTGGAGCCTTCTTCAGTATTTACTTCTGACTAGCAGGAGCAGTTAGACAGAATGCCAAAATGTATATGCACCTATGTATATGTTTAGCATGTTTAAACAAATGGCACCACAATCAAATAGTAGCATTTAGCCTCAGATCCAGACAGACAGGGCTGAACATGATCAAATTTAGACAGCTAAATTGCATGTTCATATCAAATGTGTAAGGATCTCATTCTGTGATTTTCCACAAGAATGTGTAAAAGGCAGGCTCGGTCTGCTGAGTTGTAGCTCACATTTTAAGGAGGCAGACATGGGTTAGGCAGCTAACAGAGGAAATGAAAGATTATTTATCATTTGATGTTTTATAAACTATTCTATAACAACCTGTAAAAATGTCAAACACAGAAAACCCTTGAATTGGCATTTCCTTGCTGTGCTCTTGTGAGGAATCCAACTCAGCAGGGACTTAAGCCTAACACCTTCAGATCTCCCAAGTTTCGGTTCCCTCTACTACCACAAAAAAAAGGAGCACAGACAGCTAATGGTGGTAGAAAGCATTGTCATTTTTTCAAACATCAGGCCTTAAGGAAGAGCTGATCATAACAACCTTCCCCAGTTCCTAACTAGAACAGCAAAAGAGGCAAACCCCTTTGTGTGTTTTGTACAGTTTATTTCTTCAGGGCTCCAGCAGCTGTTTCCTTCCTTTGGTTTATTTTAAATTAACACCACAATTTTGTGAGGAAGTGCTCAGGTGTAAAATAAAACGGTAGCACAGTCCTTGTTTTTGATGCTGAAAGCAGTGAAAAACAGTAATAAGAGTGGCAGATTCCCTAACAAGTATCAAATCTATTTCACTACAAAAAGATACTGCCTTTCCTTTAATTGTGGCTGATGATAGAGCCTACATGTTGGTGTCCCAAGAATTTCACTAAAAAAAAAAAGCCTAAAGCACTCCATGGAGATGTCTTGGGTTAGGGGTTTTCTTTATTGTGGGAAGGTTACAGAAGTAGTACACAAAGTTATTTTTGCAAATGAGTTAAAAGTAGCAAATTTCAAATGATTTCACTGCTGGAACATTTGTTTCTGTGTATGTTCCTTAATCGTACCTCAACTTGCCTTTAAGATAAATAATTTGTTTATTTCAGGCAAAAAATGAAACTTCTTCAAGAAGAAGAAACACATCAATTTATTACAACTATGCTTTCACTTCTATAAATGATGTAGTCTGAAAGCAGCTGTCTGTTGCTTTGCTTTATGTAAAGGTGCTATCCCATCCTTTACTGCTGTAAACTGGCTTCTAGTCAGACTTCCAGAGGGAGGTGTACAGAGAGCACAGAGACATTTTCAGAAGCAAAGATGGCCACAGGACAGGGAGTTATAGTGGATGGGGTGATATCAGGCTGGTGACTGGTCACTAGTGGGGTTCCACAGGGCTCCATCCTCGGCCCAGTTCCTCTCAACGTCTTCAACTGGGATGCAGGGCTTGAAGGGATACTAAGTAAGTTTTCAGATCATACAAAATGGGAGGGGCTGTTGACTCCTTCTTGAAGGTAGAGAGGCCCTGCAGGGAGACCTCAACAAAATAGAGGGCTGGTCAATCAGCAGCTCTATGAAGTTTAACAAAGACAAGTGCCAGATTCTGCAGCTGGGATGGGGAAACCCTGGATGTACACTCAGACTGGGAATGAGAGTCTGGAGAGCAGTGCCATGGAAAAGGACCCAAGTGCCTGGTCGATGGCAAATTGAATGTGAGTCAGCAGTGCCCTGGCAGCCAGGAGGGCCAAGTGTGTCCTGGGGTGCATCAGGCACAGCATCGCCAGCCTGGCAAGGGAGGGATTGTCCTGCTCTGCTCTGCTCTGGGGCAGCCTCACCTCGAGTGCTGGGGGCAGCTTTGGGTGCCGCAATATAAAAAGATATAAAACTATTAGAAAGTACCCAAAGGAGAGTTATGAAAATGGTGAAGGGCCCTGAGAGGAAGGTGTATGAGGAGCTGCTGGCAGGTCACTTGGTCTGTGCAGCCTGGAGAAGAGGAGACTTGAGGCTCACTGCAGTTACAACTACCTCGTGAGGTGAAGAGGAGGGGCAGACACTGATCTCTGTGGTGACCAGTGACAGAACCTAAGGGGCCTGAAGTTGTGTCAGGGGAGGTTTAGGTTGGATATTAGAAAAAGGTTCTTTACCCAGAGGGTGGCTGAGCACTGGAATAGCTCCCCAGGGAAGTGGTCGTAGCACCAAGCCTGACAGAGTTCAAGAAGAGTTTGGAAAAATATTCTCAGTACAAGGTTTGATTCTAGGCTGTCCTGTACAGGGCCAGGAGATGGATTTTGATGATTCCAACTCAGAATATTCTATGGTTCTGTGATTTTCAAGTCTGCCAAATTAGGTGGGAAATTAATTTCCAGTATGACTGCCAGATTTGTCTCATTCCGTTCCTGACGAAAACCAAAAAGTGACATGACTGCTCCCCAGAGCTTGTGAAAATGCAGGTACTTTTGATATGAGTCACCTGAACTGATGGCACAAGCACTCCCAGCTGCTCAGCTGCTTAGTATGCCATTAGGTAGCTTATTACCCCAGCAGGCCCACCTGGAGGGCTTGCCCACAGGCATTTCTTCAAGGTGCTCTGGAAGTCTCCTGTCAAATGGGATGGGATACTGATGCCTCAGTCTTCCAGCCCCTGTGGAGACCACTGCCTTTTAAGTGTGAGGGGCAGGAAACAGACTCAGACAAAAATTCATGTTGAGGGAAATGGAGGGAAAGCAAAAACATACTTGTTGTCTTGCCATAATAAGAGAACCTTGAAATGTTGCTAGTTCCAGCCTAACAGTGCTGCTGTTGAGTCTACTGCATCTGTTGGCTAATGAAACAAGAGATGTCAAACCAGTTCTCTACCAAGGGTTACTCTGAACAATTCCCAGAGGATGGCAGTGGGTCTTAGAGCATATTGCATTATGTTATCATCTTAGAGCATTGCATCATTAGAGTATTTATTTAGGGCTGTGGAAAGAAATGTGCTTAGAATTTTTTGTTTGGATCTAGGGATCTGCATAACACCTAAAAAGGAGAATCAGACCTCTGATACAGTGCTAAAAAACCCACAAACACTAGGTACTAACTAGAACCTATTTTGTTTTGTCCCCTTTCCTCAAAAAATTGGAAGAATAATTTCCAAAGGTCATGTGCCATGGAAATCAGAAGGCAATCCTCTGAGGGTTGATGTAGTGGGTTGATGCTGGCTGGGTGCCAGGCACCCACCAAAGCCACTCATTCACTCCCCTCTGCAGCTGGATGGGGGAGAGAAAACAGAATGAAGAGTTCGTGAGTTGAGATAACTTGTGGGAGAGATCACTCACTAAATACCATCACAGGCAAAACAGGCTTGAAGTAACTGAATGTATTGCTAACAAAATCAAAGCAGGATAATGAGAAGAAAAATAAACCCTTAAAAATACCTTCCCCCCACCTCTCCCTCCTTCTCAACTCTACCTCCTACGCCAGAGGTCCGGGGAGACAGGGAATCTAGGTTATGGTCTGTTCATCACCTGTTGTTTATCTCATTCCTCAGGGAGCAGAGTCCTTTCCCTGCGGTGTGCAGTCCTCCAAGGACAGGCTGCTCCAGCCTGGGAGCATGGCCCCTCTCTTCACAGGTCTCTCACAGGGTCACAGCCTCTCCAGCATGGGGCTCCTCCATGGGTTGCAGGAGGATCTCTGCTTCCCCATGGATCTCTGTGGGCTGCAAGGACACAGCTGCCTCACCATGGTCTGCACCAGGGGCTGCAGGGGAATGTCAGCTCCAGTGCCTGGAGCACCTCCTCCTCCTTCTGCACTGCCCTTGGTGTCTGCAGAGTTGTTCCTCTCACAAACGCTCACTCTGCTCTTCTCTGGCCACAATTAACACTGTGCAATAACTTTTTCTTCTTCTTAAATGCATTATCACAGATGCTATACCCCCATTTCTAATTGTCCCTGCCTCAGCCAGTGGCACATCTTTGGAGCTGCCAGGGATGGGCTCTGCCAGACACAGAGTTAGCTTCTAGCAGCTTCTGACAGATGCCACTCCTGTTGCCCCTCACTACCAAAGCTTGGCCATCCAAACCAAATACAGTTGTCTTGGGGGGCTACCTGGGATATGGTGATAATTAATTTTCTGTATTTGAAGCTTACTAGAGTAAGACTGCATTGACAAGAACGATGACATGCAGCAACTAACCTTTTCCAGTGTTTGGCTCTTGAATATATAATTTTCTCTATGCCTTTCAACATTTAGATTCAATTCTGGTTTTGATGTTAGTTATTTCAATGTCTAAATAAATACTGCTGTTGAGAATGACTCTAAAGAATTTTACTGAATTATACAATGTTTTTAACCAAGTTATCAAATTGCTCCACAAAAGTTTGCATGGTGTTAACCTCTGTTTTTGATGGTTATTTTTTATTAAAGCTGTGCCATAAGTAACTTTTATGAGACACTTGTAAGTAGGCTGACAGATTTTTTTGTGATCTTAATTTTCTAAAATATCCCAGAAATAAAACCAGAAGGTATTGTAGTTTATTGTAATTAGTTCTCACGTAATTGTGTTTAACCAATTTGCAGTCTTGCATCTAATTTAATAACACAAAGCAGGTACCCAATAAATAAGATCATTTCCATGTTCTGCTAGAAAAGGACTAATAAATGTATACAGACATATAGAGGTATATATGCAGGACTGATTTCTGTAGAAACTCTTCTTGAAAAGACAGTTACAGAACCTGGCTGAGCAGCCCTTTATAAGATGAGGAATTTAATGTTACTTGCTTGTCCTTCAAAGCACTGGATAAACGTATTAAACTAGACCTCAGCATCCCCCTTAATAGTATTCCTGTTGCTAGGAAACAGTTATCTGGACCCCATCCATAAGCCTTGTCTTTGGGACTGCTTTCATACTTTACTCAAAGCCCTAGTTCTGACATCCTTGAAATTGTGTTTTCATTTTTCATTGTCTTTTCTGCTGCTTTTGGCCATTTGTTTCTGCTTAAAAAATCCAGTTTTTCAAATAAGCAGATAAATATCATGTAACTAACCAGATGTGTAAAACAGAGGTCTTCTTCAAATTGTATCCTCCAAAAGATTTCCTGGACTAGCTTTTTGCCCTCACCATTTGTCCTGGGATAAGTGTTAGTTGGGACTACTCATGGAAGATCATCCACTTTCCAAGTATTTACTGAAACATCTGTATTTATGTGTAAAATACAAAGTTTTCTTTCCCTTCACTGCTGAGGTATTTATTGCACCCATCTACTGCAAGATTATGCTTAATTAGAAGCCTCATTGTTTTGTTTGATGCTCTTTTTTGGTTGATTTCCCTCTGCATATGAGACTTCCCATGGATTTACTAAAGGGAAAGGACACTGGGCCCTCTTGCTTATCAAGCTTATAAATAGATTGCACAATTTATCTTTCAAAAATCCTAGCAAAGCCAAAATGATGATTATAGCTGTATAATTATTAAAATGTGTTCCTAGCTGAGCTTGTTATCGCCTCTCAAGAATCAATGAAGGAATAGATGCCATGGATTTAATGATAGGGTTGTTTTAGTGGTTCTTATTTTACAAAGCAGAAGTGAGGAGATGGTGAAAAGGTCACAGAATGTAGCAAAAAGGATGAATTCAGCATTTTGCTATAGAAAGTGCTCTTTAGGATCCTCCAAGGATATTTCTAAAAAGCTAGTCTGAGATATAAAAAAGCCCAAAAATCTAGACTTACCCCATTTAACCTTTTACGTATCCCTGATTCAACACAATCTTCAGATATACATTGCCAGGACACTTTTCCCTCAGCGTATCAAACTTCTGACCTTGCAGCTGTTGTAACTCAGTCACAGCAACATGTCCTGCTGTATCGTGTTATAAATAAAGGTAACTTGCTCATCAAATGCCAGAGACTGGCCAGTGTTAGACTGACTGATCCTGCAGTTCTCACACAGGCAAGGCCATCACTGACCTAAGACTTTATTCATTCCGCTGATGGCATCAGCTCCCTTTTATTCACAGAGGTATAAATCAGGATCTACCCAGAAGAAATCATGGGTTTATACAGAAAATCCAGCGTGAGTGAAGTGTCAAAGGGCAAATTCCTGTATGCAGTAATCCTTCAGGCTTCAGTGCAAATCCCTGAAACCTTGCTCCATGGAGAGCTTGTCCCCCCAGCTACCTGAAGCCACTGGGAACCTTGCCTGTGAGCCAAGTTTCACATCAATGCTACTGAAAACAATTTCTGAGCCATTTTCAATGCTCATTTCTTACACTGCCCTCTTACGGAGTTGGGTTGCTTTAGCCAGGCTGTAAGGTCTTCCTTCTGCTTCTTGCATGTGGCAGTGTTGCAGAGGCTCTCACTTAGCCCTGTCATTCTGCATTTCCAAACTGAAATTCAGCTTTAAAACAGAAGAAGAAATTTGGGGCTGGGGACAAGATGCTGCAAGAATCATCTTGTTGTCCTGAAAGGGGGATCCTGATGTTCCCTTTTCTGGTTATGAGCCTCAGATTTGCCATTAATGGAATGCTGGAATGCTTGATTTATATCACTAATAAGTGATATAAAATTTGTTTTGCTGCCAGTGCAGGCTGTTCAGAATGCAGGATGTGAACTGATAAACATGTACTGTAGATCACAGTGAGCCCAGAAAAGAGACAACGTTGTAAAACATCCTACAGAGCACAGTCTTGCCATGCAAATCCCAGCATTAGTGATAACTACCCCTCAGTGAATTCAGAAATTGCCCTGTGAATCTTTAGCATCACAAAGACGTGGACATTGTCCTTGGATTTTACATCCAAATCCCAGAACTCACTGCAAGCCCTGATTTCAGAAAAACAAAGTGTTCCAGTTTTAAGGCTGCCTTTGGGTAAGGTTGTTAACAGGACAATATATTTATAGACAAAACCAAGTACAGGTTTAGCCAAATTCTTGTTTTACTGAGGAAGACCTGATCACAACTTCATGACTTGAATTTGCCTGGCTGTCATTCATTTAAATATGAGTACCAGCTATTTCACCCTGGGCCCAGTGACAAGGCTAAACAGTGTCACAGTATAGGAGTGTAAGATATGCTCCAGCTGTCCCTTACAACTCCTCTGTCCTAAATATATCTCTTCAGTGGTTTAAATGGCTTAGTTTCCAGGAAGACTGGCAGAGGTTTAGCTTTATTTGTGGCTAGCAAACTGAATGAGCAATAAATAAAACAGAGTTTAGGGAAAGTTTTCTTCTCGCAACACAACAACACACGGTAGAGGACTTAAGAAGTAGCTTTGCTGTCCCTGTGTTTTGTTTTGAAAAGAATTTTTGAAAAAGCATGATCATCCAGAATATAGTTCTTCTCTTATTTGTATTATGCTCCTTCAAAATCTCAGTAAAACTCTCCCTTTTCTTATGTCTTTGCCAACATACCTTGGCAAAATACTTGGCAGCAGTCAGGCTTTGCTCTGCTAAGAACAGCGTCTATCAGGCTGGTGGGGAAGTTCTTACTGCTTCCTTACACTCCCCTTCTCCATCTGCTCCTTAATATGCAGCATTTATAGCTCCTGTGGTAGGGAGCTGTCTCGCGGTTGTGGGTTTGTGAAGGAGGTACTGCTCCAAGGACAAAACTCTTAGTTCTAAGTTCTAGAAATAATATCGAATTTCAAGGTTTCTCAACTGTGTTGGCAAAGGGGTATTTATGGCAGTGACAGACACCTTCATAAAATGGGTCAAGGGGAGGGGAGGGGAGGGGAGGGGCGAG